>CM031236.1:611828186-612268453 GCA_018340775.1 Taxus wallichiana var. yunnanensis
GAGATGTACATGGTCAATAGTTCTATATAGGTTGCCATATGGATACATTGCTTGAGTTAGACATATAGGATGAGTCATGGTCCATAATAGATAAGGCGGGGCTTTATCATACACCTAGGTTGGGAGAAGCACCCCTAATATACATCTCTTACAAGACCTTGCAACCGCAAGCAAGGAATAATTATATTTGTACATTCTATCTCTAGATAAGGGAGATGATAGTGATATTGATGTTGTCCATAGTGGGTGAGAGTGTACATGTTCTCCCAAATGATATACCTTTTAAGATGAGGGGTGAATGGAGGTTTTGGTTAGATTAGGGTGGAGTAGTAAAGTAGATAGTATGACTTAGTTCAATTATGACTATAGAGATTCTAGGTGTGCAAAAATTTATAAATGTATTATTGGCATCGTTTATAGGATTGGATGGACGTGGTGTATCCATATCATATATACTATGGGATGTTTGTCGGGACATAGAGAGGATACCGAGAGTCATATATGCTTAGGGTCATTACATGGTGGCCCATTTCTAAAGATATTTGTATAGGTTTGTGTTAGAGATCTATCCATGGTGGAAGAGTAGTGTCATTGACATTATTATATGTGTGGGCATATGAGAACATAGTAGTAGTGCAAACTATTAGAGGAATACAAGATGATTTGGCCCATATAGGAATTTTTATAATGCGACCTCGATATTACCCAAGAGACAAAGACTAGAAACCATGGCATATCAAGACATGTTATATATATTTCCACTAGGTAATTATTTGAGAAGCGTATAGAGGGTACCCGAGGTAGACCGAGTTTCATAGAGTTATGGTGAGTGAGGTAGAGTATGTGGCTAGAGGATCGATTCCCAAATAGCGGGAGCAATATAAATATGAGCATGTGACATGAAAATTTGGGGTTTTCCAGGATGTGGCTTTGGAGACATACCCATGAAGTGAATCCCTACATGCAATGATCATAGATAGAGATAGAACCAATCGACGACAAGAAATTTGCTTAGATTGCTTGTAGATGAGGTAGACACTATGATAGAGATGAGTGATATGGATTATGTCAGATTGCACAAAAACATACATGGAGTGGTGGTTAGACACATAATGGGTTTTGTTATTTTTAGTTGTAGTGGTCGTGTGTTTGCACCTCAATAACCCAAAATCCTTTATTGTTAATACCGTAGATCTCCAGTTATAATTACATTTTAGAGTGGTGTATGCTCTGCATAAAAAATCATTGGAGAAGAGTGATGATAATTAATAGAGGGGTGACATGTATGTTCATGAAATAATTCCTACATTTTGATTAACAACCATAGTTATCATATAAAAGGGATTGGGGGTGTTTGCACATAATTTGAAAATTATAAGAAGTGTGCGGTGATGGTAAAGCTAAAATAGAAACAAGGCTCAAAATATATTTGCTTTTTTGTTTTTTCCATCTTTTTATGATGACTATCATGCCATTGCTAACATGAGGCAACAAATTATTTAGGGACCCATAAATAATGATAATAATTTGTCTTTTAGTAAATAATGAGTGGGTGTCTTATAGCATACGGGACTACCTTGTAATATGTTATCCAATTTTTCCCCTTGGGGAAAAATGGGAAAACAAGGGGCCTATTGTGCTCTAACACTAGAAAGGCCTTCATGGGACATTTTGGGACTTTTCACGTTAATTTTGTGTTTGAAGGGTTTTTATGGTCCCGGGGAGGTTTAGGATCATGTTTGACTTTTTTCCCCTTTCCAAGGTTTTTGAAGGCTTAAGGTTTACTTGGCACAAGAAAGTTGTGCATGAAGGGCCCACATATATCCAATACGGGAAAAACATGGTTAAAAGTAACATACAAATTTTAAGGTCACAAAGGAGCAAATTGCATTGAGCTAAAAGTAACTCCCCCGAGAAGTTCAAGTTGCTCGACGAGCTCACATAAGTACATTGGTGTGACCTTGTAAGTCCGCATTTGAAGGGTCGGGTCTTTCAATGCCTTGATGAGCTATTTAGACACAACTTGAAAGGTTGAGCTCATAGATAATCAATTTTAGGTTTGTTCATAAGACATTCGACCCATCAAAAGTTAAAGTGGCTCACCAGGTGTATGAACCAGAGGATGAGTTCAAGTTGGTCTAGAGTGGGAACAATGAGTTGAGTTCACACTCTAAGCATATATCATCAAGTGAGCCACTAGGATGAATTGGCAAGGGAAGAATGAGTCGAGATGACATGGTGACAAGCTCATAGAAGAGTGAGTCATGGAGTTACGGGAGCATACTTGTGTCTCGGTGAGGCATGCAGTACGTGATCGAGTTAGAAGTCCAATATAGTTTGTATCGAGCTAAAACTCACCAACAAGTCATGGATGTTGAATTATCTCGGCCATGACATGATTGGAAAACATTCAATGAAGGATCGAATCATGTAGAGAATATGTGGAAAGGCCAAACTCTCATTTGGTTTGGTCGAATTTATTCTAAACTAACACCTGTGGGGTCCGGCTTGAGGTTGAGTGGTAGAGATAGTCGCAAACCGTGAAAACATAAACATGGAGTTAGATGCAAGGTTGGCGATGCCCAAGAGTGTGAACGTGGCCTATTGTGAGTTCGTGTGGCAAAAATATAGTGAATACAAGTGGATAAAGGGTTCACAAGTCATAAAGGATTACATGTGATAGAATCAGGTCAAGTTCATAGAGATGGATAACTCGGAGCTTAACTCACGGTTCTTGTGATTGAGTCGGGTGTGTGCTCATGGGACGAGATCATTGATTGAATAAATAGGTTGCTCGAAGTCACACATGACGGAGGGAGTCACAACTTGAGCTCTGGTGAGTTTTTGCATCGGTTGAAGGTTAATGGCTAAGTGAGCTCTGGTGTATCTATAATCCTCGTAAAATAGCTCGGTTGTATCAGAAAATAGGTGAGTTGCTTAGAGTAATGACATGAAGGTGCTCACGAAATCGTGAAGGCTCGAACATAAAAATATGAGTTGAGATTGAGCAAAGGGGTCACTCAAGATGAAATGAGTCGATCAAGTTCATGCTCAATATGGCAAGGAAGATTTGGTATGAAACTTGGCTCGATGGGAGAAGAATTGCGAAAGGATGACACAAAGTTGAGCTTAGAGAACTTGAAGCACTTCAAAGAATGATGAAATCAATGGGATAGCCGGGATGAATGAGCAAAGGCACAAAGTCATGAAGGAGAGCTCAATTTATTATCTTGGTGAGTGAGTCGCTTGCAGAGATTAATTGGCAAGTTAAGTCGGGATGTTTAATGGAAAGCCAAAGAAATTACTCAAGTTGTGTCGAGAAGGGCCGAACACAATGGAGGAAAAACAACATTGCATGATGAATAGATCGCAGAGGGATTTTGAGTTTAGTGTGAACGTGGGGGAGACCTTGGTGTTTCAATTAATGCATTGAGCCATTGTCCGAGCTTGAGGTGTAAGCATAGTTTACACATATATGAATGAGATTGGTCACGGAAAGTAATCTGTTGACGATTTTTGCACTTGTGCAAAAATGGGCAACTTGAAACTTCGTTACGATGGAAGGCATTGGTGAAGCATACCTAAGCTAAGGGAGTTTTGATATTATTGTTATTGTTGAATTAGTTAATGATTACATGAAATCTGCAGCTATGTGTGTTGTTACAAAACATAACAAATCACATAGTCTGCAATTTCATGACTATCTTCAGCAAAAGAACACAAGGTCCCGAAAGATAGTTGTGTTGTCTTGATGAAGACATTTAGTTACAGAATAGGTGAAATGCTAAGTTTTGGAAACAAACATAATTGCAGATTACAGAGATCAGAGTTCATTATTGGATATTACAGGTTTTCTTAAGTTTCCTTCCTTCATGATTAAGACATTCAATTATATTACTGAGTTGTTTAGTTCATCATACAATCCATACAGAAAGCTAAAATGTAGAAAGAAATACACAACTCATTTTCAGAATTCAATGTTTTATTCATAAGGAATTTCAAATGTTCCCACACAAGCCATGGGATGTAACTAAAAAGTAAAGTACAACTACTGAAATAAGAGGTACACATGCATGAAAAAGAAAGTAAAGGAGTATGAGTGAACCCATCATTTCCTTGAGGTTTGTCCTTCGGTTGATGCATCCTCATCTTTAGCTTTGTTCCCTCTTCATCTTCATTGTTGAAAGCACTATACCTAAAAATAGAAAAGAGAAAACTATCAGTTTATGAGCTTAGGGTACAATCCATATTCCTATATTGTCCTAATTCGTGCACATGGATCTCTAATAACAGGAGATATAGATTACTTGAAGATCAAATAAGTACACATGATTTACTCACTCAAAGAGAAATAAAGAGAAGAAAAGAAAAAATGGACATAAGAGAGGCCAAAAAGCCTAAATATTTTCTAACTATTTTCTCGAGTGTGCAAATACAGGTTGCAGCCAAGAATAAATAAATCATGTCTTACAGTCCTCACTATGGATAAAGATTACAGAGTTCAATAACTTATGTCATATGGTACATGAAGCGATGAATCATAAGCACATGATGGAATGAAGGAAGAATGCAACTCAAAGTTCAACAACTATTCTAGAAATAGAGGAAATTGTAGTATAGAAATGAGGAGAGAATTGCAGAGACAAGCACATGTTTCTGGATTGCAACCGAAGGAGAAGAATCAGAATTTAAAGGTTGAAGTTAACTGGAAAGATAAGATTACAGTTGAAACATATTGAGAAAGAAATATGAGAAATTTTTGACAGGGCTTCGCCATGTAAAATGGACAATTAAATCTTTCCATCATGTTGTTTTAAATTAATACATACTTTTTAAAAGTTGTATGTAAATCAAATAAGTGATACAAAGAAGCAGGAAAGTATGCCATTATTAAGATAACAATTATTATGTTTCAGTTTCCAACAATAAATTAGATTCAATAGAAAAGTGATACATTCTGTTTTCTGAATTAAAAAGTACATCTATTATTTGAAACATAAATAAAAGAAGGAAATTTGGGAAAATTTTAACAGGGCTTTGCCATGTAAAATGAACATTTATGACTTTTCCAACATGCATATCAGAGCTGAAATAAAAGGAAATACAATATATAATGTAGAAAAGAAATGGACTGCACTTTCAGTCATCAGATTGAAGTACTTTGGAGCATTCATTATAGCTTAACAACTGAATAACATGAATTTTCAAGATAATCTAACAAGTTCAGCCATTTTAAATTGTAGTTTTCAGAATGAAGCATGTATGACAAGTGCATAAATAAATCAAGATGCTACATCACTTCTACAAAGTACAAGGGTAATTACAGTTACAAAAGATCTTCACCAGGAATGTGAAAAAATGTTGCAACTCACAAATACAAATCTACGGGAGTGTCAGAAGTGTCGTTCTCGCACAGGTCTATATCTATCCAGGAGAGAAGTTTTTTAGAAATAATGAAATGGAGGATGATTCAAATTTTTAAAGAATACAACTCAGCTGTATCTTATCAAGGTGGTTCAAAGGATCAGTTCTAATAAGCACATCAAATACTTGTTCAAGCATGATACACTAATTACAAAGTAGAGTTCTGTAGAGTTCACAGTTTAATGATAGATTTCAAAAGTGCTAGTGATGGAGTTTTAAAGGCAGAAGAAGCTAATCATATAAAGTACAATTATATAGTAAGGCTCAAAGAAACAATCATGACGGCCTAGTTTTGCAGTCAAAACCCCATGATATCTTCATAGAAAAGAAAACAAATGCCACAAAGTGAATAAATGCACAAATTATCCCGTGATATTAAATTATGGAAACCCTTCTCAGGAACGTGCCAACAAAATAATGTAGAACCTAGATTTGGGGAGGAACAAAAGTTACAGATCTACAAATAACCCAAAACCCCAAAAAGTAGAAATTCATGGTAGAGTACATTATTTCAAGTTGAAGAGCAGAGTAAAGTTATAGATCTACATTTCAGAGACAACATGCAAGGGAGAATTCCATAATGAATGTGTTTCGAACTCACAAATCAAGACCACATTTGTAGTTAAACATCTGACAAAAACACAGATCTACGAGTACCCACATTATAAAATGTACAGATATGAAGAAATGATGATGAATATACAGAGTAAATCCATCGAATAGGGTGGAAAGTAAAGACATACCCCTCAAATGACAAAATATTAGTGGTTCAAGAGCTAAAATGACCATGTTCAAGGTTTCGTAAATCTATTTGCAGAAGAAATTGAGCTTCTAGATCGGTCATCAATGGCAACTCTCTTTTCTTTCAAGACAGAGCAAAAGGGTTTACCTCAAATATAGTGGCTAGTGAAACTCAGACTCATCCACAAGTTTGAGATCAAAGCCTTCTTCAATGATGACACACCGTGGCCAGAACCAAGTCCTCTAGAGCTATGTGAAGGTTTCAGAAGAACAAACAATACACGAGATCAAACTTCGAATCAGAGACATATGCATGCCCAGATCAAATGGCACCACAGTGTGTGGAAAATCAAAACACCCATTGAAGATAAATATGGCTCAAACCAGGATTCAAAATCCACTTACCTTGTTATAATGGCTACAACGAGTTCAGGCTCAAAAAATCACGACCATGGCCGAACCATTCAAAAACGTTCCAATACGAATAGAGAAAACCCATCTTCAAGCCAAGCAGATTCGAACTAGAAATGGCGTGAAAACGACCTCCCAGAATGCAAGATACCCAACGTAAGAAATGTATGACTTTATACAGAGTCCCTTCATCATTTTTATGGTGAGCTCGAATAGAAAAAGAATTCCAAAGCTCACTGTATAGACCATTCAAAGGAACTGAATCAAACTCCAGGAAAGAAAATATGGTGGCCATGACTGTACTGAGCAAACAAATACACCTAGAGCCCTAAAATTGAATGAAAATCCTAGATAGAATTCTCTAGGGCTTCGCCTCAAAGCTACACTAATGGTGTCGAAACAAATTTTTGCCTTCCCACTCAGTAAGACAGAAAAAAAAATGGAGTGATCATTGAGGTCAAATGAGCTTTACCATGAAGATCAAGAGTTAGGTTAGGTTTAAACTCAACCTCGGTCAAAAATCGACGGCCTGAAGATGTCCAGTACAGAGATCAAAGGATGATAATCGATATCCATGTTTAATGCAAACCATCATGGTCACTTGCCAAAAACCACATTAAAACCCAAGTGAAACCCTAAACAAAGATCAAGATCGATAGTTCACAAGAATCCAAGTGTGAGAATCAACGGTCATAGCCAATCATAGTGGCCAATGTATTTAAGATAAAGTGCTAGCGTAAAATGTGAAGGGGTGAGTCACCGTGGAGAGGGGGTCAACCCACGTCATTGTCATTCAAACAAAAATCATTGCATTGACCGAGTAAGGTCTTAACATACACATTTGGATAATGATCACCAAAAGGTAAGCTTTACCTTTTCCCCATTTTGCCATAATTTATTAATCAAAGGGGGCCAAATGATTAAACAGTGATTATTATTCAAACCATGGTCTAAGAGACCCATGTATGTTATCAAAGGTGGCCGAATGTATTGTGGTGCCTTTTTAAAAGGTGCCCCTTATCTTATTTCAAAACCAATAATGTGCTAAGTCCACAAAGGTGGCCAAACCAAAATGGAGGCTAGTGGTCAAGTGCAAAGGTGGTCCCCACTAGTGGGAAGGTTAGAGATAATTTATAGTGTGCTATCCATGTGATCACTAGAAGACAAAACAAGTGTCAACATCAGAAACAAAGGTGGTCCCAATCAGGATAGATATTTGGATGAATTATTTTGCAAAGTATTGCAATTAATGTAATTTATTTTTCTCAATACACAGGAGTATTTTTGCATGCCTTCACAAAAGGACATATCAACAAGAGGACAAAATTTACATGCATAAGGAAAGAGACTTGTTTAGCAAGCAAGCTTATTATTAGAAAATTATTCACCTTTATTTTCTTAAAAATAGAACAATCAACTTTAGTTTGACTGTAATGTAATCAAGGCTATTAATGCCTATTTGTAATTGCATGTTCTATTTTTTTCCTTTATCTATTATTAAATAAAGGATAAAAATAGGATGCATGGGTGAGTACAAGCCTTAGACTATTTTTAGGAAGGGGTGAAATTTATTTTGCTATATATTGTGTGCTTTGGCAAAGCACAAAGGAGGAATTTTTGGATACAGAGTACTGAAGCAATTTTTGCCAGTTTTACCTTCTGAGTGTGAAGTATTTTCAGCCTTTCCAATTATTTGCAGCCTTGTGTATGTTTCTATTAGTCTTGTGAATGCAAATTCCTGAACAATCATCTTACCCTACTACAAATTTAGTATTTTCTAGCATAATTTTAATGTGCATGTTAACTTATCAGTGTTGTTGTGATATTTTCCCTCAGTACAACAAGTGTTTTCCCTTAATTATTCTCAGAAAATCTGTTGGTTCGTGCATCAAGAATCCTTCCCATATCAATTGTGCATATACTCAGTCAAAGCCCTCATATAAATTTGGTGTATCACCTTAGTTTTAATTCATTTTTATAGCCATATTTTACCCTTAAACCCCATAAATCAGTTTAGGATACATTAATAAGGAACCGTCCTTGATACCAAAGACTCACCTCAAAATAGGTATACCCACATACTTGAGGTGTTTCCATTGTATCTACGAAAGAGAGAGATAAAATTTGCAAGCTTAGAACACCTGCAGCCATCTCTCTACAGGGTGCATTTTCGAGAGATAATAGTTTTGGAATGCCCGGTGGGACAACGAATCAAATCTGCATGTAAGTTACAAATTCTACATCAGATCCACAACAGATTTATAAGCAAATCAAAAGTTACTTTTAGGAGCAAGCTACAACAATTTATTCTAAATATTTTATGATCTTTTGGTGACTCCGTAAAGCTAATTTCAGACCAGTATTACAACATGTTCCATGCCTAAAGTGACTACAAGATCATCGGTAAGAGGAATTCCTCTTGAGTTTTTTTCTTTACCTTTGAATTTTGCTAGAAGGAGAAGAGTTGGTAATACTTTACCTTATAATAGACTTGGTTTTGATAACCCTCCTCCTAACATTCCTTCGCCATGAATCAATTTCTCTATTAACATCCTAGTTTTTCCGATGGCAATCCAACCACCTAGAAATTTTTTGACCTTTACTAATGGCAGCCCATTAGTAATCCTAATTTACCATGACATCCCTAATGCTGCCATGAAATTTTTCCATCATTCATTGGTGAAAATTAGGTGACACCTACAGAGCACATTAAAGATGTCGCAGCCTTATGTGTAGTTCATAATATTACTCATGAGGATGTAGCTTTGAGACTTTTAGCTACATCTCTTAAAGGACAAGCCTTGCAATGGTATAGAAATCTAGAGATTGGATGCATAAGAACTTGGGATGACTTAGGTGATAAATTGCTGAAACAATTTCAAGACAATTTAGATCATTTATCTCTTATAGAACAACTGTCTACCATTAAAAGATCTCCCAACAAATTTATGTCAAGTTTCAACATCCGTTTTGCTAGAACTTGGGAAAGAATTCCAGCAAGTGTCAAGCCTCAAGCTGATCATGTTTTTCTTTATTATCTTAGGGCACTAAACAATGATATTTCAACTATGATTCAGTCTATGGGAGGAGAGACGCTTCCAACATCCTATGATATCACCATCCGAGATGAAAATAGTCTTATTCAAGCTAGAAAATTAGCACCAAGACCTTCAATGCCTTTTTTTGGCAGATTTAGCCCCTATCCCACAACCTATTACAATCATAGAACCTGTTGTTGCATCCCCATCAGATGACATATTTAAAGCTTTGCAAACTATGGGAAATAAGTTGACTTCAATTGAGAATAGGCTTGCATTACCTAATAGACCTTATCAGGCTCCTTATCAGCAAAATCAACAAAATAGGCAACCTTACCAACAAAATCAAAATTATAGGTAGCCTTACCAGCAAAGACAATTTGACCCAAAGGCTCCTAGTTCATCTAATGCTCTAGTTCCAGTTAACATGACTACAAAAGAGTGGTGTCAACCTTGCAATCAACCTCATTCAACTGTAAATTGCCCAAATGCTTTTCTGAATCTGAATCTTGTTGCACAACCTCAATCTGAAGCATTGTTCATGCCTCAAATGGAGAGTGGGCAGCAAGAAACTCATGTTCAAAAAGCACCTAAACAAAATTTAGTCAGTTTCAATGAGGAGGATTTCATTGCAGTTACCACTAGGGCTCAAGGAAAAGCTACCAAAAGTCAAAAAAAAAAATAGGCCTGTTTTGCCTACTATCACTGATAAGACAACATCTACAACCCCAAAACCAGCTAACAATCCCGGTGTTCCTAAAAAAAAAGTGTTTCAGTTGATAAAGGACAACAAAATAGCTACAGCCTAACCCAAGAAGATTGTTTATACCTCAGATATCAAAGACAGCTGAAGCAAAATCAATTTTTGCTAAGGCCTATGCTAAAACAATTGAATCTGTCTCTAAAATTGTTGCTTCTTTTAACATTGTTGATGTAATGAAAAAGCATAATGTTAACATCTCAATGTGGGATGCTCTAAGTATTCCAAGACAACAAGATTTACTTTCTCATGAACTAGCTAAGCTATAAATTTCTTCAAAAATAGCAGAAAAAGAAGTTCAAAAAGCAGAGATGGTCTTGAGAACGTTTGAACAAGACCGCATAAAAGAGGTTAAATGGATGGTTTAGAAAGTCTTAAACACTCATGATATAAAGAAGCCACCACCATTTTATCTATCACTGATTATTGGAGAACATCTAGTTCATAACTGCATGGTGGACAGCGACGGTGTAAAGTGTAAGCAATTATGCCAAAAGTAATTACAGAAAAATTGGGTCTATAGTATGATCCTACAGAAAAGAGTGTCTTATAGCTTGATGGAACTGCAACTAATACAGTTGGTATAATCAGAAATTTAGAGGTAACATTGCATGCTTGCCTAAATGTTTCTATTCTGCAAGATGTTACTATTGTAGATTTACCTCCATACTTTGCCTTATGCTTATCTAGAGATTTCACAGCAAAGATAGGAGGTTATCTCTCTTTAGATTGGTCCTTTATTTTCACCACATATTATGGCACCAAAGTTACTATCAATTTAGAACCATTGGCCATATTTCACATTGAGCCTCACTCTCCAAATGCAATGGCTAATTATTCAGCCTTAGATCAATCTGATTTTGATGATGTAGCTCATGTTTCAACATTAGATGGTGTTTCTAACATGTTTATGGATGAAAATACAGTTGAAGAACATGCCCACGATCCTTGTAAGGAAGTTAAAAAACATATGTTTCGTGTGTATAGTATGCATGAAGAAAATCCATCACTTCCTTTTTGTCTAAAACAAAAAATTCAGCAGAAGGGATTTGGAAGCTTCATTTTGATGGAGCTAAGAACAAAAAAGGATAGGGAGAAGGTTTGATGCTCACTTCCCTAACAAATGAAAGGTATTTCTCAGCTTTGAGTCTCTAATTTTCATACACTTGTAATGTAGCTGAGTACGAAGCATTAATTCATGGCGGCTTTGGGCTAGAAAGAAAGTTATCAACACATTGCAAATTTTTAGTGATTATGAGTTGGTTATCAATAATTAAAGAATTTTAATATTTGTAAGAATCCATTAATGAATTCTTACGGACATAGAGTTTTAGATTTAATGGAAGATTTTGATACTATTAATATTCAGTCTATTCCTAGAACTAAAAACAAGCATGTAGACAGACTTGTAGCAATTGGTGCTAGTTTTGAAATGTTGGAACATATTGAAAATAGTAAAATTCAACCACATATAAAGATAATTGTTAGGCCCTCAATACCTGATAATGATTTGAATTGAATTTTTTTGAAAGTGATGATCAAATCCGCAGGTTTTTACAGCAAGAAGCTGAATTTTCTGCAATAAATCATGATAAATTACAACATTTATATGGTGACCAAATTGTTCAATTAAAGAAAATAAGTTACCTCGAGGTCTAGTCACATTAGAGGACATCTTCAACACTGATGATCAGTTAAGAAAAGACAAAACCAAGATGTCAATGCATGTTGATAACTATGAAGAAATTTTAGTTGATGAAGGGAAAAATTTGTTTCTTGAAAGATATGTTCCTTAGCTAAAAGCAATCATTAATTAATATTTGTAAGGAGTTTAAAGATGTTTTTTCTTGGAAATACCAAGACCTAAAAGGGTTTGATCCCATTTTAGGACAACATACTATCAAATTACACCAAATTCTAAACCAAGCTAGGCAAAAGAAGAGGCTGTAAATCCCAAAAGTTTTATTTGTATGATTCATCTAGTCATGTTGAAGGTTACAAGAGGAAGAATTGAGTGGTGTGCTTCAGCTATAACGAGGTTGGTCATGTTGTAAGAGAATGCGACTATGGTTTTTCAAGGCTAAATAAGAGGACTTGAGGTCCTAGAATGCAAGAAATAAGCTTTCGGTGGTTAATAATGCATGATAACAATCTAAGAAGGACTTGGGAGCCTAAGAAGGACAATGGTGTCTCATCAAGAGCAGGTATGGATGACAGGAAAAATATGACCCAGAGATCAGATTTGAAACAAGGTGAAGAAGGAGATTCTCAGGTGTCCAAGAAGGTTTGGGACCTTCTTAGGTATTTCTTCTAGATCCTCCATGGTGTCATATGCCTCTACTATTCTTCTTAGAGGTATATCAGTTCATATGAAGCATTAGAGTGAGGGGGAGATGTATATGTCTATGTGTATCTCCTCCATGGTGTTGATGTATGTTATTTATAGTCCTTAAGCATGTTTTTGTGGTTGATAATGTTATGAATGGAAAGGTTGTTAGTCCGGTTGTCTCTAGGCAAAGCGGTGTATGAGTATGTTCTTGAGGTTGTGTCTTCTCTCGTCATGTTGTGTGTATGTTAGGGATGACTCAATTTGTGCAAAAGTTATGTTGATGTGTCTTAAGAGGTCTGTTGTGTCATGAAATTCATGTGAAATTCCTTCTTTTTTTATGAGTCAGTGGTTAGAGTTGATGGAAGAGTCTAAGGTCTGTGTTATCTCATGTTGTTTAATCTAATAAAAAAATGGAGTGTCATGAGTTTTTCATAAGCTATAAGTACATGAATCAAGTATGTCTACGAGTGTAAGATGTATGTGAAGCTATGAAATTACCTTAGAAGGTTGTTGAAGTCATACCAAGAAGTATTGTCAAATGTCAAAAGTGTATCGGTGCCTCATATATGTGTCAAAGGAGGTGTTTCAATGTCATCAAATGGGATAGCTCATGGTATGTCATGGTGTCATGTTTCAAATGTACTAAAGGATGTTCAAGAATCATGAAGGAGAGATGAAAAAATAATGAGTCATAAAATATGATGACTTGCTCTGACCATCATTTAAAGATGGCATGTGGCGGTATTTTAAAGGTTGATAAGTGAAAACTAACATGGTTTCATGGATATAAGTGGTATTTGTGACACTTCATCAAAAATTGAGTCTCAGTCATCGAGAAGATGTTGATATAGAGTTTGTAGCCAAATTTGAGTCCTTGAAATCAAAGCTTGTGCAATTTAAGTAAATTTTATCCTAATTTTTATAAGGAGAAGTATGAAAGATAAATTATTGTTGAAGGTGTAGACATCAACACCAACATTCATATCACTACCCTTTATTGCTCGAGTGTGCATCTTTCACCATGGTCCTATTTAGACCCATTTTAATTTAATTCATTTCTTTTATTTAAACTCCCATCTATTAGCCTAACACTTTTAATTAGTAATTAATATTAATTAATCTCCATTAGCTAATTATCTTTAATTACCTTTCTTTTTAGGATTCTTTTATCCCTAACCACCTAAATCCACATCCCTACGTTTTTTCTAGTTTTTATCTAACCCATCTTTATCTCCTTTATTAGTGTAGGATTTATTTTCCTTGCTTTATTTGTATTATCTTAGTGGGGGATATTCCACCTCACTTGGAGTTTCCCTACACTTATGGGATATGCTTGCTTAGATGTACACTTGACTACACTATTCTAGGTGTTGGTTACCACTTGACTACACTATTCTAGGTGCTAGTCACCACTTGACTACATTTGACTACACTATTCTAGGTGTTGGTTACCACTTGACTACACTATTCTAGGTGCTAGTCACCACTTGACTACACCATTCCAGTTGTTGGTTACCACTATTCTAGGTAGATATTTCCATAATTCTAGGAGGAGGTTACACATTCACCTCTTATATGTACATCTCTTGCATTATTCTATTGGATCATATTAAGTTGGAGCTATTTTTGTGTTATTGCAATTATCTCTATTGAATTTTCATATTTTTGCAGGTCTTGTATGCTTCCATTGTTTTGTCTTGGAACAATTCACATCTTGCATCAATAACCTATGCAATATTTGAACCAAGTAGATCTGTCATCACCAATCTAGCACTATGATAATTCTCCACCGAGAACTCCTCGTGCTATGATTATTTACTAATGCACAACTTTTAGTTTGGTGGAAGTAATCTGGAAACACAACAAACATAACACAAGAATACCACAGACTATGACATAAAAGAACGATGAAAAATCTGAAATACAATTGTAAAATGTATAATTAACATGAAATTGTTACAATCTCACCCATGAATTACTCCAAGTGTTACCAACTCCACTTTCCTTCCAACAATAACTATGGGAGAAACTTCACAATTACACCTCTTAATGGCTTCTTTAACACACCTTCTAAATGATGGCTTCCTTCACACACTTACTCATACAATATTTCTCACTACTTCCTTCTATGCTAAATGAGGGGGTGGCCTCTCTATTTATAGAAATTTTAGGCTTATCCACCTTATCTCTAAGATAGGATAAGAAATCTACTCTGACGAATCATATTCCATACCTTAACTCTTATCTTTACATGTAAGCTTATCTTTTAAGATAAGATAAACCTTATCATTTCACATGGGTTCCACCTTTTTAGAATTTTTACAAATAAAATACACAAAATATTTATGACATCACTCCTTGTCCTTATTACCAATATAATATTTCTAATTCCTAATCATGTAGACCCTACTTTTCTACTTACTCTAACTTTGACATTTTAACATTACCGAACCACTTACGAAAAATATTTACTTTTTACCACAACATTCCTATTGTACTTTGACTGTTACCGTACTATGCATTATTTGACGGCATCGCACCGATAATGCGCATATCTTCTATCGACGCCTACTACTAATTATACTTAACAACATCCTCTTCCTAATACATACATTAATGAAATATAAATTACGGAGGAAAAATTTAGTGTTGACATCTTCCCCCTTCCTAGCTTCTACTCCATCCTCGGAGTAGACTATTTTGGTGCTTGAAAATCTTTAACTTGTCATGGTTGACCCATTTCGTAATGGGAGTGCCATCCAATTCCTCCAGTCGATATGTACCATTTTCATGCATAACTACTATTTTGTAGGGCCCCATCCATTTGGAAAGAAATTTTCTCTTCCTTCTTTTTTTTTCAGTATCTGAATCATATATTAGAACCAAGTCATTCATATGAAATGGAGACCAACGAGATCTTTTGATGTAAGTATTCCTTCTCCTTCATTTTCTTTTTATAGCTTGTATTTTTGCTATTTCTCTCATTTCCTCTAGCAAATTAAAATGTACCAACCTTTCCTTTACCGAATCACTTTCATCCATCCTTTCTTTTTTCATGATTCTTATAGTGGGAATATCAAACTCAATAGAAATAATTGGATCAATGCCATAAGCCAACTAAAATGGGGAGTATCCTATTGCTGACTTTGATGTTACCCTATATGCACACAATGCCGCATGCATGAATCCTTTTATCCCACTTATGTACCGCAAGGCTACATCTTTTTCTAGAATTTAACACAACACATAATTTGTTCATTCCACTTGTCCATTTGTGCTTGGCTTGTAAGTGTTGCCTTCCTGTGCTTAATAGAAAACTTATTGATTAGGGCTTCTACCACCTCATTAATGAAGTGGCTTCCTTGATTTGTTACAATTTCTAATGGACAACCAAATCTGGTGACAATGCGTTCATATATGAACCTTGCCACTTCATCCATGGAAGTTGTTTTCAATGGCCTAACTTCAACCCACTTGGTTAAATAATATGTGGCAACTACAATATACTTATTTAGGTGTGGGGTAGTTGGAAGTGGACCTACAATATCTATTCTCCACTTTTCAAAAGGACCAAGTGGAAGAATAGGGCATAATGGAGCTGATGAAGTCTTAGGCTTTCCATGTGTTTGACAAATATCACATGTCTTTCAATAATTATAACAATATCTAAAAAGAGTGTGCCAGTGATAACCTGCATCCAAGATCCTTATTGTTGTAAGTTGTCTAGAGAAGTGTCCTCCACATGTACCATTGTGGAATTCTTCTATTAGCTCCTTCCCTTGATCATGTCCAACTGCCCTCTTATACTATCCATCAGGTCCTATTCGAAATAATACTCTATGTAAAATAGAATATGGATGACTGACTTGAGTAATCTTCCTCTTAGTCTTTGCATTGGCACCATCAAGAAACTTGAATTCATTCAAATAATTCCAAATATCTATGTATTCACTAGGGATTGTGTCAAGGGATAACAATGCTGCATCTGGGAAATCATCATCATCACAAGATGAACCTAAACCATCATAGGCTCGAGAGAGTGCATATGCATTGACATGCTTCTTTCCTGGCCTATCTATAATATCAAATTCAAATTCTTGTAGCAAAATTATCCATCTTGCTATCCTCCCTGATGGGTTAGGCTTATTTACAATATATTTTAGAGCCTAATGATCTCACACAACGTGAAATTCTTCCCTATCAAGTAATTTCTAAACTTTTTACAAAGAAAAATGATAGTTAGAGCCTCTTTTTCAGCTTAAAGATAATTTACCTCAAAGATTGCTCATTTGTCTACTCCCAAAGTAAACTAGATGATCATTCCCATTTTCATCATTTTCCCCGAGAGTACTCCTAGTGCTGCATCTCAAGCATCAATATACATAATGAATGGCTTGCTCTAATCTGGATTCTTTAAAATAGGTGAAGACACCAAAGCCTCCTTCAGATTGTTCAAAAGCTTCATGTGCCTTCTTTCCTAGTTCATAAGTAACATCCTTCTTCAAGAACTCAAGTTAGTGGCTTTGCAATCTTTGAGAAATTCTTAATGAACCTTCTATAAGTAACCCACATGGCCTAAAAATGATCTCAACTTACTTCTATTCATAGGAAATGGTAACTCTTTGATTTTTGAAGCCTTATTAGAATCAATTACCAATACCATCTCTGGATACAACATGCGCAACAAAAACACCTTTAGAACATCCAAAGACACACTTTGTAGGGTTTAGTGAGGCTTGTGCTTCATCTAACCTTTGAAATGTTGTCTCCATCTCAAGCGGTGGTCCTTCTTGCTCCCATAGATGCAAAAATCATCCAGAAATACTCTGATGAAGTTTCCAATATAGGGTTCAAACACCTTATTCATCAAGCGCTAGAACATTTCCAGAGCATTACACAACCCAAAAGGCATAACTCTATAAGCAAATTTTTCCCAAGGAGTGGTGAACGTGGTCTTCAGCTGATCTTTTCTCTGCTATATAAACTTGGTTGTATCCACTATATCCATCAACAAAACTATAGCACTCCTGGCTAGCTACTTCATCCAAGATCTGATCTGAGAATGGAAGAGGGTAATGATCCTTCTTTGTTGCCTTGTTGAGCTTCCTATAATCAACACAAATGTGTAGCTTCCCATTCTTTTTTATTGAGATCACAATGGGAGAAATCCATTCTAAATTCTTCACAACAAATATGAATCCTGCATCAAGTAACTTATCTATTTCTTCTTTTACTTGTCTTAGAAAAATTAGGATTCATTATATATGGAATTTACTTTATGGGCTTAGCACCATTTACCAGCTCAATAGAATGTTCTACCTAACTTACTTGATGGAGTTCCTTGTAATCAAAAGTGAATAGGTGTATGTACCTTCGAAAGAGTTGGAGGTAGGATTCCTTCTCACTCTCCATCACAACATCACCAATCTTTATTTGTTGGAGATGATTGTCAATTTCTTCTTCAGATAATTTTATGGGTTCATGAGTCGGTGTGACTGGAAGGATATCCATGACCAAAACATCAAACTCACTTTTTTCATCTTTTGTGTCCACTTCACTGGTACTAGAGTAATAAAAGGATGTCCACTCATCAGTTTCATCACTTGAATCCAAAATTTCTACCTTATGATGCCGAGGGATCACATTTATCTTCACCCTCTCTCGCCACATCCAAGTGTCATGAAGCCTTCATTCCAAAGTAGTTTATCGCATGAACTCTCCTTAGGCATGGCCTTCCCAACAACATTGGGTACACAAAAGCACCATTTTTCATCACTAAAGTCTACCACACATACAACACCCATAAGATATTGCCACATCTAAAACAACACCTTCTCGTTTAATTTTTCCTTATTTAATGACCTTAACATAAGTGTTGAGGGAGATCAATTTTTAAACCCAACATATTCATTATAGACTTGGTCATTACATTAATTACAACACCTCCATCTACTAAGACATCATGAATTGAAATACCATTACATAATACCTCAGCTTATGGAGTGTAGGGATCCGCCTCTGCTTCCAAAACAGGGACCTCAACCTCCTTCCTTCATCGAGCATTGAGTCCACTTCGCAGCTCCCGCCTCTTCTCAGAAGACAGCCAAAAGTTGACTATATGTAATATTTGCAGGCATTTTGGATAGATCTTCTAAGATGGAGTATGGTCCTTGCCCCTGTGAAATTAGAAAATCTTGCACACCCAACTTTCTTCTCCTATGTTTCTTACTAGTTTCTCCTTTCATATTCTTAGGATCATTTCCATCTTGTTTATTTTTTTTGCTTTCTTTTTTCTTACAAACACATCTCGCTTCATTATTTATGCTCCTATCTACTACATCAAAAGAATTCATAGGTTTTTCCTTTATCATTATCTCTCAGTACTAGATGTATAAGCTCTATCTAGACAATTATACTTATAATGACCCTTTTATGACAACCATAACATACAACTTCGTATATATTTATTTTTGACCTCTATCTCCTCCCCGAGAACTAAATTCTTTTCCTCAAGAAGATTAATAGTTAATTGGTCCATCTTCCTGAGTAGATATTCATACTCAATAGATGTACTAGGAGAAAGATTTGTGCTCACCGAGAGTGGTTGTGGATTTTGGACCAAAGGTGTTGGTGTAGGCTATACCTTAGCAACAATTTCTTTGGGCTCTTCTTCCATGCTTTCTTCTTTCCTTCTTGCAATCTCTTTTGCTTGTTCGAGGGTCGTTGGGCGATCATAATTCACTCGTTGTTTGATCTCTAGCTTCATACCAAAAATGAAGTGCTTATAGAGGAGATTATCCATGCCATTCATCAACCCATCTGCTAATCCTTCCTTCTAGATCTAGGCATCGAGCTTCCTCTTTAGCTCTAGAACACGTGCATGATAATACCTTATCTTCTTTTTATCTCCTTGGGATAGCTTTGTGACCTCGATCATGAGATCTGCATATTTCTGTTGTTCACCAAATTCTTTAAGAAAACTTTCGCTTAATAAATCCCATGAGTTTTTCACATTATCACCTAGTGTTTTAAACCATATAAGGGCTAAACCATCCAAAAAGGCAGGAAAAATTCATTCCATTGTTCCTTCTTATGAGGCCATTACAAATGCAAGATATTTTAAATTCTTGAATGAAAGAGGAAGCATCTTCATTAGATTGGGCTGAAAAAGTACGAATCTTCCCCATTTTCAAAAGCAACCACAAGGTGAAACACCAACTCACAAGTACAATCAACAAGACTTATGTGCACAAATAATTGAATCACTATAATAGAAAGTGACTTTACACCTTTCTACAAGAAAATAGAAATGACCACGGTAAACTATGGTAAAACTTGACTTATTGCGGTAAACACTAACTTTATTGTGGTAAACATTATTTAAAGTGAAGTTAAAAAAAATTCACAAAGTTACTTGCGCAAAGTGAATACTATTCACGGTAAAAAGTGACTTTACCATGGTAACTAATATGCACAGTAAAAATAAGGTTACCCTCCAAATTATTTTTGACTAAGTGGGAATATCTCTCTACAAAATCCACCAACGAGGAATGGTCCTGCGCAACGGAACCAAAATGTCATCACCAATCTAAGACTATGATAATTCTCTATCAAGAATTCCTCGTGCTATGATTATTTACTAATGCACAACTTTTAGTTTGGTGGAAGTAATCTGGAAACACAACAACAGACATAACACAAGAATACCACAGACTATGACATAAAAGAACGATGACAAATCTGAAATACAACTATAAAATGTATTATTAACATGAAATTGTTACAATCTCACCCATGAATTACTCCAAGTGTTACCAACTCCACTTGCCTTCCAACAATAACTATGGGAGAAACTTCACAATTACACCTCTTAATGGATTCTTTAACACACCTTCTAAATGATGGCTTCCTTCACACACTTTCTCATACAATATTTCTCTTTACTTCCTTCTATGCTAAATGAGGGGGGTGGCCTCTCTATTTATAGAACTTTCAGGCTTATCCACCTTATCTCTAAGATAGGATAATAAATCTACTCTGACGAATCATATTCCATACCTTAACTCTTATCTTTACATGTAAGCTTATCTTTTAAGATAAGATAAACCTTATCATTTCACATGGGTTCCACCTTTTAGACTTTTTACAAATAAAATACACAAAATATTTATGACATCACTCCTTGTCCTTATTACCAATATAATATTTCTAATTCCTAATCATGTAGACCCTACTACTCTACTTACCCTAACTTTGACATTTTAACATTACCGAACCACTTATGACAAATATTTACTTTTTACCACAACATTCCTATTGTACTTTGACTGTTACCGTACTATGCATTATTGATGGTGTCGACTGCAAAGGCCGTTATCTTCTATCATATGCCAACACTAATTATACTTAACAACATCCTATTCCTAATACATACATCAATGAAATAGAAATTACGGAGGAAAATTTTAGTGTCAACAGATCTAGAGCGCTTGTCTCGATATGGTATAAGAGTGATTCTGGTGATATGTTTTTCATTATTGAGTTATTTGTAGTTTTCGAATACTTCATTTTTGAAACTAACAATTCATGTGCAAATATATCTGACTCCATCTTGGTTCTTTATGGTTGTGATTTTTTTCATTTTTCCTTATTGACAAGTTGAGGGTTGTCAAAAATATCAGAGGTTTACAAAAATATTCCAAAAAAACCTTCTTGAAAAATAAATTAGGGGTCACCACAGGTTATTCTCCTATGCCACGATGCCTAGGCTCGCTCACATCTCTACATAGGCCTGCAACGACCTTGAAGATGCCTAGATCTCGATTGTAATGGATATTTTCTAGGCCCACGTGACTTTTAGTGCTTGGATCTAATTGCATTGGGTGTTTTTCACATGTCTGAGGCATTTTTTGCTTGGTTGAGGTTGTTTTTGGCTTACTGAGGGGTGTTTTCACATGTTTGAGGCATTTTTCACATGTCTGAGGCATTTTTTGCAAGGTTGAGGCATTCTTTGGCTTGTTGAGGGGCATTTTAACCGGTGATGGGATTTTTCACCTCCGTGAGGGTCGTATTAGACAAATAGCATGGCTAGAAATGCATTTACAAATCTGGGAAGGGCATTTTTTACACCTGTGGAGTGTTGAAATTCATTTTTAAATATGTGACGACATTTTTCTAACTCCGGAAACACCATACATGTTGGTGTATGCCTAAAAACGACCCTGTAACTTTAGAAAAAACAATTTATCAGTGCCTTCTTGGCCTCTCCAAGCCCAAAATGACCTTCTTGACATCATTTTGCAGTCTAAAGTGGCACCTTTTAGCTCAGTAAAAGGAAAAGATAAAAGAAATTTAGGGTTTCAACCCTAAAATCAGCCAACGTATTCTCCACGTGGACTCCAGTTTCAAGGAGTAAATTGCTTTCTTTTCTCACATTGAATTTTATTTATTTCTATATTAGCATTTGATGCTTTTGGAAAATAAGTCATTTGGAAAAATTTGCATTAGAAGAAATTAAATGGTTTTTTAAACTTGTATCTTTGCCTAATGAAGACGAAGGGTGAGGCCTGGGTTAGCAGGAGGCCAATTCCCCCTCAAAAATTAAACCATTATGTTTTTCATTCTTTGACAGTTCCAATGAGTATACACATGACCCCCTTTCCTCTCATTTCCGACATTTTTTAATCAGTTTGCAAAATTTTAATTAAATAAGCCATTATTTATGGGAAATTATATTTGCTATAACTTTTGATCAGTAGCTCAAATTTGAGCACTATTTTGGTCAAAAGTGCATGTTTTATCATGCTCTACATGATGAAATCATTTATTTTTGTAAACACACTACTTTATAAAGTGCTACATTTTGGGGGTTTTAGCAATACTCACTTTGGGGACTTGTAATGTTTGCACAAAGTTATAAAGTGCCATCTGGGATAATTTTGGGGTTTATCTATATTATGGAGTTTTACTTTCATCATTATTTTTTTAGTCTTAAGTCTAAGAACTTTATGTCTTCGAAGGCATGCATTATCAATCATTGCACTATGCACGATTTGTTGCCCTACCTCCATGGTCTTGTTCTTGAGCTTAATGAGCCTCTACAGAAGTATGAGTGGTTTAACCACAATGATGAGGTCTATGGACTTCTCAATATTACTGTTTCTAGGGATATATTGTGTTTTTGAGCACACTGAGTTCCCTTTCACTACCTGGACCATTATCCGACAACTGTATGGTGACCTTGTTTCACCATCTAAGAGTGACGACTGTGGACCACTCTAATGCCTCTATAAATTCTCCCTTCTCACATCCCTTTCATTGTTGATTTTTCCTTTGTACCTGTTGCTACTCATGAGTCCCATGTTGACCATTCACCATAGGATCTTGCTATTGAGCACACTCTCCCTATTGTTTCCTCTATAGATCTCATTGTCGTTCATATTCATGCTTCTATCCACTCTCTCGCAAAACTTTTCTATTGAGAATCTTCCTTTGAGATAGATGTGACCATTGCCTCTCATGCTCCATTACATCTTGATTTATTAGTTGATGAAACTCCACATACACAGAGTTCTTGCGCTTTGAGTACAACATTGCTTCATCTTGGAATTTCAGATTCTTTGAAAGAGTCTTCTCCTCCTACTTCATGTTGTGATGTTTATACATTCTTTTTAGACATTTATCTCATTGAAAACCCTATTGAACGAGTATCCGATTGATCTGAGTTGTCTATTTGTAGATTCCACTTGTGTTGCATTATAGGAATATGCTCCGATTGAGCCATCACACATTTTGGAGGACCCATTCATCTCTCTCGTTAGGAGTTCCCACCTTGGGACATTTGTCACTTCCACTATTTCAGAGATGTTTCATGATCCACCTATTCTTGTGGATCCCTTTTTGATGGTTATCACCCCCACATCTTCTCGCAATAACATTACCATTATCTTTTGTGCACACATTTTCTAGACTTATGCCACCTTTCAGTTATAGACTAGATGCAGAGATCAGAGTACTACATGATTCTTCTTCCTTTGTGGAGTGGGATAAATTTCAGTGCTCCTTTTTTTTCCTTCCCAAGGGCAAGAATGTTGTTCGGTGCAGATGGATTCTCTTCATTCTTTACATGGAGGACCACATCATCGACACTTTTCTTAGGGGACCTTCTTATTCTCACTTATTTCTCTCTCTTTTGGGGATGATCATTGTACGTGGGTACCTCATCAGGATGATTTATCAGGACCCACCACTTCTTCACCTGTTTTCTTGAGGGAGTTTTGTGTCTCTCTTTTGGAGGGGGAGTTTTTTCCCACTGGGTTTTATCATTTTTCTCTAATTTATGAGAGATTTGCATTATACATGGGTACCTCATCAGGCCATGTTTTTGGGACCCACTTTCCTTTTTCATTGCCCACCTAAGTTGTGCTTATGGGGGTGTTAGTGTAGGATTTATTTCCCTGCTTTATTTATATTATCCTACCGGGGATATTCCACCTCACTTGAGTTTCCCTATTCTTATGGGATATGATTACTTAGGTGTACACTTGACTACACTATTAAAGGTGTTGGTTACCACTTGAATACAATATTCTAGGTTTTAGTCACCACTTGAATACACCATTCTAGTTGTTGGTTACTACTATTCTAGGTGGATATTTCCATGATTCGAGGAGGAGGGTACACATTCACCTCTTATATGTACATCTCTTTCATTATTATATTTGATCGTATTGAGTTTGAGCTATTTTTGTGTTATTATAATTATGTCTTTTGTATTTTTGTATTTTTATAGTCTTGTATGCTTGCATTGTTTTTTTTTTTTTTTGGAACAATTCACATCTTGCATCATTCACCTTTGTAATATTTAAACTAGTAGATCCAGAGAACTTCTTTGATACTACCTACTCATAACACTTCCCTAAGAAACCCTTACATGCCTACAGGATTTAAAGGACTTATCCCAATCCCTAAAAGCCTCATATCTCAAACAAATCAATCATTTACCACTCTTAGGAATGGTTTCCTGCATTGTCGGTGACCTATTTAGGTCATCATCGTCCCTATAAGACTAATTCCACCCCCTTCCAAAAGGAGACACAACCTGATATTTCTTGCGCGGTGTGAACTTATCTTTTAATATGAGTATCCTCAGTAGCTATGTAAACCCACTTGGAGTCCATTGAAGCTTATATTTCATCACTTGTGGAGACTTTGGGAGGTTTAATTTGATTCTATGTTATTTCATGCTATCATATGATATATATTTTATTATATGTTAGAGTATAATGTCTTACAGTGTTCGATATCTACTATCGAATTCCATCCCCAACATGTTTTTCTAGTCATTCTACTTGTAGGTTTCTCATTCAACTCATCCACCCTTGGATTTGTTTTGCACTATCTAGGTCATCGTCGCTCCACCCAAGTCACCATTGACCCAGTCTTGTGTCATCATACTTCCTATTTCCAGATCCTTTGCAGTTTCTACTTTTGTTTTGTTATTGTTTCCCATTCTCAAATTTGTCATCCCAAACTATCATATCTGCACTATAGTCACCGCTAACCCAACCCAAGAAATCTCGACCCGGGTCATGTTTTTCATCCAATCTATCCTAATCCCTGTTTTCTACCACCCTCTCTACTTTTCTATCTCAGATCTTCTTCTGCAAGTTATTTATAGTGTTCTCATGTTTTTGTGATCACCATATTTACATTCGATCCATTCAAATAAGCATTTCTAGCTTGTTATCCGATCCATCTCGCTGGCTCAGGTCTATGACAATCAACCTTATTCACCGATGACCCAACCAAGTAGAATTTATTTTATTTTAGTTTATATTAGATCGGTACTTGTCATCCATTTCTCTCATTTCCAGATTCTATTTTGTATCAGTTTGTGCATGCTATCTAGTTATCTATCATTTTTGGTTATCTTTTATCAAATGGGGGTTGACATCCACGTAAAGAAGTTAATACTTCTTGAACATACTTCATCAAAGTGCACCCACATCTACCATGTAATCCATTTTTCTTCTAGTTATGCTTGTTTTGTAGGTTCATCAAATTTGCGGCGAGGTCATCTATTTTGTGCCCGTCCTTTTTCATCCATCACACTTCAAGGTACCTTAAACCCTTGCATTTTGAAGTTATTTAATTTTCTTTATTACTAGCTCACTAATATGAACATGAACAAGAAAAATTGATTAACATTCGGTACGCCCTATGGACAACCCTTTTAGGTGATTCTCTTGCATTTTATTTCATTTTTCTATTTTCCACTAACACTATGGTAGAAGTTTTTGCTTTTTCTTATTTGTGTTTGGCTTTGGGGTTTGCTTGGATCACTCTTCATTTTCTTTAAAGATCAGATAAAAAGGAAAAGTGTTCTCCAGGTATTTTTATTTTTGTCTTATTTTCTCCTTTTTGCATCACATTTTCTCTTTCTTGTTTGTTTGTCCTCATCAAAATTTCACATTTGGATTTGGATTAAAATGAACCTTTTGCATCCTTGCTTGTTCATCTAGCTTAAGTAGGGGTTAATCGGTTGCATCTCACATTCTATCACACACAACCAAATTCACACATCAATCTACACATCTAGACATCTTCCTACCAGGTGGACTGATTGGGATTTCATCACCCAATAAGAAGCCACCGCGGTGTTTTGATCGTGTTAGAAATCCTGTACAGAATCGGACCTTACGTACCTTTGGGTATATCGAGGACTCCCCAACCATAACTACCTCGAAACCAACTCTAGATTGCCACTTCCTAGGTACCTTTGTTATCCACCCCCTTTTTTATTTTTCACACTTTCTTAATAAATCAAAAACAAAAATATGTTGTGCTTGACTTTCTTGATCTAGTTAGTATAAAATTTATTTCATTCCCATAATTACTCATTCAATATCCAAGAAAATGGAACAAAAATATCCTCAAACGGTCCTGTCATCTCATCTCAACAAATGTCTACCATGACTAATATCTCATCTATGCCCTTGGTTACTTCCTCTGTGGGCACCCAACCTCTCATCAATGTTTCTCACCAAGGACCTTTTGTTCAAACTACTACCGTAGGTGAGACTGATCCTTTCTTATATTATTTAATTCCATCTTGACCAGCCACCCCCCATTTGCTATATTTGAACCTTTTGGATTTCATATTATCCCTCATCAGTAGTTTAAAGTCAGCAGGAGTTTCTCAATGTTAATTCAATAGCTCTTCAAGATTACCTTCTTAGGAAGTCAACCCAACTTCCTATTGATGGTCCACCACTTCAATAGATTTATTCTTATTAGTCAAATCCTGAAACCACCCAACTTACCTCTTCACAACTTGCGGTGATTTTTCCTCGAACTCTGAATGAGATTACCACAACCCAACATGATCATGCTTCATCTTCTACTAATCCCCCACCTCATCAAACCACTCAAATAGTCACACCCATTCCTCCCAATCTCCCTCCAATCAACACAACTATCACCACATCCATTCCTATTACCTCTTCAGCCACTATCATCACTAGTGTCCCTACCCAATCTGCCCAAATATCACATCCCATGTCCAAACAACATAACCCTTCTTTTCCTCTCACATCACACATACATGTCATTTCTTCCCAACCTCCCTTATGAGTGATTTTCATTATACAATGTCTAATCCACTCCATCAACAATTTCAACCTATCCACACCTACATTCCCACTCATCATTTACCACAACAACCAACCCAATCCCAACAATCATATCACATCCCCATATCACAACATCAAACATTACAACAACCTCTTCAATCTCAACCCATGACTTACATACATCCTTATCAAAAGATTCCTCAAACACCCACACATCCACAACCTTATCAAGCTACTTTCCATGCCACACAATCACAATCCCAACCAATCATCACATCGAACGATCCCATGCATGCCTTAATGAATAGGTTGGCTAGTCTAGAGGTCTGCTACCTTAGGACCCAAGGTTACATTATCTTATGAACAAATTTGTAATGAACCTATTCATCCATCGGTTCTAATCAAACCTTACCCCCTCATTGGGAGCTTCCCAAGTTTACCAAGTTTAACAACGAAGGAAGATCCCCAACAACATCTTCATGCATTTAGGCATACATGTTACCTTATTACACATGATCAGGATCTTATGCTTTGCACCTTCCTCTATGTCCTTGTCTGGTCCAGCATTGGATTGGTACAATGGAATTCCCCAACATTCCTTATTCTCCTTCACCCAACTCACACAATTGTTCCTAGAGCACTTTTTGATTAATATTGTGCGTAAAATCACTATCACTGACTTATACGCCATTAGACAATTTGATGACGAGTCTATTATAGACTTTGTCACACGATGGCGTGGCATAATAAACCAACTATCATTTTCTCTTCCGTAAACCGAACTCATCAAAATCTTCTCACGTTCTTGTGCGAAGCATATTTCTTCTACATTGCAAATCCAATCATTCCAAACATTCGAAGAATCCTTCACCATGGCTTATAAACTCGAGACTTGTGCCCTTGAGAAAGGCCAACTAAAACTTAAATAAAAAAACCCAAGACCAAGTTTACTAAACCATCTGCACATAACAATAAATATAAAAGTGAGGCCAATGTCGTGGTCATTAAGTATTCTTCCGCACCTACCTCTAAGCACGCTTTCCTCAACAACAAACCCTTATGCCTATGCCCAACTATACTCCCCTTGGAGAATATTATAGCTCAATGTTTGAAAATTTGATGGAAGTTAATCTTATCACACTTCCTTCTAGTTGACCATTTGATGAGTCAAGACCAAACCCCACGTGGTATCGTGAGGATCATTTCTATAAATACCATTAAGTCTCGAGGACATGATATAGAGAGGTTTCAAACATTTAAAGATCTAGTCCAAAGGCTCATTGATCAATGTGATCTTCAAGTAGACAATCCTAATGCATTTCCCAACAAACCACTTTACATCTTTAAACAACCATTCCCTAACCATGCACAAAAAATTCAAGCCACCACTTATTATACATCCCAAGCACCGAACACTCATATAATAAACACTCTCCACACCATTGACCAAGATCCTATACCATCAAAAATCTCACCTTCTTCATCAAATATCATATCCACATCTTCATAAATTGATCCTACATCTACAAACCCATCAACACTTAGCCCCATGACTACATGTTATCTAATTTATCTACCCTAGTGAAATTAGACAATAGGTGAGCTTCCATTGTGACAATTGGTTTAGAATCCCACCTGCACGGGAAAGGATTGGAAAAATTTGATATATTTCTTTGAGAAACCCTTGGAATTTTTTACATGACCTTGGTACACCAAGAATCTAAGAAATTGCCAAATTTTAAATAGAGCATGAAGATTTCAAGGAGTAGCACCCAATTATAAATCCAACTCATTGAGCTCATAAGTCATTTGTTTCATATATGGGAATGTGGGGTGAGAATTATGTTAACACCTAAATCTTAAGGACTGCAACGAGCTAGGTGGGTTCATTGAGCCGTAGGGACTTTTAAAAACCGAGCTATTCAAAAATTTTAGAGACCAAGCCGATTCTAAGAATGCACCTGTAATAATGTTGGTCTGAAAATCTGTCGGGTGGATAGATCTATGGATAGACGAGCCAACAGTGTGCAGGGCATAGCCCCTCTTTGAGTCAGCAAAGAAAAACTAGTTTATTGTTATTCTACCAGCAAGAATTTGTGCAAGTCTCACAATATTCTGCCTTTGGAGGTTTGGGATCTCAACCTAGTAGAGGTGTTTCCAATCGTGAAGGGAAAGAACGAAGATAAGATTGATCTCGAAAGGAGAAAAGAAAAGAATTTCAAAGCAGAAAGATCGGAGGTCTATGTTTTGGGATTGGTAATAAATGGAGCCAAACCTACTTGCATAGAGAACAAAGCAATACTTGATGAACAAATGAAAAAAGAAGTAGAAGTAAATTCAACAGAATAAACATGAAGATCTAACATAAGAAAGTTCTCGATGCATAACACAGTATTCAAAGACAAAGTATCAATATTGTATTAATATTTTCCTCTCATTAAAAAGTACAAAGCCTTTTATCCTTACTTCTATTTTTATATAAAAAGTTTCCACACCTTGAATACAACAAGTATTCAAGTATATATAGAAGAAGGAGAAGAGAGAAGGCAAAAAGAAACCTACAACTAATTACAAAATATCTACAAAATATCTAAAAGTCAATTGTTGACTTTGGGCAACTTGGTGGATGACAACATCCCATGGTGCAACATAGATGATGTCATCATTTGTGCCAACATACTCTTAGATATTTACAAAAAGAAAACCAAGAGGAAGAAAGCTATTCATCATCGTCCATGACAAAGGGGGTATCTTGATTTTGTTGTTGTTCGGGAGAGGTAATGTGGAACTAGGTCTAATATTCCATGAATTTACTGACCATCGGCTGAAGTTGATCCTGGCAGGACCCTTTGTATGATCGCCGATGACCTCACAAGTCTCCCGCTCATCTTTGAGTTTTTCAGGGAGCTTGAAATATTCATTACCTGCCTCCATCAGGTACCCCACAAAATCACGGCAAGCTAGAAGGTTATTGATGCATTCAGTGTCAAAAGTGGCTTCTGGCCCTAGCCCTTGCGAGATGATCTCCTTGAAGATCTAAATAGTTTCATCTGCCTTCCTCAAGGTGAAAGAAGGAGTGAGCAGCCCGGAGACATTCTTAGAACAATTTGCTCCATTTGATGCATTGCATCCAGGGCTTCCTCCTTGACCTTGTCAATCTTCTCCAGGATGAATTCCATCTGATCAACCCGGTAGTACAACGTAGCAAGGATTTTGCTGGGTACCTTGGGGTGATCAAAATGCCGAATTTTACCAAATCATCGACTGAGCAGTCGAGCATTTTCTGGAACGTCTCGTGTTGCAACCTAGCATGGTCCAACTCTTCGAGATAGGTCCCGCAATCGCCTGGAGATCTTTGTTCGCCCAACCAATGTTTTGATATAATTTGGTGAACTTGACAATTACCTCCTCGCTGTCTTTGAGGATCTGATCTCTCTAGGTGGAAACTGCCATACCTTGTTCGCCAATTTTGGCGTATTCATTTATCTTATCCTGGCTTAGGACCTCAGGAGTTTCGGTGGTAGTTGTAGGAGGTGCACTTGCCCATTTTCTGCAGGGCATGGAGAAGATGCTTGTTCTGCTCTTTTAATAGCCTCTTCTCTTCCTTTGCTTCTTGGAGCTTCTTGCAAAGGGCATCCACCGCAGATAGGGCCTCTCCTTGAAGACTTTCAGAAGATGTTCCCATTGTGACCTACATCACTGTATAATCTAAGAGATAGATCCTTTTTATCCTTTGAAGGATCGGGATATGTAATCTCCATTACTCTTTCTCTCGATGCACTCTTGAGAGAAGCGAGTTATTGTCTTTTGTTTCTTAGCCCCCTTTGCTAGGATGACAGAGAAGTCCAATAGGGACTTTTCTCTTATGCTAACTCAAGTGCTGAGAAAGCCATGCTAGACCTAAGGGAGCGGAACCAGTGGTGGAAGAGGGAGCAGCTGCAGTGGATGAGGGGAAATGCGTAGAGACACTTGGTGGTGGCATCGAGAGAGAGGCCAAGAAAGTGCTCATGGGAGGGGGAGATACTGCAGGTGAGGTAGTCACGGGAATGGAAGGGAGTTGAGAGATGAGAGAAGAAATAGTGGGGGACAGCTCCGTGAGAGAAGAGAAGATGGAGGACGAGGAAGGGGGAACAATAGAAGATGGGGGAGAGGATACGACCAAAGGAATGGTCACTTGAGTCACATGAGAAGGGGGAGAAGGGACGGTGGGAACCTCCATGGTTGTGGCAGTGGCAACATCCTGAGTGGATGTGCCCATTGGAACACTCTCTGCCGCTTCTTTCTCCGGGGATGCCAGAGTTACAACTTGTTCCTGTGCGGCGGAGGGAGGAATTTCAGGAGCTTCTTCTTGAGCGGAGCTCGATTCTCCCTCTTTATCCTTGCCTTTTCTCTTTGGAAATTTTTCAGCCTGACAGTGCGTTTCCCAAAGGGGACGTGGTGAAATATACTCCGAGGTAGATAAGGCCATTCATTCTGCACCAGTGTTCTGTCCGTCGCAATGTTTCTTTAACCCTTACCTCAATGGTCTGAGGTGCCTTTGTTCTATCTATTTCGCAAAAATGGCCACCGTCCCCCCATCCGTGTCTAGATACACTTGATCAACTTCTTGATCGGTTTTTGATAACCTTTTGGAACGATGGCTACATCGTACTAAATAATCTCTGCTAGGGCCAGGCGAGAGTGATCTTTTCTTTTGAGTTCGACCTCATGATACAGGTCGATGTAGATATCCTCGATCTGTGGAATGTGGATCGGATCGAGTTTTTCCCTAGGGAGGTAATTTCTTGGATCGAAGGTGGGTCTTGCCGGGAAATTGTGCTTTAGATTGAGCAGTTCTAGCTCTGTGAACATTTCTTAGGCTTTGTTGTGGGAAATGCAGGTGTACCTACCCACTGTAAGGGGGAAAGGAGTTCCACCCTTCTTTCTCTTCAGACACTTCTCATGGTATGTTATGAGCTATCTGGATAGATCCAACAGGATCAACTTAGGGCCAGCATACCTTGGAAATTTGGTGGGATCCCCCAAGAAGTTAGCTTCTCTGAGATAGGTGAAGGTGGGGAATTGGGTAAATAGTGCTCCCCACTTCTCAGTCACTGTGACTATGCTCTTGGTCGTCCGACCATGAGTCATATTTGGCCTCAAAAGGCAGATGATGCCATAGAAGAAAGCATCATTGATCTTGGTAAACTGCGAGATGCTATTCTCCAGCTTCAGCTCTGGGTAGTATTCATATATCTTCACCTGAGGCCAAACTCCGCATCGGCTCAGTGCTGGATAATCTCTCTCTGAGGCTACAGCGTAGACTACATAGGAGTTCATGTAGAACCTCCCCGTCGTGGTGAGTTGTTGGAGCTGCTCAGATATGGTGCTGCTTATTATCTCTGCCCACTCAAAGCGCTGATTAGGAACATTCTTATTCATGGTTTCTAGGTACCTGAGCATCCATTTGTGAAAGTAATGGGCATCAGAAAGCCCAAAAAATCTACTTAGGAACGTGATGGTATCACTCAGTTCCTCCGAGAAGTCGCTACGGTGAATAACTTGTGGCCACTTGGTTATCACCTTCTTATTCTTTAAGTACAATTTGTTCATCAGCTGCATGCATTTGTCCACATTATCCTCCCACGCCTTGATGCAGTCTTCTTGGCTTACAACCACAAAATGTCAGTGGTGGGGAATGCCTAGCATGATCTCAAAGTGTTGGGCAAGTGAGGTTGATTATGACCTCACCCTTTTCATTTTCGACACACCTTGTGTCTTTGTTGTAACAACGGGCCACCACCATCATAAATTTGTTATTTACCGCACTGACGGGGATTCCACCAGAAAAATGTAGACCACTGCCCACCAGTTTGTTCATCTAAGGACTGCCTGTGACCCTCCTGGTTCTAGCCTAGAAATATTCCATGTCGATGTGACCAAGTTCGGAATCTCTAATGTCTAGGTCACATTCTGCCTGGGACTCGGCATTCTGACCCTTTGATACTTATATTTCATCTCTTCCTCTGTAAGCTTAGCTTTACCCTTTGACTTGGTTGGCCTTTTGCTTGATGTAGACATATGTGGGTCTGAGTTTAGTTGCTGATCTACAAGAAGGAGTGAAGTCCAATGCAAAAGAGCCATGTTAGCCATCAGATCTTCCATTAAAGCATCACAGAATGAGGAGTTAGCAATTTTAAGGCTTCGGGCGTAGGTACATTACAGGCCATAGGGTTAATAGTATGACGACTCTGAAGCAGAGTGTTACAAGGAATAAATCAGCGCCAAAGGGTGCAGGGCGCAAGGATTTTGCATATAACATCTTTGTTGTTGTAAATAGGAGTGCGCCTGCGCCATTATATGCGGTTTTATACTGGGTGCAAATAAGTTTAGTGTTGCATGGGAGCAGGATGCGCCAATGGCACATGCAATTTGCGTGTAACATGGAATTTTGGTGCGCCGAAGGTGTAAGATTAATGCATGTAGCACTAACTTTATGTGCGCAAAGGGGGACTTTGGCACGGTGCACAGGGAAAGCTTGCATGGCACTTTGTTGTTGTTAGCGGGATTGCGCTTGCGCTAGGTTTAGGATTTACTCAGTTTATGCATGGCGTAGGGATCTTGCATGCTGCAATCAAGGTCAGTGTGCCCTCTTGGCGTGACTGTGTTTTCTGTAACAAGGGTGGCGATTGTGCCAAGAGAAAAATGTGGCTCAGAAACAACTTTTAGGTTTTCTCTCCTTTCTTGATGGGTTTGCGGTCTTTTAGGCTTAACTCCGCATCGATTTAGATAGTGAAGGGGGCACAACAAAGAGGTTTGGATTCATTTCTGAGGTAGAGACCTCTTGGCCAATAGATCTAGAAAGAGGATGAAAACGGCTTTGGAGGGAAGATTTGCAAGGACAATAGGAGGGTTTTAAGGTTTCTTAGATCCATACACCAACTTCACAAACAACCAACAAAACAATAACACAAGAGAAACAAGGACCACTTCCTGGAATATATAGAATGTGAGAGGAACGAAGCGGGATCCACAAACGTGACACAAGGATGATAGGCTCGTTGACAGGTGCAGAGGAATAAAATTTTTTCACGTGTTTTCTGATTGTGAAAAGTGACAGACGATGCACCTATATAGGCAAAGGTGTAATAAATGCGCCAACCACTTTTTAAAGGGGCACACCAAAACACATGTCGACATGGAAAACTTTGCGCCCTTTGGCGCGGATATGGTTTTGTCAACATGAAATTATTTACGCCTTTGGCACAAATTTAGTACTATCAACACTTCATTTTGAGCGCCTTGGCGCACCAATTAATGGCACAACATTTTTGTTGTTGACAGAAGGCGCATGCGCCTTGGCGTATGCAAGAAAGGCGCATCACGGGAAGGTGCAACAATTGTTGTGTCAACACTTCAAAGGGTGCACCAAAGGAAATAAAGGGGGCACAAATTTACCTTGTGTTGCATAGATAAAAGGTGCACCCAGCCAAAAAGGACCAAAATGACCAAGTTCGAAAACTAGATTTCCCGGAAAGGGATTTTACAACATTCCAATGCTGAGGGACCTCGATGAGGAACCAGAACAAAATTTTGGTATGGTTACCTGTAAAATTTCCCTCGTTAATTTTACAGATATACAAACTCTAGCTCTTTCTGGGACTATCTTTGAGCGAAGCTCAAGGGTAGAGAATCCCAGATCAACATGTGCCTATCCATTGGGCTACAAAGTAAAAAACAAGGGCGACAACAAAAGCAAACACACGATGAAAGCAAACATACGTCACAAAGTAAATCAGACAAAGAAGAGAGCAAGCTCTACTTCCTGAATATTTTGAGATGCTGCCCACTATAGGGAAGTGGGAGATCAGTTCTGTCTAGATACGAGAGATAGAATCTATTCTCTCCATTGAGATACTTGATCTTGAAAGGCCCTCTCCATAGAGAATCAAATTTCCTGTGCATGCCCTTTGGCTCTCTCCATTTGTCCCACAAAAGGACGAGATCTCCCATCTGAAATCTCTTTGCTTGGCTTTTTTATCGAACAATATCTTAACTTGGTTCTGATGTTCAGTGATCCTGTCGACCACTCTTACTCTTTTTTCTTCAAGCTCTGCTAGATACATGATCCTCTTTTCAAGAGAATTTTGGAAAGTCTCATCTTCAATCGCTCGTGCCAAGTGTAGAGCAGGAAGTTCTGCAGAAATGGGAAGCTCGGTGTCGATTCCATATAACACTTGAAAAGGTGACATACCGAGAGACCTCTTGGGAGTAATGCGGTCCACCCACAAAGCGTCATACAATGACTTGTGCCACATTCGCTGACTCTCATCAACTAGCTTCCGTATGATGGTCACTAAGTTTTTATTACTGGATTCTGCCTGACCATTTCCCTGGGGGTAATAATCCGAGGCGTGGGCCAAGATTATCCCGTGTTCATAGCAAAAACCAACAACTTCTCGTGAGGAGAAGTTGGAAGCATTATCAAGCAACGATTTTGCGTGGAATGCCGAATCTCATGATGATATTCTCTTTGATGAAACTAAAAATGACTTCAGAGGTGGAATTCTTGACAGGAATGGCCTCCACCCATTTGGTGAAGTAATCTGTTGCTGTCAGGACATAACTATGTCCGGCACTTGATTGGGGATAAAGTGCTCCGATAAAGTCAACTCCCCACTGCCTGAATGGTTCATCAATAACGACCAGCCTGAGGGGAAAAGCAGCCAATTTTGGCTTGCCAACAAATTGTTGGCAGAGCTCACATTTTGCTACCCAGGTGGATGATTCTTGAAACAACGTTGGTCAATAGTACTTGGCCCGGATGATCTTGTGTGCCGTCACGGAAGAGGAGAAATGACCACCACAGATGAATCATGAAAATCTCAAGTAACTTTATCTATGTGGCTTGTCAATACATCACAAGAAAATGCCATCTATTCTGTGTTTGTATAAACAATCATCCTAGATGACATATCTGGCTGCTCTGAGCTTTATAGCATGTTTCTCCTTTGAAGTTAGATGAGCTGGGCACTCACCGTAAGTGAGAAAGAAAGCAATATTAGAATACCATTCGTCGCTAGTTGTGACAAATAGAACCATGGGTAGAGAATCAGCTTTCTCCAGCTGGCTTTGTGCTCCATCTGTAATCATCCTTTTCCTCAGGGTCTTCTGAATCTCGGTTTTCAGCCATAAGCTGACATAGGCCCTTGCCTCTTACCAGCTTGGTTGGTTTTATATCTAGATCATACTCTTGAACCTTTGCAATCCAATTTCCTCGCAAACTCCCTAACTCCTGTTGAGTTAAGATTGACTTGACTGCCGTGTCAGGGACCAACACCACTGTATGAGAGTTTAGAATGTAATACCTGAAGTTCTTGACTGCTTTGACAATGGCGAAGGCATGCTTTTCCAACTGAGACATTTTTAATTCATGAGGCTTGAGGGGAGAGCTCATGAACGCGATCGGGGATTCAACATCCTCATAATCCTTTTGCATTAGGATGGCTGATACGGTATGTTCAGATGCATAGCTACACATGACAAAATCCTTGGAGAAATCGGGACATACCAGGACTGGTGCATGGGCGACGGAGGCATTTATATCCTCGAATGACGCCTTTCCTTCTTCGCTCCATCGGAAAGTTGGTGAATCTTTCATCATGTTTGATATGTGACGAGTCTTTTCAGCAAAGTCAAGAACAAAGCACCTGAGAAAGTTCACTTTTCCAAAGAAGGAGTGAACGTCGGTCTTGCTCGTGGGTAAAGTAACGCTCTGAATATCCATAACCCTTTCGGCATCTATCTTCGTTCCTTCTTTGCTGACAATGTGTCCTAACAACTGTCCTCAGTGACTCCGAAAACAGACTTTTTCAGATTTAGGGAGATCCCATGTTCTCGACATCTAATCAATACTTGTTCCAAATGATCACAATGATCATTTTTCTATTTAGAGAACACAGTTAAGTCATCCAAGTAGACTACGATAACCTTTCCCATCATACCTTTGAACACGAAGTCCATTGCCCACTGAAAAGTGGCGCCGCCAGCGTTGGTCAGACTAAAAGGCATCCTGCTATAGGCAAATGTGCCCCAGGGGGTAGTAAATGCTGTTTTGAATTGGTCTCCAGGCGAGACTTCAATCTAATTATAACCTGAAAAACCATCAAGCATGGACAACATTTCCGAACCAGTTACTGCCTGTAGAACCTGATCCATTATGGGAAGGGGGTAGTTATCCTTCAAGGACACTTGATTTAAGTTACGAAAATCTACACATATGCGTATCTCACCATTTTTCTTGCGTACTGGCACAATGTTTGCATGACCCAGGTACTGTGATGGATAGGAAAAATGATCCTTGCATCCAACATCTTCTAAATTTCAGCCTGGATGGTACCTGAGATCTTAGGATTATAGTGCCTCTGTTTCTGGTGAAAGGGTTTGACACCCTCTTTCAACGGGATGTCATGCTGGATGTCTTTTGGCTTGAAGGAATTTAGATCGGCATAGGACCATGCCAATACATCCATGTATTTCTTTAGCAATTTGACAAATTTCCACTTTTCTTCAGGTGTGCAACATTTTCTGATGTTCACAAACTGTGGATGTTCTACCGAACCTAAATTGACCGGTTCGGTTTCTGGAGAGGAGTTAGGATCATCTCGCCTTTTCTTTTTGACAAAACAATCGTGTCTGTCGAACAAACATTCTAGAGAAACCAGGCCTTTTGGAATTTTATTTCCTTTGAGCTGACATATGCCATCACTTCCTTTGATCCCTCATCCTGATCCATAACCGATTCATGGCATGTAGAAGTAGATCCTTCAAAATGAAGCTCACTGAAATTCTCTACCTTTTCCAGGAAGGCAATAAGTTGATTGTCGTCATTGAATACCTGCCAGTGCTGAGAGTTGTCTGGCACACTTGGGCGGAAAACTACCTCAATGGTATATGTGTCTGTTTTCAAACCTAGGTGAGGGAGCATGAGGGATGCCGAGACGGCTAATGAGTCGGCCATGTCATTCTGAGTTCTTGGGATGGCTTTTATTGAAAAAGCGTCAAAATCCTCAATGTTGTCCCATACCGCATTGCGGTAATGCCTGAGCCTTTCATTTTTCACTTGATATACTCTTTTAACTTGATTTACGACTAACTCGCATCACCCTATACTTTTAGGTTCTTAATTCCCCTTTCCTTTGTGGCTTGCATGCCAAGTAGCAAAGATTCATACTCAGCGTTATTATTTGTGTTGAAAAACTGCAACTTAAAAGAGAGAGGAATAATTTCTTCTTCAGGAGATATCAGCACGACTCCAGCGACCACATCCACTAGTTGCGCAGTTGCCATCAAACTTCAACGTCCATATCTTGTTAAGATCCCTTTCTTGGACAGGAATATCTATTCTATCAGACTCTGTAGACAAGAAATAGTTCCCCATCCCTGATGATTTGAAGAGAATTTGGGCTTTGGGGTCATCGGAGTTAGTAACCAAGTACTTCTTTTGTGATTCCGGCTCCAATGTTTGCATTACACCTTTGACGGGGATTCTAGCCTTAGACCAATCCATATGAATCTCTCCACCAACCTCACTGCAAAAACTCCTTCCCAATAGAATTCCATATGCTGCTAGAATATCGGCAACGAGGACGGTCATCTTCACTCTTTTCTCTGGGAACGCCGCAAATGCAAACTGCACATCTTTGATTTGACCGATCAACGGAACCTGCTTGGTTTCCAAGGAATAACATCTGCCAAAAGGCTTGGTAAGTGTGAGGCCCAGAGCATGGGTGACCTTTGTCGGCATGACGTTATCGGAAGCCCCAGAATCAATTATGCAGTTGCTTAGTTTGTGACCATTGATTAGGAGGGAGAGATAGAAAGGTTCTATTTTTCCTGATGTAGAAGTCGAAGCAACATTTATGCGAGATGCAGGAGGAGTAGAAAGAATTCCTTTCGGGGAACTCTGAGCAGTTATGACAGCTTGGCTTTGAATGTATTCGGTCAACCTTACAAGCTATTCGAGGTTTGACTCAACATACTCGCTTCTTGTACATTTGGATCTTGGTCTTTTTAGCATGATCAATTATGTCAAACACGGCCAAGGGTTGTGTTGATGAAGGAATGAGTCCCTCATTTCACGATGGTAGGGTAGGATTACTGGTCTTGATAGGAATATGAGAGGGTTGATTCGGAGGGGAGATTGGGGAAAAAGATTTCTTTGAAAAATAATTAATAACAAGGTTGGGCAGAAGGGGACTACCTCTTTTAGCGATGGTTGGAGGCGTGTTTGACACAACCTTCTCTTTCTGCATCTTGGTAGTAACTTTTGCTTCTTTTCCTTGCGAGCGGGTGAAAACAACGATATGATTATCTGCTTGCATATCCTTGGGTACCCTCTTCTTCATCAGATTCCTCCTCATCAAATTTCATATACCCAATAGTAGAGTCGCCAGTCTGTTTGCCGACATCTTGATCATCTTCTCTTGCGATGAAGGTTCTTCATAATTTTGCTCCTCTTCTTTGATTTTAGCTAAAGCATTGACCGGAGGGGCCTCAAGCGCCAATCGTGGAGTAGCTGCAGGTAGGCGTGGTCTTTGTGGGACATTGTTGGAAGTGAAATTCCTCCGTGGGGTATCCTGGTATGAAGTGCTAGGAGAAGCCTGAGCTAGTTGCTTCTTTAATGCGAGCAAGTCATTCACCATCTTTTGAAATATCGATCAGATGAAGTGGCGGAGAAGGGATCGAAGCTTTAGGCTTGGACGGTTCTCTTTTTAATTCGCCAGATATTAGCAAGTTATCTTCAATCCGTATGGTAGCAGCTTGGGCGAGAACCAAAGTAGCGACCTGTTCTTGCAAGAGTAGGAAACTTACTTTTGAGCTCATGGCGTTTATGAAGAAACACTTCTGATTTTCTGGCATTGGCAGCATGGCAGGCGGAACATGGTTGATTAGTGAATTGAAACAGGTGATGAAATCACACATGGTTTCATTGACCTCCTTCTTCAGGTGTGTGATCTTGGATAGTAACGCGAACACGTCTTCAGAAGGCTTATACCTTTCTTCAAATGCAATCATGGGTGGCCCAACTAGTAATAGATCCAGCCGACAAATGCTGAAACCATTCCGCTGCGGGTCCTTGCAAGGGTCTCTAGAAAGAGGTGAACTGACACATCTTCATGGGTCACATCCAGGATACTTCATGACATGATGAATGTGGATATGTGTGAATCTGTGCTTTGGTTTCCGCTCCCATCGAATTTGGGAAAATTCTTTTAGTTTCCGTGAGGGAGCGCATGAACAGGATGTGGCAAAGCGAGAGGGCCCATAGCATTTCCCCATGGTACTACCATTTGAACAATGATAGAAAAAGATGCGAGCTAGAAGCACAGCTTCCACCGAGCAAAGAAAATCTTTGTAAAGAGATGAGGATGTTCCTTGTGAGAAATGCTTCCTTCGTGGAGGTGAGACACTTCGGATGACCGGTTAGCTGAACTTAGCGATGAGAAGTGTGCCGGTGTAACTAAAGTTGTGCCTTGAAGTAGATCGAAAGTAGGAGGATCGACTTCTCCATGAGCTCTCCCGCTATGAGTAAATGGTTCACCCGCCACTCTCGGTGCTGCCATTCGATTTTTCATTATTTTGGAGCAAATTTTTAAAAATCTTTTTGGTTGTACTTGCTGATTTTTTGATTTTTTGATAAAAATCAGCAATCGCATGTACCTTTTCTAAATATTTAATTTTATCCCTCTTTTGAGAACCGATTGCGGTTTAATGACAAAGATCAACGAGGATAAAATAATGGCCAACTTAGTAGGCTGATTTTCGCATCTTAGGGTTGAATTTTGGCAAGGGTTTGAAATTTTGCAAAACATTAAAAAAAATCGATCTACGGAAAAATACGGGTTTTAGTGTAAGAACTCAAATAACTAAAGATCTCTAACTAGTCCCGATCTATGGATCCTCAATAAAATTTTCAGTTTGGATCACTTTTGAAAAATTTGTGGATTTTGAACAAAAGTTAAAATTTGCAAACAGTAGTGATTTTTATTGATTTTCTAACATACCACTATAATAGATCTCGTTAGATCTGTTCATTCCCAATGAGTCACCAAAAACTATTGGTCCGAAAATCTATCGTGGACAAATCTATGGATGAGACGAGCCAACAAAGGTGAGGGCATAGCCCTCTTTAAGTCAACAAAGCGAAACTGGTTTATTGCTATTCTACAAACATGAATCTATGTAAGTCTCACAATATTCTCGCCTTCCCGTGGGTTTGGGATCTCATCCCACTAGAGGTGTTTCCAACTATGAAAGGAAAGGATAGAAGGGAAAGAACGAAGATAAGATCGATCCGAAAGGAGAAAAGAAATGAATTCCAAAGTAGAAAGATCAGGAGGTCTATGTTTTGGGATTGGTAATAAATGGAGCCAAACCTACTTGCATAGACGAACAAAGCAATACTGATGAACAAATGACAAAAGAAGTAGAAGTAAATTCAATAGAATAAACATGCAGATCTAACATAAGAAATTTTTGATGCATAACACAGGTATTCAACGACAAAGTCTCAATATTGTATTAATATTTTCCTCTGTTACAAAAAGTACAAAGCCTTTTATCCTTACTTCTATTTTTTATCTAAAAAGTGTCCACACCTTGAATACAACAAGTATTCAAGTATATATAGAAGAAGGAGAAGAGAGAAGGAAAACAAAATCAACAACTAATTACAAAATATCTAAAAGTCAACCGGCTGACTTTGGGCATCTTAGAGTTGACTTTTGGCAAGTGGATGACAACATCCCATGGTGCAACATGGATGATGTCATCATTTGTGACAACATACTCTTAGATATTTACAAAAAGAAAACCAAGAGGAAGAAAGCTATTCATCGTTGTCCTGCGATCTATGGATCCCTGAAGGGGGTATCTTGCTTCTTTGGATCATTGTTTTGGAGAGGTAATATGGAATTGAGTCTAATTTTTTATTGATTTTCTAACATACCACTATAATAGATCTGTTAGATCTATTCATTCCCAAATGAGTCGCCAAAAACTGTTGGTCCGAAAATCTAGTAGGTGGATAGATCTATGGATAGACGAGCCAATAGTGTGCAGGGCATAGCCCCTCTTTGAGTCAGCAAAGTGAAACTGGTTTATTGCTATTCTACCAATAGGAATCTGTGCAAGTCTCACAATATTCTACCTTCGGGGTTTGGGATCTCATCCCAGTAGAGGTGTTTCCAACCGTGAAAGGAAAGGAGAGAAGGGAAACAATGAAGATAAGATCGATCTGAAAGGAGAAAAGAAATGAATTCCAAAGTAGAAAGATCGGAGGTCTATGTTTTGGGATTGGTAATAAATGGAGCCAAACCTACTTGCATAGACAAAAAAAGCAATACTGATGAACAAATGACAAAAGAAGTAGAAGTAGATTCAATAGAATAAACATGCAGATCTAACATAAGAAAGTTCTGATGCATAACACGTATTATTCAACGACAAAGTCTCAATATTGTATTAATATTTTCCTCTGTTACAAAAGTACAAAGCCTTTTATCCTTACTTCTATTTTTTATCTAAAAAGTGTCCACACCTTGAATACAACAAGTATTCAAGTATATATAGAAGAAGGAGAAGAGAGAAGGCAAAAAGAAACCAACAACTAATTACAAAATATCTAAAAGTCAACTGTTGACTTTGGGCAACTTGGTGGATGACAACATCCCATGGTGCAACATGGATGATGTCATCATTTGTGCCAACATACTCTTAGATATTTACAAAAAGAAAATCCAAGAGGAAGAAAGCTATTCATCGTCATCTCGCGGCTGAAAGGGGGTATCTTGCTTCTCATTGTTGTTCAGGAGAGGTAATATGGAACTGAGTCCGATATTCCATGAATTTACTGACCATCGGCTGAAGTTGATCCTGGGTAGGACCCTTTGTATGATCGCCGATGACCTCACAAGTCTCACGCTCATCTCTGAGTTTTTTAGGGAGCTTGAAATATTCATTACCTACCTCCATCAGGTACCCCACAAAATCACGGCAATCCAGAAGGTTATTGATGCATTCAGTGTCAAAAGTGGCTTCTAGCCCTAGCCCTTGTGAGATGATCTCCTTGAAGATCCGAATAGTTTCATCTTCCTTCCTCAAGGTGAAAGAAGGAGTGAGCAGTTCCAAGACATTCTTAGAACAATTTGCTCCATTTGATGCATTGCATCCAGGGCTTCCTCCTTGACCTTGTCAATCTTCTCTAGGACGAATTCCATCTGATCGACCCGGTAGTCCAACGTAGCAAGGATTTTGCTGGGTACCCTGGGGTGATCGAAAATGCCAAATTTTACCAAATCATCGACTGAGTAGTCGAGCATTTTCTGGAACGTCTCATGTTGCAACCTAGCATGGTCCAACTCTTCGAGATAGGTCCCGCAATCACCTGGAGATCTTTGTTCACCCGACCAATGTTCTGATACAATTCGGTGAACTTGACAATTACCTCCTCGCTGTCTTTGAGGATTTGATCTCTCTAGGCGGAAACTGCCATACCTTGTTCGCCAATTTTGGCGTATTCATTTATCTTATCCTAGCTTAGGACCTCAGGAGTTTTGGTGGCAGTTGTAGGAGGTGCACGACCATTTTCTGCAGGGCGTGGAGAAGATGCTTGTTTTGCTCTTTTAATAGCCTCTTCTCTTCCTTTGCTTCTTGGAGCTTCTTGCAAAGGGCATCCACCGCAGATAGGGCCTCTCCTTGAAGACTTTCAGAAGACATTCCCATTGTGACCTGCATCACTGTATAATCTGTAGGAGATAGATCCTTTTTATCCTTTGAAGGATCGGGATATGCAATCTCCATTACTCTTTCTCCCGATGCACTCTAAGAGAAGTGAGTTATCAGCTTTTGCTTCTTAGCCCCCTTTGTTGGGATGACGAGAAGTCCATAGGTGCAATAGGGACTTTCCTCTTATGCTGACTCAAGTGCTGAGAAAGCCATGCTGGACCTAAGGGAGCGGGACCAGTGGTGGAAGAGGGAGCAGCTGTAGTAGATGAGGGGAAATGCATAGAGACACTTGGTGGCGGCATCGAGAGAGAGGCCAAGAAAGTGCTCACGAGAGGGGGAGATACAACAGTGAGGTAGTCGCGGGAATGGAAGGGAGCTGAGAGATGAGAGAAGAAATAGTGGGGGACAGCTCCGCGAGAGAAGAGAAGATGGAGGAAGAGGAAGGGGGAATAGTAGAAGATGGGGGAGAGGATACGACCAAAGGAATGGTCGCTTGAGTCACATGAGAAGGGGGAGAAGGGATGGTGGGAACCTCCATGGTTGTAGCAGTGGCAACATCCTGAGTGGATGTGCCCATTGGAACACTCTCTGCCGCTTCTTTCTCTCGGGGAGGACTTTCAGGAGATTCTTCTTGAGTGGAGCTCTATTCTCCCTCTTTATCCTTGCCTTTGCTCTTTGGCAGATGTTTCGGCTTGACAGGTGCGTTGCCCAAAGGGGACGTGGTGAAATATACTCTGAGGTAGATAAGGCCATTCATTCTGCACCAGTGTTTTGTCCGCCGCAATGTTTCTTTAACCCTTACATCAATAGTCCGAGAGGTTCCTTTGTTCTATCTATTTTTGGCAAACGGCCACTGTCCCCATCCGTGTCTAGATACACCTGATGATCTTCTTGATCGGTAGTTTGATAACCTTTTGGAATGATGGCTACACCATACTAAATAATCTCTGCCAGGGCCAGGCGAGAGTGATCTTTTCTTCTGAGTTTGACCTCATGATACAGGTCGATGTAGATATCCTCGATCTGTGGAATGTGGATCGGATCAAGTTTTGCCTTAGGGAGGTAATTTCTTGGATCGAAGGTGGGCCTTGCCGGGAAATTGTGCTTTAGATTGAGCAGTTCTAGCTCTGCGAACATTTCCCGGGCTTTGTTGTGGGAAATGCAGGTGTACCTACCCACTGTAAGGGGGAAAGGAGTTCCACCCTTCTTTCTCTTCAGACACTTCTCATGGTATGTTATGAGCTGTCTGGACAGCTCCAACAGGATCAGCTTAGGGCTAGCATACCTTAGCAATTTGGTGGGCTCCCTAAGAAGTTAGCTGCTCTGAGATAGGTGAAGGTGGAGAATTGGGTAAATAGTGCTCCCCACTTCTCAGTCGCTGTGACTATGCTCTTGGTCATGTTGACCATGAGTCATATTTGGCCTCAAAAGGTAGACGATGCCATAGAAGAAAGCATCATTGATCTTGGTAAACTGTGAGATGTTGTTCTCCAGCTTCAGCTCTGGTAGTATTCATATATCTTCACCTGAGGCCAAACTTCGCATCGGCTCAGTGCTGGATAATCTCTCTTTGAGGCTGCAGTGTAGACTACGTAGGAGTTCATGTAGAACCTTCCCGTCGTGGTGAGTTGTTGGAGCTGCTAAGATATGGTGTTGCTTATTATCTCTACCCACTCAAAGCGCTGATCAGGCACATTCTTATTCATGGTTTCTAGGTATCTGAGCATCCATTTGTGAAAGTAATGGGCATCAGAAAGCCCAAAAACTCTACTTAGGAACGTGATGGTATTACTCAGTTCCTCATAGAAGTTGCTATGGTGAATAACCAGTGTCCACCTAGTTATCACCTTCTTATTTTTAAGTACACTTCGCTTCATCACTACATGCATTTTTCCTCGTTATCCTCCCACGCCTTGATGTAGTCTTCTTGGCTTACAGCCACAAAATGTCGGTGGTGGGGAATGCCTAGCATGATCTCAAAGTATCAGGCAGTGAGGTTGATTATGACCTCGCCCTTTTCATTTTCGACACACCTTGTGTCTTTGTTGTAATAGCGGGCCACCACCATCATAAATTTGTTATTTACAGCGCCGACGGGATTCCCCATCAAAATGTAGACCACCGCCCACAAGTTTTCCATCCAAGGACTCGCCTATGACCCTCCCGGTTCTCGGCCTGTAAATCTTCCATGTTGATTTGACCAAGTTCGAATCTCTAATGTCTAGGTCACATTCTACCTGGGACTCACATTCTGACCCTTTGATACTTATATTTCATCTCTTCCTCTGTAAGCTTAGCTTTACCCTTTGACTTGGTTGGCCTTTTGCTTGATGTAGACATATGTGGGTCTAAGTTCAGTTGCTGATCTGCAAGAAGAAGGAGCGAAGTCCAATGCAAAAGAGCCATGTTAGTATCAGATCTTCCATTAAAGCATCACGAATGAGGAGTTAGCAATTTTAAGGCTTCTCGGGCAGGCGTAGGGACACCGTAGTAGTCGCAGGTTAATAATATATGCGCATTGAAGCAGAGTGTTACAAGGAATAAATCAGCGCCAAAGGGCACAGGCGCAAGGATTTTGCATATAACATCTTTGTTGTTGTAAACAGGAGTGCGCTTGTGCCATTATATGCAGTTTTATACTCAAGCAAATAAGTTTAGTGTTGCATGGGAGTAGGATGCGCCAATGGCGCATGTAATTTGCGTGTAACATGGAATTTTGGTGCGCCAAAGGGCACAGATTAATGTGTGTAGCACTAACTTTATGTGCACAAAAGGGGGACTTTGGCGCGGCACAGGGAAAGCTTGCATGGCACTTTGTTGTTGTTAGCGGGAGATTGCGCTTGCGCCAGGTTTAGGATTTACTTGGTTTATGCATGGTGCAGGGATCTTGCGTGCTACAATCAAGGTCAGTGCGCCCTCTTGGCGCGACTGTGTTTTCTGTAACAAGGGTGGCGATTGCGCCCAGAGAAAAATGCGGCTTAGTAACAACTTTTAGGTTTTCTCTCCTTTCTTGATGGGTTTGCGGTCTTTTAGGCTTAACTCCGCATCGATTTAGACGGTGAAGGGGGCACAACAAAGAGGTTTGGATTCATTTTTGAGGCAGAGCCCTCTTGGCCAGCAGATCTGGAAAGAGGATGAAAACGGCTTGGGAGGGAAGATTTGCAAGGACGGCAGGAGGGGTTTAAGGTTTCTCGATCCATACACCAACTTTACAAACAACCAACAAAACAAAAAACACAAGAGAAACAAGGACCACTTACCCGGAATATATAGAATGTGAGAGGAACGAAGCGGGTCCACGAACGCGACACGAGGATGATAGGCGCGCTGACAGGTGCAGAGGAATAAATTTTTTCACGTGTTTTTGATTGTGAAAGTGACAGGGCGATGTGCCTATATATAGGCAAAGGTGTAATAAATGCGCCAACCACTTTTTAAAGGGGCGCACCAAAACACGTGTCGACATGTAAAACTTTGCGCCCTTTGGCGCGGATATGGTTTTGTCAACATGAAATTATTTGCACCTTTGGCGCAAATTTAGTATTGTCAACACTTCATTTTGAGCGCCTTGCGCACCAATTAATGGCACAACATTTTTGTTGTTGACAGGAAGGCGCATGCGCCTTGGCATATGCAAGAAAGGCGCATCACGGAAGGCGCAACAATTGTTGTGTCAACACTTCAAAGGGTGCGCCAAAGGAAATAAAGGGGGCGTAGATTTACCCTGTGTTGCATAGATAAAAGGTGCGCCCACCAAAAAGGACCAAATGACCAAGTTCGGAAAACTAGATTTCCCGGAAAGGGATTTTACAACATTCGAACGCTGAGGGACCCCGACGAGGAACCAGAACAAAATTTTGGTATGGTTACTTGTAAAATTGCCCTTGTCAATTTTACAGATAACAAATAATAAAACGAAGAAGTCGAGCTCCTTGAATATACTTTTTGAGTTGTGTAAGATGTTTATCTAACTGTTGGAGAAATCGAGTTGTTCATTACAGACGGTGACATCGAGTTCTTAAAGAGAGGATAAGCCATCTAGGAGGAAAAATGAGATGCCTCAACAGTCTACAGGGATAAAATTGGTGGATGAGACCATAGAACTGTCATAAGCACCGAGTAACACCTCAAGCCTTGTGAATGAAGAGTGCATCATTTTCAAAACTGAGTTTCCCAACATCATAATCAACGAGCTATGGAACGGCTAGCCCAATATAGGAAATCCAAATTTCTCAATAAAATATAAGCTGGTGAACGAGTGAATGGATTAAAGGGGACGAGAACACGTGAGTTGAAGCCACCAAGCTGTATACCAGGTCGAACTAAACCAATTCAGGGTATAGGATCAGGCTAAGAGCATAGTAACGAGTTTCAGGATGACTCTACATTTCGAATGGCACAGTCAGGCTCGCAATATTGAGAACCAAGTCGTCCTGATTTATCAACAAAAATACATGGAAGATATACGAGATCATCAATGAATCTAACTACTCGCATCAAGATAGTTGGAGCTCATGGTGTTAGGCGGATTGTGTGCGAATTGGCTCAAGCAACATGGAGACTGAGCCACGAACTTGACTTAACTCTGTTAGACAGTGAGGTGAAAGGAGACTAGAATGCACACATTCAACATTGTTCAATCAAGTTTCACTGATGGAACTCACCAGGGCCATGGCCGAGTCGGCGCAAAAGTGCATGCATGATGGCAAGCCAGTATGGAGACTAAGGACTTAGCCAAAATAAAATACTGGAAAAGTAGTTTGGGTTGGCTCGTTGAGCCAACTCGTCGAGACTGCAAAAATAAGAGTCATGGAGGGAACCACGCGGCCCCTTGGAGCATCTTTAGATTGCATCCGAAGAAGGGAAACCCCAAATTTGTTTTGCGCCTCCACGTGAAGCATGTAGGATTAGTTCAACAAAAAAGTGAAAGGGCTCGGTGCGGGAAGAATGTAGGTGAGGTCGATGCATGATAAAATGGTAAAGCCAAACATGCGGAGATGAGTCAGAGCTGAGCCAGGAGACATAAAAGGTCAGTGTACAAAGAAGGAGCTCTCCATTTGAGAAATTATTTGACACTAAGTTGGAGAACTCGCGTGAATGTCGACTTAACATTGACGTGAGAAGCATAGGTGGCTCAGTGGGCACGTAGTGCTGAGTCTTATGGGGTATGACTCACTAATAAATTGAAAATCTCGGTATAGGGAGAGAAAGAGCTTGAGTAGCCATGAAAATAACCAGCTTGGCCCATTAATGCCGAGCTGGATAACATTCCAACATTTAATTAATGGATCCTTCCTCATACAAAATGGTGAAAAAATGAGGGTGGCCCCCACATTCCAAATGCCTGAACCTATTTAAATCAATTATAAAGAAATAATTAAAATGGGATTTCCAGCCAGTTTTAAATGCCCAGTCCCGTGAAGGCCAAGAAATGCCTGGTAAATATTCAAATGAGCCACTTGTACTTAAGCTCATATCTTGAGAAGTTCTCAATGAAATCATGCAAAATTGGTCTAGTTGGAATTGTGGCTCCAAGATTGAAATCCATTAGTCAAGAAATTAAGAAATTGGTGAATATTTAATGGAGAAATTCATAGAAAATTAGCCCAGTTCAATTTGGTTGTTGTTGGTGGTTGGGAATGCATTAAATGGACATCGGTAATCATTCCTTCTTTGCTACAGTTCAAGTGACAACATGGCGAGCCTTTTGCAAGTAAAATATCATTAACCACATGCATTTATTGTCACTTGTAAGTGGTTGGAAAATAAATTTTGGGTTTTCATTCTCTCCCTTCCTCTCATTCTATAAATTATGATCTACGGCTCATTTGTAAGAGAGTTAGTCACTATTCCTTTTTGCCCCCTCTCTCTTTCTTCTCTCGCTAGGGATGAATGTTGAGTTTGAGCCTCCTCTCTTTTCTTTTAATGGCATTCCTCGCCTCTTTCCCACAAATGATGTATCGTGTGAACTCATGGAGAAATAAAATATATTTTGTGATGCATTTTTTCCAACCCTCATATATTTTGTTGTCTCTACTTGCCTCTCTTCATTCAGAAGATATATTGTGCATATTATGATGCTTATTGTAGGTTTGTGGTAGTTGTGTTTAATGGGTATGAAATAGTGTTATGTGTGAATCTATATATGTTCTATGGTGCATCTTATCCACCGTCTCCTTTTCTCACCTCTCTCCATTTCGAAATTGGATCCTTGGCTAACAACCTTCTTTTTTGGTGTATCGCCACTCTAGTGTAGGTTTAAATTTTCATGAATCTTTCTCACTATCCCATTGGAAGTATTAGTTTAGGGTTAGTGAGTATTTGCGCTTGCATTAGGAATCTTTAGTGGCAAGTAGTCTAGGAGCAGGAACTAGCCTCCGCTGGACACTCATCTCAAGCCCGCAAGTCCCACAACTTGAGAGATGATCCAATGTTACACATATTACACTGAATGCCCCACTCGTTCGTGCCATTCGGGGTGATGTAATTTCATGATAATAGTTCGAGTACACCCGTAGGATAGATTTGAAGTTAGATCATTAGCTAGAGTGTAAACCCAAACATTTGTAACAGACTCCATTTTATCATGGTGGTGTGTCCCTGTTAAAATTTCAGCTTTTGGAAGAATACACAAACATATATGGCGACTCCATTTGGTCAAAAACCATTCTATAAAATTTTAGATCTTTATTCCATCCATTTTCTTCTATTATATGAAGTTGTGTAATCATGGCTTCATTCCCATAGTGGAATTCTATATTGTAACAAAAACAATGCCATTCAGACATACCTCCACATTTGGAGCATATATTCTCAAGGGAATATTAGCCACCTCTGGATCCATACTATGATGAAAATCAGCATTGTGCTTACCCATACAAGCAAGATGCATCAATTTGGCTACCCACCAAACAATGCATGTTTCCAAGACCAAGGTTATGTAGAGTATGGAGGTTACCCTACACAAGAGGATCTTGAGTTTCAATCAAGGCCTAAGAATTGGAAGCAACAATGATGCGGAAAAGGACTACATCCCGAATGACTACATTCAAGATTAGATTTAGGAATCCTTGTCTAAGGGAAGGCCCTATTCCAAGCTATTATAAAGACGCAAGAGAAGTTGGAATTCATAGCTGAGATGTTTCCAAGGCTCACAGAGTGGATCCAGGAGATGGTAACTTTTACAGCCAATGTTAGTCAATCTTGTCAATGGGAAAACCTAGCATTTCCATCTCACAATCCTCTCCCCACTCCCTAATTAACACCATCTCAGCTGGAGCCCCAATTTCCAAGATTCTTTCTTGCTGCCCCATTATGGAATCCACTCCTCCATCCTCTAGTTTCCCATCTCACCTCATTTATTCTTCCCTTTTCCCTTCCAAGTAGTCATCCCCTACTCAGAAACAAGAATTTTTACCTTCCCCACCACCACAAACAATTACGAAACCGGTTCTAACCCACCCCATCCCTCCTCCTATAGTCTCAAATTCATCTTGGGAAGAAGATAATCAGGAAACCAATAAAGGGCAACATGAAGGAGAGAAAAGCTAAGAAACAATGATGAAAAACTTGGTAAGCTTAGCTCTAAAATTTGTGATTGATAAAATCCCCTTATTGGTCAAGCCTTCGAGAGGAGGCTAAGGTTGAAGAAGAACAAGTGGTGAAAGCTAATTTTATAGAAACAATGGAACAAGAATAACTAGAAGAAGATCAATAGTGCATTTTCTCTAAATGCAGTGTCCATGTTGGCACTTTTTGATCTCAGAAAATCTTTAACTTTGGAATTATCCACGAGAATCACAATATTAAACATTTTTGTTCTACTTTCTATTAGAAAATGACAGAGATAACTAATGAATGAATTTTTATTATGCTTAGAATCCACAATCATAGAAAGGAAAGAATATTAGCTCATAAACACCAACAATTTTTATCCTTGAAACCTCTAGAGGAGGAAAACCAATCGAGAAGGGAAATTGCTCTTTCTTGTCACTTTTATTGGCCAATTCAAAATAATAAGTACAAAATTTACAATAAGTATGAAAGAGAAGTAGATAATATCTCACACTTCCTCCCAATTACTTGCTTGCTCTGTCTCAACACTCCTTTCTTCTACAAAACACAATTCTAGCACTAAGAACTTCTTTCTCACTTGCTTTCATGCTTTCATGCTTTGATGATCTTGTTCTCTTCTAAAAACATGTATTTATAGCCTTTCTCATGTCCTCCCATGCACTGGAGAATGGGGAAGGTCGTGGAGGAGAAGATACATGGACAACCTTTCAAATTCTAGGGTGTTCATTTCATTTTTTTGTTTTCTATCCGAAAGAGCCAGGACTGCCACCCAATGTAGACCGGTGGTCTTAGGACCGCCACCTTGGTTGGGTGGTGGTTATGTAACCACCACTCTGCATAGAGTGGTGGTCATATTACTATAAAGACAAAACCTCATTGTATTATTTTTCCTTCTTTGTGCTGACTAATTTGATGAAGTGGAGTCATTTTGGATCCCTATCGATAACACCTCCCATGCTTAGGAGGATTTTGGTCCCACAAAAGCTTAGTGGGGGAATAGATGAGGAAATAGTTCCCTCGCTTGCTCCTTCGAGTACCATCGGGCTGTAAACTCTTCAACTTTGGAATTATCCACGAATCACAATATTAAACGTTGTTGTTCTAATTTCTATTAGAAAATGACAGAGATAACTAGTGAGTGAATTTTTCTTATGCTTAGAATCCACAATTACACAAAAGGAAAGAATATTAGCTCATAAACACCAACAAATTTTATCTTGAAACCTCCATAGGAGGAAAACCAAATGGGAAGGGAAATTGCTCTTTTTCCCACTATTATTGGCCAATTCAAAACAATAAGTACATAATTTACAATAAGTATGAAAGAGAAGTAGATAATATCTCAAACTTCCTCCAATTTACTTTCTTGCTCTGTCTAAACACTCCTTTCTTCTACAAAACACAATCCCAACACTAAGAACTTCTCGCTCACTTTATTTCATTCTTCGATGATCTTGTTCTCTTATACAAACACGTATTTATAGCCTTTCTCATGTCCTCTCATGTACTGGAGAATGGGAAAGGTCATGGAGGAGAAGAGACACGGACAACCTTTCAAATTATAGGGATGTTTGTTTCATATTTTTTTTTTTTTTGTCCGAAAGAGCCAGGACTTCCACCCTGGTTGGGTGGTGGTTTTGTAACCACCACTTTGCACAAAGTGGTGATCCTATTACTATAAAGACAGAACATATGTGTATTATTTTTCCATCTTCGTGCTGACTAATCTAATGAAGTAGAGTCATTCTGGATCCCTATGGATCACACCTCCCCTACTTAGGAGGATTTTGGTATCACAAAATATTAGTGGGGGAGTACATGAGGAAATAATTCCCTCACTTTCTCCTTCGAGTACCACCGGCCTGCCTTGGTGTCTTTCCTTTTAGTCCAATCTTCCAAGACTCCTGTGGACCTCTCCTAGTCTCTCTGACCTTCTGTTGTAGCACTACATCCTCCTCCAATTCACCTCGTGAGTCCAAGACACAATCCTCAATGGAAGGTAGCAACTATAGTCCTTCATCTTCATCTAGGATGGATGGCTCATATAGGTGTAAGTTCTCACAGTTTACTATAGAGTACATCCTCATAAATGATGGAAAATCAAGTTGAAAAGCATTTTCTCCAACTTGCTCCAATATGGTGAAGGGCCCATATCATAGTGGCTTGAGCTTCTGTGCTTGACCTTGTAGTCTCTCCTTGCTCAAGTAAAGCCAAACTCTATCGGCAACATGAAGCTTAAGTTCCCTCCAATGCTGATCATGCCTAGCTTTGTACTTGGATTGAGATTTCTCTAGCTATTCTTTGACTTTGAGATGGATTTTCTAGATCCCCTCAATAATTTTTTTTCTCTAGTCACCTTCGTGTCTCGTATCTCCTCCTTATCCTTTTTCCCAACTACTATGTCCAATGGATTTTCGTAGATATCCCAAGCATGCTTCAAACAGTGAATTCATAGTGGATGTGTGTAATTCCCAGTTATAGGAATGTTGAATGTAGGCTAAGGACTCATCCCAAGTACTTGGGTATTTGTCATTATACCCTCTCGATCAATCGTACCAATGTCCTGTTCACCACCTCTATTTGTCCATCTCGTCTCTAGATGGAAGGGTGTGCTATTTTGTAACCTCGTATCCATCTTGTCCCACAAAGTAGTCCAAAACTTTCCCAAGAACCTCGGAATCCTGTAATAAACAATAGACTTTGGCAAACCGAATGCACCCATACATTAGCAAAGAAAAGATTTGTTGCCTCATGTGCTTTTATTTTCTTTTTACATGCCATAAGAATACACATCTTACGTAATCTATCAACAACATAGAGATAGTCATGGCCATGTTTATACATAGGTAATCCTCCTACAAAATTCATAGAAATGTCTTCCCATGGATTAGTAGGTACTGGAAAAGGAATATACAAACCCTCCTTCCTAGTCTTAGGCTTCATTGGTACAAAAAGTTTACATCCACATATAAATTTTTATACTTCTTCTTTCATATTGGGAAAATACACATACCTTTGAAAGTGGGCTAGGGTCTTACCAAAACTGAAATGTCCATCTTCTTTCTAGGTATGTGCTTCCCTCATAAATAGAAGTCTTTCTTCTTTAGGGACACAAAGCTTCTGCCATTGGTAGAGCAGCCTGTCCTTGAGATAACAATCTTTAATCCCTGTCCTTTCACTCCCTTGGGACTGCAACTGCTGAAATGTCACCCCAAAGTCTTTGTCTTGGGCATATGCCTCTCTCGTAAGCTTCCTTCGGGAAGGGATCGATCTGAGAGATAGTGGCCAAACAGAAAAATTCTCTCCTATGTGGGTGGCCTAGACAACATGTCTGCCACCAAATTTGTACTACCCTTCTTGTATTTGATCACCAAATGGAACTGCTTGAAGGAACCCCATCCATTTGTAGTGCCTTTCCTACTGCAATTTAGACTGTGCTTGCAAATACTGGAGAGGTTTTTGGTCAGTGTGCACAATAGTTTCTTTACCCAACAAATAATGCTTCCATTTTTTAATTGCCTGAACTAGTGCATACATTTCCTTATCATATACTAAATATCCTTTGACTACTAAAGTGAAATTTTTAGAATGATAGCATATAGGTTTACCTCATTGAAGCAACACTATGCCCATAACGTAAACACTGGCATCTATCTCTACTTCAAAAAGGTTGTTGCAAATTAGGAAGAACAAGTACTAGAGCATGACTAATCTTGTATTTTAATAACTCAAAGGATTTGTCTTGTTCCTTACCCCAGTCAAAACCCTTACTCTTTGCGTCCACTATGTGTAGAGGTGATGCAATCGTGGAGAAGCCCAGAATGAACTTCCACATGTACTATACTTCTCCCACAAAACTCCTAGTCTCTATGGCTCCTGTTGGTGTTGGTTAATTAGTGATGGCTTCCACCTTCTTTGGATCCACTCGTAGCTCTCCTCCTCCAACCATGTGCCCAAGATAGAAAAGTGATTGTTTGGAAAATTCACATTTCTTCATATTACAAAGTAGCTATTTCTCCCTAAGAACTTGCAAGACTTTTTGTAAATGAGTTAGATGTTCTTCCCATGTGGCACTAAAAATCAAGATATCGTCTAGATATATAATGACACATGAATCTATGAAATCCCACAATACATCAATCAACAATATCATAAATGTAGTGGGTGCATTGCATAACCCAAAAGGAAGTACTAATGATTCATACAAACCCTATTGTCTTGAAGGCGCCTTCCATATATCCTCCTCCTTCATTCTCGACTTGGTTATAACGGACTTGAGATCCAACTTCGTGAAGAATATGGCATGTTGAAGCTAGTCCAAGAGATCATCTATGCGGGAAGTGGATATCTGTTCTTTATGGTGATCTTGTTCAAAACATGGTAGTTGATGCACATTCTCCAAGAACCATCCTTCTTTGGCACCATCACAATAGGCCACGGGGGTTCATTAGCTAGGAAATATCTTAGCACGTGAGTTCATATTGAGGTAATTAAAATTAATAAAAGTAAAGTCAATATACTTTGGTAGACAATAGGGGTGAAAGGGTTTAATTTATTAATATTTTGAATCAGGTATTGGGGGTAGGTTAGAGAGGTGGGCCAAAGAAAAGGGAGGTTTAATTTTAATATAAAACTAAAACATTTGAACCCTAGTTTTTAAAACTTAATTAAGATTACAATTCAAGAAGTGTGGTCATAAAGTTAAATTATAATATCTTTTTGAATAAAGAAATCTCAATTAAGAGATTCTTAACCAAGAAATAATAAGATGGTAGAAAACTAGGATTGAGTATGCTTTTCAACACAAGTGATATTATTTCACCATCTTAATTATTTGAAGAAATATTGATAAATGATTAAAGCTTAACATTTATAAGGTAATTAGTAATAGGTCTTGAATGGCTTCAAACTATCTTTCGAGAGTGTAACATCCCCATTTTAAGATACTAGAACAAGGGAATTTTTATTTTTATTTTTGATAACGTTCTCTGTTATGAATTATAAAATTCAAACACACGTTCAAGTTTTAATAATTGTTCTCTGCCCAAACAACACAGTTTGGATCACACAATTTCTTTTAAAACTAATGTTCCCTATTCGCATATTTACAATATGGAACACACATTCAATGCCATTCAATCCTATAACAGATTCTATATGCTGCTATAAATGACTCGAGGAACTGCCGATCTTCCATTTTCATGGCTCGGAGTTTCATCGATCCTTCATTTCATGACTCGGCAACAACCGATCCTTCATGTTTGTTTATGCATAGTATATTATATATACCAGTTCTCTTAACCATTTCCGGTTATCGAAGTGATCCATTTAAGAAGCCTATCTGAATATTTGTTACTGATATTCATCTGACATCCTGCATCTTAAATTAAGTGATAAGGACAATGCAACCAGCACTTGCGATACTTTGGCCAAAGATTTTCACATGCTTTGCATGATCATATTCCTGGATGTGATACACATCAATGGAATACGTCCTTCACCTCACTTCACCTGTTATCTAGAATGGTCTTTCCTGGTTCCTACCAGTCCTCTCGATTTAAGGTCAGATTTAAACTTCCAATTTCCAACTAGCAATATGAACGAATATAAGAAGGCACTCCTGGTAACTAAAGATACGCAGACATACGGTGTCGTTCCCCACGACTCCGTGTGTCTAGTTATCTTTAGTATCCTGGAGTCACTCCGTATACCTGATCATACTCCTATCCCCTGCCAAGAACTTCACATTCAGCCTATGTATTCTTGATGTTTTAATTCGGGAGGGCATTGCAATATGTCAGCTATAACATTGTGTCATCATGAAGACCCCGTCTTCATGAAGACACCTTGCTGTAGCTGGCGTATGTCAATGTCCTACGGAATCCTCCCATCGAGAGTACACATCCTGCTCAAGTGATTTGGATATGATCTTAATAATTAAGAATCAACTTTCAGCAACCATGCTGATCCCTTTATCCTCGTTCCCGTTACAGTTGTATATAGCTAAGAGAGACTAAATCCGTCCTTTAGCTTGCTATGCATCTTCTCCTTCGTGTCGAAGGGCTGCATTTCTCTACTTGGTTCTCTTCTTAATCATTGGATTAAGCAGCCCGTTACCGACGGACGTGATAAGTTTAACCTATTAAACTTTAACCAAGATTTTCCCAACTGTAACTAAATTCAGAATTCTAGCTTATTAGACGTCATTTAACGAAGTCTAATTTCTGATAAATGTATTCATTTATTCTCCTTAACATTACATAGTTAAGGTCCATTAGTTATGGATATACTTATCCCATATCCTTTATTCTGAATTTAACATACGAGGTCATTAATGGAGTTCGAAAGCGAAGTTCGATTACTCCGAAGTTAATTGATATTCCTTAGCTACCCAGCTAATCCTGAATACCTATCAGTTATGGAATCATATTCTTCCTAATCCTTTCTAATGTCAATTAAGAATTCATCTTTACCCAAGTATGAACTAATTGCACATTTCAACTTAAAAGTTGCAATAAGGTAAGAATAGATATCAATTCCCATTTAGCATCCATCCAAGGACAATTAAATAAATCCAAATCATGAATAACATTATATTTCCAATTTAGCCAACAATATCAAACTGATATAATTATTAAAATATCACACGTGTATTTGTATTCATCAATTCATGTCATAATCCGTACATTTGCCAATCCGACTGAATGGACATTGTTTACATAAAACATCATTACAACTCATAGATAGAAGAATATACTTTCTTCTTTTTACAACTCCTCAAAGAGGAATAAAAGTAAACAAATACAATTCATCTTCAACCAATCAAGAAGCATCAGAAAATAGCCATGTCTTCATTCTAATCAAATTCCATCTGCAAAATTACTTGCACGGGTCAGTTCAATGAACTGAGCATATTAAGCACTTATCATTAAAATGAGGTGCTTCAACTAACTGTCTCAATAAAAGAACCCTGCTTTTATGATACGACAGTAAGACATCAATCAAGAAATAGGCACAAAAAAAGATCAGCATAACAACTGAACCATCAAAATATCATCACAATCAGCCAAAGAACTGCTGTCCCATTTTCCACATAACCGTTGCAAGTTCCAAATTGCAGTATTTGAAAAGTTTAGAAATACAAGTAACATACTGCTGATATAACATACTGTTATCCTTTCCACACCTTTCATTAATAATAAATGCAAAGGTTGAAACTAACTGAAACGTAAACCCATTACCTTCCTTTCAGTTCATGCATCATATTAGATTCCAAGCAATCAAGCACAGACAAGAAAGCGAACAACAATGCATATAGTTGCTCATATCTAAGCACTACAAAATTCGTTAATAATGATTACAAATTTTCAACTGTATGAAAGAAGAAAAGATCATTTTCCAAGTCATCCATCCACATTACTATCTCCTTCCTCATGACTGTCCTAAAATGGAATCCAAACGAGACACAATCAAGATAACAGTTCAGAGTGAAACTTACAAAATCCATTCGGAATTCACTTTCCGGCAGCAAGAATAATTTCATTCATAATCAGCTTTAAATGAAAACAAGGAAGAATTTATCGTCCTTATCAATACTTCATTTAAATCAGGCTCATATGCATATCCAAGACAGGTTAGTATATCATCGTATTTATCATAGATCAAATAGTACAAGGATGCATACTATATATTTACCGTACTAGAAGAAACCATAATTCTTTCACTGTATGGTAAACCAGATAAACAGTTATACAATCATGCAATCAATTATTCACGTGATTTTCTAATTTTATGAATGCATCCCGTTCAAAATAAAATTTATTCATTTCTGTTACCTACAGCAAGTCCCATCATAATGCACAGTAAGACTTCAATGCTATTTCCAGAACTCAGACAGCTAATGAGAAGAATTCGTTCTTTAACTAATCCAATAAGAAAACAACCATTTTCTTCAACTTACTAAGAATTATTCATGCCGGTTTCATTTCTTCTAAATAACTATGCAAAATTAGAGACCACAAGAAACATTCAATTATTTCTTTTGTACAGAAAACTCAGCACTCAGAAACAATTTAAATGCCACTGTCCTCTCTACCGACTGAACTGGTAAAGTTCAATAAACCACCTGATTACTGATTTTACCAAATCAAAACAACAGACAGAAGAAGAATTCCTTACCAATAAATGATTCTACCCGAATCCATTTTTCTATTCACAATGATGTACAGAACCCAAAAATGTGATTTTTCATCCAATAATACCCTTATTATTAAAAACCCGCATAGGATATCAGATGCACAACAAAGTATAATCAAAACAGGTCCTACAGCAATACAACTTCTCAAGCATTTCCTTCTTTGCACAGCAATCCAAGTAAAATGCGTTTTCACAAAGACAGTCGAACTAAAAGGTCGAACAACATCAATGAAACACAACAAATCATCTAACCCCTTCAGCAAGAATCAACATGATTTATTTAATGCACAGAATACAAGTCAAGCTCATTTTCACGACTGCTGTCCAAACTGTAAGATCAAACCGTCTCAAATAAGACATAACAAATCATCTTTCCTCCAAGGCAAGAAGAAGTACAGAACATAAATATCCATTCATTGCTCAGGAATGCAAAGCCAAGATTTTTAATCGTGTCTACAGTCCGAACGGTAGACCAAACAACATCAATGACCACAACTAATCATCCTACCTCCTCAGCAAGAAAAACAATATAATTCATTATAAGTTCAGAAGGAAAAACTATTTCTTTTCCAACTCCCACGACAATTCACATAAAAGAAGAAGCACAACAATAATTGTATTACTAGCATATCCGTCTAATCGAGTTCGCAATACTCAGATAAAACTCTAATGCCAATTCCTTTAAAATACAAAAATGCTATCTCCTTCTAATCCCGAAACAACAGAAGGAAGAGAAAAGTTTTATTTCCTCTAAGAGAAATTTCAGTATAGAAATGACATCATGCAACTCGTACATCCTGTACAATTTTATCACAAAAGACCATATAACAAAAGAACATTCGCACAGCAGTGAAAACAACCCACACAGTCTGCCAGTTCTTTATATAACACTTAAGCAGAGAAAAACCCATCTCGAATTCCCAAATACCATCAACAACCAATACAACAAGTTCATATTCCAACTCGATTCATGCAAAGACAAATCAAAGCATAACAACCAGAAACGATTTTACTTATCATTTCCAAAAAAAAAAGCAAGAATCGACTAGATCCAAATCGTGTCAACTCGACAACAATCACATAAACCCAAAACCCAAGAGCAGGGTTGTTTTAATGAGACGTTTAAACAAAGCAAGTATTTTTAAAGAGAAGGGCTTAACATGCCTGCAATTTCTCTTCCAAAACTCGAAGAAAACTGCGTTTGCCGAAGGTATTTCCTTCCTCGGCGACAGCACGATCTTTCCAACAATTCCCTTCCTCTTCAGGCTCAGCAACAACCTCCAAACCTCCCAAGAACAGTGATAAATCCAAAGAAACTGGTTCGACTGAACCAAACAAAAAAACCAAATGCAGAGCAACTTCACCAAATCCAAATCGACACAATGAACAATCAAATTTCCCTCATACACTTTCCAAGGTGAGCTGGTCGCGAGGACCAAGAACATTTAATGCATTAAAGGCTCTGCCTTTTTCCAAATTTCCACGCCACTGCCAACTTGAGTTGGCGATCTCTAAATTTCAAATTTCACATGCAAAACCAAATTTGGTTCCATCTCCAACTAGATACCTCCGCCACTTACCTGCCCCGCCAAACTGGCGCTGTCCACGTATGGACTCCCATTTAATGCCATTGAATACCCCTTCATCCTTATCCTCTCCCTCCAAGGGTCTGCGCGTCCCCCTTTAGGTTAGGATTAGTTTAGGATGTTTATTAGTATTCAACCTAGGTCATAGTTTAGTTTTAGGTTATTAGGACTTAGGTTTATTTCCCTCTTTTTTTTGTAATTTAAAAATCCACTTAGGATAGTAGTTTAGGATGCATGTTAGAACTTAGGATTAGCTTAGGATTTAATTCCTTCTAACCACTAACATTAATCAACCTCTAATCCAATCTCTCAACTGACACTCATATCAATGCTGTGCAGGACGTTCCGTCCTTTGTTTCACATGCCAAGGCCACCTGTGTCCAGACATTTCCTGCCCCACGAGGTCTCAAGTTCGACAGTACAGGGTTCAAGAATCGAACCTTTGTCGTTGGCATTTACGTGCCAGCTACTCATACCTGCAATCAGGCGCTGCACATTTATATCATCCTCAGGTTCGGTTAAAAAGTAAATCGACACAGAAATCACAAGAAGACCACAGCATACTTTGGATCAATGAAATTGATTCAAGGTGTGCTGTCAATCAGCAAAGAGAGTTTAGCAAGTATACGACAATTTGTCGTCACATCAGCAAACACACAAGCACAATAACTGCAGTCCTATGCAATAAATTACAGTATGCAAGAATCCAAGTTAGCAACACATTCCTTTAAGATCAGAATTTATCTTAACATGTTTGCCTTCATTTCAGCAGCTATAATAGTATGAAAAATATTCACCAAGATAACTTACAAAATCAGGGTGTTACGAGAGAAATGCATATTAAAAATAAACCGAGTGAGAAACATGATATATTTTTTGTTTAATATTTTAGTGTAGAAATAAAAAGGGGTAGATAAAATTGTCATGGAAAATGGGTAAGGTATAAGGAAAAAATAGAGGGTATTTTCATTCTAATAATATAATGGGAGGGAATATTATAAATTGAATAATTAGAGGTAAAAACTATAATTAAGGGTATTATTTAATACCCTTTGAATGCACTTGCTATACCATACTTTTACTAAGTGAACCCCCGTGTAATAGGCAAACCACATGGTGAGGTTCTCGAACGTATCACCCTCGGTCTAGTAGTTCATTGAGTTGTTTCGTTACTTTAGTACTCTCAAGCAAGGATTTCTATAAAACCCGATGTTTAGTAGAGGGACTCGACAATAGCTGAATCTCATGCTCTACTTCATGTTTTGGTGGTAACTCACTGGGAGCCTAAAATACTTCCTAAAAAGACTGAATAATACTATCCAAATCATGTTTTCCTTGGTTATAAATCTCTAAAACTTCTACCCCATCTTATTTATCCTTTAACAAAAGTAAACAAAACTGATTATGATTTTCTTGAATAAGTCATTTTACTTGGTTAGTACTCACCATAGTAACCCGTGTCTTACGCTAGTGTGCCTAGATGTTGTAGTTGATCCCATCCTTGACCCATCTATACTGGTTTTCCTTCTCATAAATATAACATCCCTAATATACAAGTAAGGACTCCTGAATACAACATCAAAAGCATCAAGTGGAATAACGTTAGCTTCAAAAACATCAATATATTGGGAATTTATCCCAAACTTGACCTTACATATTCTTTTTACCTAAATTTCAACACCCTTCTTCACCCAAACCAAAGGATAAGGGTGTGGATGCTCGTAAGTCTCAAGACCAAGTTTCTTTACAACCGCTTGTAAATCAAGTTAGACCGAGAAACGGTATCAACCAAAACATTTACCTTAGTTATCTTCATCTGGATTTTGATTTGTAATAGTCTACTCATATCCTCTTCTTGGATGTCCATGTTGGTGGCCATGCATCCAAGCCTTTCGTCTACATTGAGTCATATTCAATTTCCACCTCCCCTTCTATTTTTACAGCTTGTCATGGAATTCTTTGAGTCCTTGGTTTGTTTATTCGGATGTAACTCCGGATGCAACTCCCAACATGCAATTGTCATCACCAATCCGCACTATGATAATTCTTCACCGGGAACTCCTCGTGCTATGATTATTTACTAATGCACAGCCTTTAGTTTGGTGGATGTAATCTGGAAACAAAACAACAACATAACACAAGAATACCATCGACTATGATAAGACGAAATGATGACAAATCTAAAATATCAAAGTAAATTATAATATTAACATGAAACTGTTACAATCTCACCCATGAGGTACTTCAAGTGTTATTGACTTCACTTGCCTTTCACCAAGACTATGGGAGAAACTTTACAATTACACCTCTTAATGGCTTCTTCAACACACCTTTAAACTGATGGCTTCCTTCGCACACTTCCTACAATATTTCTCACTACTTCCTTCTATGCTAAATGAGGGGGGTGGCCTCTCTATTTATAGAACTTCCAGGCTTATCCATCTTATCTCTAAGATAGGATAAGAAATCCACTCTGACGAATCATATTCCATACCTTAACTCTTATCTGTACATGTAAGCTTATCTTTTAAGATAAGATAAACCTTATCATTTTACATGGGTTCCACATTTTTAGACTTTTTACAAATAAAATATACAAAATATTTATGACCTCACTCCTTGTCCTTATTACCAATATAATATTTCTAATTCCTAATCACGTAGACCCTACTTCTCTAATTACCCAAACTTTGACATTTTAACATTACCGGACCACTTACGACAAATATTTACTTTTTACAACATTCCTATTGTACTTTGACTGTTACCGTACTCCACATTATTGGCGGCACCGTACTGACGGTGCCGTTATCTTCTATCAGACGCTACTACTAATTATACTTAACAACAACATATTCCTAATACATACATTAATGAAATAGAAATTATGGAGGAAAATTTTAGTGTCGACACAACGTCAATATGAACATTGATATCATAGTTCTTGCAAAAATTGTGGGATCTTTACAAGTATTTAAAGTAGTGGCAACTTGTTTACCTTTCCCTTTCCACTTACCCTTGTTACTTGTTTTCCCATACTCTTTTTCTGTTGATTTGTTGACTTCTTTGCCCTTAGCTCTGCTTCTCCTTGCTTCTTTTCATCATCTATGTAGTATTCTTGCACACACACCTCATTGAGATCTTTGGGATTTGTGGAGATGAATTTTCTTCGAAGGTGAGTGTGAAGTCCTCCCAAGTACTTAGTCAAAATATCCTCATCCTCCAAGTCCATGTTTAGCAACATGGCCTACCTCTGAAACTCCGTAGTATAGTCCTGCACACTTTGACCACTGCATTGTCTAAAATACTCGCCATTTAATCATTTGGTCAATCTTGTTTCCAATAGGATAGAAGTTAACTCTAAGTAATTCTTTAAATTCTTGAAAATATTTCACAATAGGACGCTTCTTATTTTCACAAGTGGTTAGATGGGTTTCCCACTAAACCAAAGCATGTCCCTCCATTTTGAGACATGCAAAGGTGATCCTTTGTGTCTCAGTGACATTATGGACGCTAAAGTAGACTTCCAACTATTTTAACCATTTATCAAGCAACTCTGCATCTACTTTTCCTTCAAATATTTTAATCTCAACTTTAGTCTCAACTTTAAAAGGAGTATGATCAGATTTTACCTTTTCTCCTACATTCAAGTCTCTTCTTCATTCTCTTCCCCATAATATTCCTTATGGTGGCTCCTTCCTATGCCAAAATTTTTAGCTAAGCCTCAAACCACTGAGTCCATGGAGTCTTGCTTGATAGAAGTTGTCTTCTACAAATATGCAAGTTCTTCTTGCCTTCTAAACATCCTATCCATCATGGTCTCCAGCATCTCGATTCTATGGACCAAGTTCTCTTCCTCCATTTTTCTCCAAATTCTTTGTTTCCACTTCTTTATAGAAATTTCTGGATCACAAGGTAAAGCATCTTCTCCTTTAGATCTCACATCATTATACAAATCCAAGAATGAATACCATAGTCTTGGATACTTGTTAGCTCGATACCAAAATGATCCAGTAAACTCTTCAAATTTAGAATTATCCATAGAATCACAATATTAAACGTTGATGTTCTAATTTCTATTAGAAAATGACAGAGATAACTAGTGAATGAATTTTGATTATGCTTAGAATCCACACTTGCAGAAAGGAAAGAATATTATCTCATAAACACCAAGTTTTATCCTGAAACCTCTAGAGGAGGAAAAACCATTCGAGAAGAGAAATTGCTCTTTCTTCCCACTTTTATTGGCCAATTCAAAACAACAAGTATGAAAGAGAAGTAGATAATATCTCACACTTCCTCCCAATTACTTGCTTGCTCTGTCTCAACACTCCTTTCTTCTACAAAACACAATTCCAACACTAAGAACTTCTTGCTCACTTACTTTCATGCTTCGATGATCTTGTTATCTTCTACAAACATGTATTTATAGCCTTTCTCATGTCCTCTCGTGCACTAGAGAATGGGAAAGGTCATGGAGGAGAAGAGACATAGACAACCTTTCAAATTCTGGGGTTTTTTTCATATTTTTTTATTTTCTCATCCAAATAAAGCAGACCGCCACCCAATATAGACCAACGGTCTTAGGACTACTGCTCTAGTTAGGTGGCGGTTTGTAACTACCGCTCTGCACAGAGCGGTGGTCCTGTTACTATAAAGACAAAACCTCCGTGTATTATTTTTCCTTCTTGTTCTGACTTATCTGATGAAGAAGAGTCATTTTGGATCCCTATGGATCACTTTGTTTAGAGAGATTGCTGATCGATTCTAGTTGCAAAATCAATCAAGGAGGAAGGAAAATAATTATCTCTAAGTCCCATTGAAGAGGAGCACATGGAGGAAAACAAATTAGGTTCAAAGGTTTTGGATGAAGAAGATATCATTGAAAGCTTCTTGCTTTCTTTCATTGAATCTAATGTTGTTGATATACCTTCCATGGAGAGGAGGAAGATGATGACACTATTGCCACACTAGTCATCAAGGAAGAATATCGATCGCTTACAAGAGAAATAAAAAGAACAAATCAACATGCAAACACCCCCTTTTTAGGAAGGTCTAGACAAGGACTTCATTTTTGGAGTTAAATTCTAGAGTAGTGGGCACATCCAAAGGACTAGACCTTTCCTAATTAGATATTTGGCTTCATTGGAGCCAAGGAGAAGTTTGAATCCAGTCATTCTCACTTCAGAGCATGAGGATGATCTTCAATGCACCAAGGATCAACTACAACACCTCCAACCAAATGAAGAGCTAGAGGAGGTATTCATTTTTTTTATTGATAATTTGGTTGGAAGGGTGGAAGGAAATTTTCCACTCTTTTCACAAGCCGTGTCCATTGCTGAATTAATTACATGGCATCCTTTTATAAAGAAGGGAAGCTATTTCTCACTACCTATTGTAGGATTTATTTAGCTTTCCCTTATCTTGGTTAGAGTAAGAGTAGGAATAGGTTTGCTTTCAATAGAATAAGTGTTTTGCACACTCTGCATGTCTTATTAGAGGCATGTATGATTTAAATTGTTGTATATAATTTTGTTATTACTTATTACTCTAGGAAGTATAATGCATCATCTCCTAGTTGTTACATCGAAAGATAATAGTTTCATGTAACAGTTGTAAATTTCAAATTTAAACAAATACAGAGCAACTAAAATCAGTTAAGGAGGAAATTTTGATGATTCTCTCCAAGGAAAATTGCAGCAAGCCCTATGCTCATGCAAAAATCAAGGATTAGCGGGTAGCCCAAGTCGAATCAACTCCATCCCTCGTGCCAAGTACACAAGACAACATGCTTTGAATTAGACATTCAGAAGAAGAAAGAAAATTAGAACTTAATAGAGTTCCATGATGTCCAAGCTGACAAGTTTCACTCAATTTTACAATATAATTCATCTTATGCAAATCAGTCTTGCCTATTCATGCTTAGAAAAATCAGATGTTGAGGCAAGCAGTTACAATGTTCATCATTTAGTCTCAATGGATTTCAGCTACAAGAATGAGTGGAATTCAAGCTTAATACAACTTTCTACTCTCACAAAACAAATTTCAAGATTTTCTTATGAGAGTTAGAGAGTGAGAGAAATGGAGAGCATATCCGAAGCTAAGAATGACATTCCAAGTATCTCAAGGTAAATATTTTCGAGTTTAGACCAATTCATGTTGATCATATAGAATCCACACCCAATGGATTGCTACAGGTAGCTGGTCATGCTCCATTTAGCAGGAAAATGGCCTCATGAGTCACCAAATTGTTATCCAATTTCACTAGCACTGGTTAAATTAGACAACATGTGATCTTGCATCATGACAATTGGTTATGAAGCTCATATGCACAGAAAGGAGTGGAAAAATTTGATATATTACACTCGAGAAACCCTTGGCATTTTTACACGACCTTGGTACACTTGAAGAATCCAAGAAATCACAAAATGTTTAAGATAACATGAAGATTTTGAAGGAGTAGATCCCAATTCTAAAGCCAACACACCGAGGTCATAAGTGAGTTGTTTCATATATGGGCATGTAGGGTGAGCATTGTGTTAATACCTAACTCTTAAGGACCGCATCGAGCCGTAGGGTCATCGAGCCATAGGGACTTTTCAAAACTAAGCTATTCTAATTGTTGAGAGGCCAAGCTAATTCTAAGAAAGCACTTGTAATAATACAATGAAGAAGGCAAGCTACTTGAATATATAGAGTTATGTAAGATGCTTATCGAAGTGTTGGAGAAATCGAGTTATTCATTACGAGATGGTGACATCGAGTTCTCGTGAGAGAGGCTGAGCCATATTGCGAGGACAACCAAGATGTATCAACAATCTACATGAATACAATTGGTGGATGAGCCCATAAAAATGTCACAAGCACCGAGTCACACATCAAGCCTTGTGAATGATGAGTGAATCATTTTAAGAACCGAGTTTCCCAACATCATAATCAAAGAGTTATGGAACAACTAGCCCACCGTGGGAAATCCAAATTTCTCAATCAAATACAAGCTCGTGAAGTAGTGAATATATTAAAGGGGATGAGTGCACGTGATTCGAAGCCACCAAGATGCATACCAAGTCAAACCAAACCAATTCAGGACATAGGATTGGGCTAAGATCATAATAACGAGTTTCGGGACGACTCGACATTTCACACTTTTGCACGCTTAGGCTTGCAATATTGAAAACCAAGTTATCCTAATTCATCAACGAAGACCGCATGGAAGATATATGAGTTCATCAATGAATCTAACTACTTGCATCAAGCTAGTTGGAGCTCATGGTGTTAGGAATACTTTGTGTGAATTGGCTCAAACAACGTAGAGGACGAGCCACAAACTTAACTCAACTTTGTTCAACAATGAGGTGAAAAGGAGACTTGAAAGCACACCCATTGTTGAGAAGACATAGTATTGTCCTATGGAGAAGACACACATAGGATTCACGCATTGGAATAAGGTGCATTTAAAGGTGCAAAAGATAGGAAAGGAAACATGTGCCAGAACAAGTTGACTCAGGACTTAGCCATTTTTATGGATACGGGCTATTTTTGGAGATAGCGTGCGGAGCACACATTAGGATGGAGACTTACACGACACATAAATGGTATTTTGGGAATGAGTGATTGATAAGCGCCATGCATGAGCTTGAGTTAATAATAGGATTACTTCTTCCAGTTAACTATAGGATGTCTATTACTAGCACACTTGCATGTGTGCATGTTATTGTAAAGGCGCATGACTATTATCAGCATGTGACCTATTTTGAGAAGTGCATAGGTGGTGAAGGGAAAGTCCCCACCCCTATAAGTATGTATTGAACTATGTAGTTTAGTAGTGGTGAATTATTGTAGAGTTATGATGTTGGATCTGATGCTTACATGACTTATGGTGATACTTTATAATGTAAGAAAATTCTATGTTTTACAGTGTTTAATTAAATGGAGTATGTTGGAAGGATAATGGTGTTAAAAATGATTGTAGCTGGTTCTTGTATGGTTGATCTTATTATAGTTATTGTTTAATTCATGATTCTCTAAGATCTAGATCTGGAATATGCTCTGCACGTGGACTGTTTATGGTTATTTATGGTTCTCAATATGTTTTATCTTAATCAAACTAACATCATGCACAAGCAACTCTAAAGAGGATCCTAGTACCTTTATGGACTTCGGGTAAGAACTTAGCTTAGGCTAGGTGATGTGCCAGTGTGCCTAGGTTTATACATTAGATTCTATGCTTTGCATCATTGGTTCCATTGTTGGGACCTCTTTTTGGCTATTTTCAGGATGGTTCGTGATGAAGACGTACTGGTTGACCTTAGAAAGTGTTGAGGAGTGTATAAAAGATCTGGAAGAAGAGTATGCTTAGAGGTTCAACACTGGATCTACGTTTGATGCAAGCTCATGGGTGGAGCAAATTTTTATGACTAATTATAAGAGAGCTTCTTTGTTATTGTTATGGTAGATCTGTATAAGTGGATAGTTACTTATGTGTCTATAACGAATTGGAGGTATCGCACACTTGTCGTGAAATTCAAGCCCTCTATGATGTTGACCTAATTTGGACGTGCGTTGTGGATACTTGGTTCTGTGGTGTTTTGAATAGATATATTTTGGAGTACTCAATTTCCACTTACTCGTGCATGGAGGTAACTGAGTTCCAGTTTGTATGTTATCCCATGGGAACTTATTTGCAAGGCATTCCACTAGCAATCAAAATCTTGATGGTAACCCTGATCTTGGAATAAAAACTAATGGCTAGCTAAACCCCACCACGCATGGGGGAAGGGGTAGGTTTGGTGAAGGATGATGGACCTAGTGGCAGAGAGGCAACGAGAAGAAAGACAACTTAATTATAATGATGCATTAGAGAGAGATAGAGAAACATCATGATATTGCAAAGTGGTGGCATTGAGGAGAGATATGGCTCGTGAAGGATTTGGAGCTCATGCGTAAGGCATAGAGCCGGAGCATTCGGAACTCCCAATTTGGGAAAGCATAATAGGAACCCTCCTTGGCATCACATGGGAGCATGCCAACAGAGATGACATGGGCCATGGGCGTTCATCCGAATCTTCTTGGAAACCTATCCCTTGCACTTGGTTTTCTAGTATCTAGCACCACTAGTAGTTAACAAGCTAGTTTGGGTAGTTAGAGAGTAGGAGTAAGTCGAGATAGAAAATACATCTATGGCTAGGCAAAAGTCTTATTTTTGTTTGAAGGTACTATCTTAGGTGCATCGTCAAAGACAAAAAATCAAGTGTGCATAATTTTGGACTCACTGGGAGTAATATCACCTCGCAGATTGTAGAGAATTCAATTTAGTACCACTTTTTGGAACATAGGGCAATACATCCATTGGTCCACTTCTGGCTATAGGTGGAGGATCACGGGGCATAAGTGGCTCTAGTTCTGGTGGATCTGGTGGTTCTAGAGGCAGAGGTAACGCATGAGATTCTGGATGAGGTGGGCAAGGTCCTCATCAACCCAAGAATATTTACGTAGAGATGTATCTCCATCTTCTAGAGTATAGGGGCATAAAAGATGTTGCTTGAACATGTGCACATATGTGAGATAATGTAGCACACCAAAGGAATTACAACTTCTAAGCACAAGGCAAGTAAGTTTGCAACTACATTGTAGGGACACACACACATTTGGTACAGAAGTTTGATCCCCTGCACTTACGTAGATTATGCAAATTTAAGGATGCTTTCCTTAAGGGGTTTCATATCCCCGAGTTCAAGCGAAGAAGAGTATAAGCATGCTCAAGGTTATTAAGTAGGTGCTACTGAGAGCATTCATGAATATGATTCCTATTTCAAGACATTGTTGTCTAAAATCTCTTATGATATTCATGTAAGCCAAAGATGCACGAGGTTCGTTGGGGACTTGATCACACCTTTCGTAAGGGTGTTGTCATATAAGACATATATGAACCCACGCAAAGCACTTAAATCCACTTTTTACGTTGAATTAGTTGGGAGTATAAACAAAAGAGTGATCTCATTCCCGGAGGCATAGATTACATCTTTGGTAAATTAGTTGGAGAAACTATCGAAGTAAATTCAACACATGAGACACACACTAGGGATTTAGTGTACAGATTGTGAAGTGGAAGGGAACACTAAGGATAGTTTTCCCCGTAGATCAGTGCATTCATTATTGCTAGACTGTGAGAAATGCCATTTGGACCATGATGCAATCCACTACCTATTATTACAATGCGTGATAAGAAATAATGTATCTTTCTATTGTAAGATTTTCCGGTCCACGATTCACAATACAAAAGACTGCAAGTTGATTAGTAAGATCCATGATGCCATAGATATTGGTGTGCGAAAAACATAAGTATTAGATAAATCTAAAGGAAAAAGTGAGCACCATGATCATGACCATGCTCAAGTGTGCTATGATCGAAATGAAGGGATCTTTAAAGGAGGTCATGGTAGAGGTCGAGGATACTGTGGTGGATTTTGGGGGTCAAGGCAGTGGTGGTGAATGAGGCAAGTTCCCTTATGGATTGTGTTCTACATGAGGATATCTTGAACACTACAGACGCGAATGTCCTTAGAATATTACTTGTTCTTTTTGTGGGAAGAATCATAGCTATGAGGAATGTGCGAGACTAATATGAGCATCTTAGCAAGTAAAATAAATAGGAGAACAAGGGCGTAAGAATGGTTAAAATACAACGTGTTGTGGAAAATCAATGGATGTCAAAGTTGGCACCGGAACCTGAGGTATTACCTGAATATTAATACAAAGCTAAAGTTTTACATGCCAGAAGTGTTACAATAGAAGCCTAACATCACTAAGGAGGAAGTTTTACATGCAAGGTACCCATCCTGCACATCGAAAGGGGGTTTATCAGGAGACCATGGAGGTACTCATAAATATTTAGGGTGAAATACAGTGTTTAAAATAACAGTCACAAAATTTATAACAAAAGAAGGTAGCAGAGATAGTCCAATCAGATATTGATGACTTAAAAGAGGTATGCAAGATGTTGCGCTAGGAGAATATCATTCCATTATTAGGGAATTGGCTAAAAGGGAACACTCCATGCACAATTATTAAACATGGGCGATAGATCTTGCATGCTAATCTTCCCCCTCATAGCTTGGATTATGACAAGGAGATCACTCTGAATGTTGTTGTGGATGGGTGGATTTTGAGCAATATATTGATTGACATAGGCGTGGAAGTTAATGTGCTTACTTTAGATGCATGGGTACATATGGGAAGACCTCCATTACAGCCATCCTCTAATGTACTATTTATGGATAATCAAACTAAGGCCACTCCCATTGTATTTTCAAAGGATGCATCCATTATTATACAAGGGGCCAACCTCACTAGGGACTTTGAGGTCTTAGCAATTGTAGAAGCAAACAACTTCCCACTCTACTTGGGTGCCCTTGGTGTTATGTAAATAATGTTGATCTACGGTTCAACAAGGGGTATATAAGTTTTGAGAACAAGGAAGAAAGAGTGATTATCCCTTTGACAGATGGGAAATCTGCACCTTATGTTGAACCTTTGAGTGAGGAAGACCTAAACAAAATTTATGTACACGCCATTCGAGACCCGAAGTACTTGAGCCATTTAAGGAAGGAATCCTCAAGTGGGAAGATGCAAATTCTATTAGTGATACTACAAGTATTGCTTGTGATAATTGGGTGCATGACACCTATGAGATGGTTAGGCACAAAGTAAGAAGCACATTTGTGTGGAGAAGCAAACCTCATTGTGTTAGGAGGATAGGTAACTCTGTACCTTGGTACATTGGAGAAGGAGACCCTATGGTATTCCTACATGCCATGGAGAAGCAATGGACGAATCAAGTGGAAAGAAGAAATATATTAGTGTATACCCTACGTGTGACAACAATGCACTTTGGTGGATGGTTCACATGGATAATCTCATAGAATGGAGTGAAGTCAAAATTGTTCTAACCACTCGGTTGTTAAGGAGTAATGCGTCTACTCAAATCTGCATGTATAATGGTAATCAACCTATTCAACACCATGTTCAGCAGTTTGAGAGAATCTAAATAGAGGGGTAGGAATCTTTACGACCTTCACTATGGGTGAATTTATTCCACTTTACAAGGTTGTGCATGCACTTGGTTTTTTTATGTAGAGATGCATAGGGACACTAGAAATTGGCAAGACTTGATTGTAGGAATGACACAGACTTTTGACTACTTCTCTACTAAACCTCCAGTAGAAGAGGCATTGATGGTTATAAAGCGCTTAACTATGGGAGATAGTGCAAAGGATGAAGAAATCATTCAGGATTTAGTTGGTGAGGTATACTTAGGATTGTTTTTTGATGAAGTGGAAGAGAAAAATGCCACAAAATCACTTAAGCGCACTTGCTAAGAAAAAGAAAAGGAAATTTGGTTTACAGAGTGGATGATGAATAAGTAGAAAATCTGGATATAGATCATTCAGATGGTATGCACAAAGTGTTAGATAGTGTAAATAAGAACACACATGCCTATCATGAACCTATGAATACCAAGAAAGTGAACATTGGCTTGATATCGAACCTAAGGAGGCAATAATCATGGATTATTGTTCTGATTCTCAAGTGGAAAAGATAATTGAATTACTTCCATGATTTCCAAGACTTATTTGCTAAGAACTACCATGATTTAAAAGAAATGCATGATTCATTGGGGGAGATGAAGATTAAGCTAAAGGAAGGTGTACGCCCAGTTAGGAAGAGACCTTACAAGATGAACCCTAACCTACGCATAAAAGTTAAAGAAGAAATTGACAAAATACTGAAATATGGTATCATTAGGCCCGTAGAGGAATCGAGTGGGTTAGCCCCATAGTAATAAGTATAAAGAAAGATAGTCGGATTAGGATTTGTGTGGATTATAGGGAGCTAAATGCTACGTGTGTGATTGATCCTTTTCCTACGCCTTTCACCAAGGAAATATTAGAAGGCATTGTAGGGTGCGAATTTTACTATTTCACATATGGATTCTCAGGGTATCACCAAGTTAAATTTCTCCGAGAAGATCAAGAGAAAACAAATTTCACCACTGAATGGGGAATTTTTTCATATACTGTGATGCCCTTTGGCTTGAAAAATGTTCCTGCTATATTTTCATGCATGGTTGCTCAAGCATTCTAGGATTTTATTCACAAATTCTTATAGGTTTACTTGGATGATTAGACAGTATATGGGCTTGTTAAGGATCATTGTGACAATTTACGCTTAATGTTTAAAATATGAAGACAATTAAGCATCTCTTTAAACATCAATAAGTGTATGTTTTCTACACATTTTGGAACTCTGTTAGGGAACATAATCTGCAATGAAGGTTTATTAGTAGATCTAGCTAAGGTTGCAGTTATTGTAGGCTCGGAGGAATCTACTAGATAGAGTGAGGTATGTGGATTCTTGGGCCACACATGGTATTATAGAAAATTTATTAAAGGATATGTAAATATTATCGCACCCATCGAAGAGTTATTAAAAGGAAAAGGAACATTCTATTGGGGAGAACCACATCAACGTGCATTTGAGGCATACAAGGAGAGACTTACTATAGTGCCTGTTCTATATTTTCCTCATAGAATTAGCGATTTCACGTACATGTGGACGCTTTGGCACAACCATTGGTTCGGTGTTAGCTTAGCATGGAGAAGTTATTATAGATCATCCTATCTCGCTTTTAGTGGAAAGTTGACTCATGTAGAACTGAATTACACAACTATAGAGCACGAGGCCTTATCAATGATCTACGCGCTGCATAAATTCAGATAGTATTTTCTAGCAACACCCTTTGTATTTTATACTGATCACATGACATTAAAATACTTGGTAAATAATCCCATTTTATAGGGGCACATATGTCGATGGGTGCTCTTATTCTAAGAATTTGACTTTATAGTCATGGTAAAACCGGTAAAAGTAATTTTGGCCTAGACTACTTATCAAGGATTCAATCGGGAGGAGGCATAAACAATTAAACATACAATGTCGGATGCACAATTGTACATGGTACATAGCATGCCTTTAGAATTGGAGGATATTGCTATCTTTTTACACACAAAGTATGGCGCCTAAAGGAATGTAAACATTAGAGAAAGAAACAACTTGTAATTCATGCAGTACCCTTCATGTTAATCAACGATGACTTATACAAACTAGGTTGAGATGAAATATTGTGCCGATGTGTACTAAAGCATGAACACACATATATCATGGAAGAGGCTCATGGTGGTATTGCATGTGGGCACTATGCAAGTAATGCCACTACGCATAAAATTCTACTCACTGGATTATGGTGGGAGACCTTGTACAAATATTGTAAAGAGTATTGTAAGGTGTGTGATAATTGTCAGCACCTTGGCAAACCTAGGAAAAGAGATGAAGTGCCTTTAAGGCCTATTGCTTGTGCATAACCCTTTGAGAAATGGGCTATAGACTTTGTGGGTCCTATTTCCCCAGCTGCACGTAGAAATGGATCGCACTATATCATCACTTACACAGATTATCTTACTAGGTGGGTAGAAGCGAGAACCTACAAAGGATTATATAACAACTACAACAACAAGAGTTCTTATGGAAAAGTATTCTTACTAGGTATGGATGTCCATTGATCTTGACAAGTGATAGGGGCACACACTTCTTGAATGAGATAATCAGGGATATCGTTAGATGAATTTATAGTTGCGCACCACAAGACTACACCTTATCATCCTTAGGAAAATGGCGTAATTGAAGACCTTTCAACAAGATATTGATCCAAAACTTGAAAAAAATTGTGATGTTGGAAAGAAAGATTGGGATGATAAATTTTCTATTGTGCTTTGGGCGTATAGAAAAAGCTACAAGAGGTTGAATAAGGCCTCACCATTTTAGTTGGTGTTTAGCGAGAAGTAGCTCTTCCAATGGAATTCATGTTACCATCATTGTGTATTGTGTGTGCTAGAGATCTAGCTGATGAGCAAGCATTAAAAGAAAGAATTGATAGGTTAATACAATTGGATGAGAGGCGCGCCATAAGCACGTTGTAGTCAAAAGCGGAAAATGCCAGGGCATAAGGCACGACATTATAGACACATCAAGGACAAGAAGCTTGAGGTCGGAAAAATGGTACTTCTTTATGATTCTAAGTTTCTATTCCATCTAGGAAATCTTAAGATGCATTGGTTGGGACTATATGTTATCAATCATATACTTGAATTAGGCACTTTCTAATTAGAGGCGCTTCATGGAATACAATTACATAGTTACTTTCACGAGAGTAGGCTAAAGCCCTACTATAAATAAGTCTTCTTGGTGTTTGTAATAAGGTAGTATTGCCATTTAATATAGGTTTCCCTTTCCATATTTTTTAAATGTATTTCCTTATTCATCGCTCTGCTTTGTTACTTTAGTTTGGTGTTTTGTGTAATATGCGTGTTTGCACATTGGAAGCTAACTTACAATCTGAAGTATTTTTATGCACAACGGACAACACAAACCATTGGTGTGGGGTGGTTGTTATTTATTATTCACAAATGGGTAAACATGAGAACAAACGATTCTTGGTGCTACTCAAGTATGGAAAGGAGTTTGTAGAAAGGAGATTGCTTCTAAAGAAGACCATAGATGGAAATGGATGAATGAATAGTATAATGAGAGGTAAGCAATGACCATGAAAACTACTAGAAGATGGTGCAATAGTGAGGTACTTCACGCATGAAAGCGCGTGGAAGAGAAGTCTAGATAAGCCAGTGGCGTGGTAAGAAGGCATGCTAGAAGGTTATAACTGGGGCATGAAGGTGTACTGCGCAGAAATTGAGAAAATAGTCAATTAATAATAGGTGAAGGAGAAATAAATGCACCAACGTTTTCAAAATATATATAAGGGTGTGATGCGGGTTCATTTTTACCTTTGTGATCACAAGTATTTGAGTGAGCTAAGTGTGAAAAAGATCCAAGATAATTGTATTGACCTTAAGGAGTTATATGGGTGGGAGCCGATGGACCCGATTATGGCCACTATGCACACAAAGAAACAATTATCATGGTCCATGCAGTGTCACATGGATGAACCAAATTTTAATGTGTACGAGGAGTTTTATGTCTCAAATAGAGTAAAGAAGGCACCTCGGAGCGGGAACATGAACATAAAGTGTTGGAACATAATGATTAAGTGGTTTGGCCAACCCTTAATGTATATGGGTCCATCACTAATATATAGGTTAATATTTAATAATATTTATATTTATATTTCTATTATTAAATATGCTAACCTAGGTATATACTTTAGGTTAAATATTTAATATCATGAAATGATTATATTTCTAATATTAAATATTATAAACCTAGGTGTATGTGTCAACCATTTTAGGTTGAAAAGGCGGGTCGGAGACATACCCGATCACCTTATATAAAAAGGACTTTAAGTCCTCATTTGATATATTTGGGAAATATATCAAAGGTGTGTAAAATAAGTGATTTGGTTTTACCCTTGGTAAATAGGGTTTCAAAGGAGGAGGTGATCTTAATTGGATGTAAAATAAGTTATCCTCAAGTAAAAAGTTATTTTCAAAGTGGTTTTACCCTATTAGGGTTTTCCACTACAAATATTGTGTCACCTGTGTTATTTCCTGTAAGTATTTCTTTATTTACTTATGTTATGATGTAATCTTTATTTAAATATTTATTGTAACATTATATAATATGTAAGTTGATTAAATCCATATTTATTAGAATCCTCAAATTCTAACATGGTAACAGAGTGAGGTAAATTAAATAAATTAAGATAAAATGTTTTGTATTTTATTTATTTAATTTGTACGGGTTTTTCAACCAACCCGAAAGGGTATTTAAAAGTATTTGGTCCCCTTCTTTTTCCCCAATTTATTTTGGCACTACATTTGTGCAATTAAACTCTCGGTAAATTTTTTAGGGTTTTCAATTTTAAATCCCTATTTTTGGGGAGATGTAATATGATATGATTCTTACTTTCATTTACATTTTGTAAATTATATGGAATTAATGTTTGTTTGGAGATTGATGTGTGCATAGGTGAAAGGGGCTTCAAATATTTACTTGCATGAAAATCACATATAGAAAAGGAAAGGATTTATTACTATATGAAATAATTTTCATGTTTTCTATAATTTCAAATGTTTGCAGGTTAAATATTTTGGAAGGTAAATTCATACCCGTGTTCTTTGGACCCCTCTAAAAGAATTTGATTTGAAAAACTATAGTTTATAGTTAATCTATAACTATATTTTTTAAATTAAAAAATATATAGAATAAGGTTTATATAATAACTTATATAAACATCGTATTAAAATTTATATAATTTGAAAACTATATATTTTACACCTACATCGTAAAAACTACTTGAACTCTAAAATGTTCTTTTTCTAAGTGAGATATAAAAAAAATTAAACTTAAAACCTAAGTAGTTTTTAAAATCATATGGAATTTTCTTAGGTTTTTCACGTGGCATTGGTAAGTATGGCATGTTTAATTAAAAAAACTAATATCCTAACTTATGTTTCCAAATTATCATGCCATATTAATGTGGGCCACCTTGGCATAGTTTATGTTTATAAAAACCTAAAATAATAATTACATACCAAGTGGCCGATGTTTTTTATTTGGTCATTGTATTTTTTTTATTAAAAAAATATACTATAGTTTATAATTTTTATGAACTATATGTTGTTTTTTATTTACATTCTATAAACTATATACCTCTTTTTTAAAAAGTGTATATATTTTTATATTATAAATTATAATAGGCTATTATAATGTATTAAAATATAACCTCCCTAATATTATATAGAAGAAGAAATTATGGAATTTCACATTCTGGAAATACACAACAAGTTTTAACTTCATTAAATTTGACGGTCAAATGACCGTCATGGTAGACCAAACATAAGACAATATGATGGTCATTTAGATGTCAAATTTAAGCTCATAGGTCCTAGAAACTTTCATTGTGTTAAAATTGACGGTCAAATGACCGCCACGACAGACAAAAAAAATCAATTATGATGGTCATTTAGACGTCAAATTTAAGCTGGCCGGATATTTGTCTACATTAATATTTTTCAAAATTTGAAGTTATTATGCATTCTTAGGGGTCTCTTCTTCACTTCTATATGGTCGAAAATATTTTTATATAAATCTAGGGTATAAGGCAGAGCCCTTTATATTGCAGTTATTATTTTGATCATGGGAGGTTAATTATAATGCATTGTAATGACAAAATTAGTTATGATCAAATAGTTTATTTATATCTATAAAATTTAGATCTGATTCTATTAAAAGTGTTGTTTTTATTATCGATAAATATGTATCTAACTCTATGGTACATTGTATATTATAATGGGGTGTGTTTTACAGTTTAGGAAAATAATGGCATCCAACTATTTCTGTCTTGACAAAACCCAGATCCTAAATGAAACCAACTACAACATTTGGGTCAAAACATAATTTATGGTGAGGAAACTCTAGACGATTGTTTCTAGATTTGAGGTTTCTCCCACCGGTCATCAAACAACTGTAGATAACATGAATGCATTCTTACAACGAATGCAGAGGCTCTTTCTATGATTTTACGCAATATGAACAATGAGTACCTTCTACACATTGGTAATATCGAACATCCAAAAGAGGTATGGACACAACTAGAATCCATGCATGAAGGATACTTGGTATATCAAAGATAGTAATGATAGTATAATAGCTGAAGGAATTCAAAGAAATGGTCTGTATATTTTTGATGATTTCTCTTTTGCATCTTGTTTTATATCTCAGAGTTTGAATAATTCAAAACTATGGCATGAAAGGTTAGGACATGTTAATTATCAAAGCTTATATGAAATGTATAGATATAATCTAGTGAAAGTTTTACATGTGTTATCTTCTTCTCTTGAAGTTACTTCATTAAATGCTTTTAATGATGGTTTTGATTCTTATTTAGTAAATGGTCATGATGATGTTTTGATGCTATAAATATTTTTGAAACTCTTATCTTCCTAGATAAGAAATTAAATTGGGCTCAATCTATGTTAGAAAGTTCAAATCCTATTAACCTTAGGAAAATGACCAGAATCCATCATATGTACCATATATTAATTACCTTATATGAACTTTGAGTCGTGGAATATTATAGGATCTAGGTGGATATACAAAGTAAAGTATAATGTTGATGGTAGTATTAACAAACATAAAACTAGACTTGTTGCTATAGGTTTCAATTAGAAACCTGGTATTGATTATGTTGAGACATTTTCCCCTGTAGCTAAAATGAGTATTGTTATGGCCTTATTTACAATTTTCGCTCAATTTGGGTGGGAAATCCACCAAATGGATAAGAAAAATACTTTTTTGAATTGATATTTAAATGAAGAACTTTACATGTTTCAACTTAAAGTATTTTAAGAAACTGGTAAAGAAAACTATGTTTGTAAGTTGAGAAATCCTTGTATGGTTTAAAACAAGCTCTTAGAGTTTGGTATGTGAAAAATTGTTTCCTTCTTTAAACTGTTAGGTTTTGTTAATTGTTCTTCTAACAATGATATATTTATCAAGCAATAAGGCTCACATATTATCATTATATGTATATATGTTGATGATTTGTTTATGACTGGTGACAATTTTGATTTAATTCATATGATTAAAGAGAAATTGAAGTAGTACTTTGAAATGAATGAGTTAGGTCTCTCACATCATGTTATTTGTATGATCAGTATTTCATTCTATTGTTATTTTTCAAAACACAATATGCAACCATTGTATTGAAAAAATTTTCTTATGATTGATTGTAAACCATTTTCTACTTCAATGGAAGTTGGAATAAATATTGACCCTAAATCTGCATATGAAAAAGGTTGATCCTATTTTATATACATTGTTAGTTAATAGTTTGATTTATCTAACTATAACTAGATCATATATTTCCTATACAATAGGAATTACTTCAAGGTTTATGTAGGAACCTTTTTTAGAGATCATTGGAATCTTACAAAAAGAATTTTTAGATATATTAAAGGAATAATCAATTATGGGTTGCATTATACTAAGAATGAAAATGCTATCTTATATGGATTTTGTGATTCTAACCATATTGATGTTGTGTTATAAAATATACTAGATATGTGTTCAAGTTTTTTTGGTGTAGGAACCATTACTTGGAACAACAAATGTAATCAACAGTCTCCATTTCTTCTACTGAGGCAGAGAAGTACAATGGAAGAAGTAAAGAAGCCATGTGGCTACAACGATGTTGGTAGAGATACACATGGAAGTTAAAGGAAGTATTCCTCTTCTATGTGGTGGCCAGAGTTGTATTACTCTTGATTAAGAATCTAATTCAACATCAGAGGACGAAGCACATTGAGATACATATACGCTTCACCCGTGAGAAGGTGTTAAGTGATGACATAAATCTCAAGTTCGTGTTGACTGAAGAGCAGGTTGTTGACATCTTCACAAAGTCCTTGAGTGCTACAAAGTTTTTCACTTTTGTGAAAAGCTTGGATTGTCGGAGTTTCCATTGAGGGGGAGTGTGCATGAAAATGTCACCTCCTAATGGAACTTGGTTTTTGTTAAAAACCTTTAGGAATTTGTAAAAGACCTTCGGGAAAGTGTAAAAAAGACCTTCGGGAAAGTGTAAAAAGACCTTTCGGGTATGTATACCTTCTTGGCTTCTTTTTTAGAAATAAGTGTAGAAAGATAGTAAATGCGGTCTTCAGTAAACTCTTTAGTGCTATTGAGTTTACTGGTAAACATCTAGTACAAGCATATTGTTGAAGAGGTCCTTAGTTGTAAAGGACTCCTCTATGCTTGGGTTTAATAACCTTTATGAGAACCCATGAGAACATGTAAAACTTACAAATTATACTTAGCCACTGATCACGGGATGATAATTGGAATTCCAAATCCTTTTGTACCAAAAAGTAAATTGAGTATGATGAAGGTGTTATAATTCCTTCAACCGATATGCTAGCCTAAAACCTTTATGTTTTAAGGATTGTAAATCTTGTAGTGTAACATAGGCAGGTAATCTATTGGCATATGTTATGTTATCCCACTTAACATTAAGGGGGAGTGTTGGAACATAATGATTAAGTGGTCTGGCCAACCTTTAATGTATATGGGTCCATCACTAATATATAGGTTAATATTTAATAATATGAAATATTTATATTTCTATTATTAAATATGCTAACCTAGGTATATATTTTAGGTTAAATATTTAATATCATAAAATGATTATATTTCTAATATTAAATATTATAAACCTAGGTGTATGTGTCAACCATTTTAGGTTGAAAAGGTGGGTCGGGAGACATACCCGATCACCTTATATAAAAAGGAATTTAGGTCCTCATTTGATATATTTGAGAAATATATCAAAGGTGTGCAAATCAAGTGATTTGGTTTTACCCTTGGTAAATAGGGTTTCAAAGGAGGAGGTGATCTTACTAGATGTAAAATAAGTTATTTGAAGTAAAAGGTTATTTTCAAAGTGGTTTTTACCCTATTGGGGTTTTCCACTATAAATATTGTCACCTATGTTATTTATTTCCTGTAAGTATTTCTTTATTTACTTATGTTATGATGTAATCTTTATTTAAATATTTATTGTAACATTATATAATATGTAAGTTGATTGAATCCGTATTTATTAGAATCCTCAAATTCTAACATAAAGCCCACATTTATATCGATGAGTAGGTTAGTAATGCCTTAGTCAAGGTATCTCATTGAGGTGGCACGCAGAAATATTGATAAGGCCACCACCATTAGAGCGATAATGTAAGATAACAAGGATAAAACTATGAAGATAGAGTTCTTAAAGGCAGTGAAGGAGTGAGAACGAATAAAGAATGAGGCCTTCATTAGGATTGCAGAGGAGATCGGTGATTACATTCTGAAAGCAAGGCCTCATCTAGAACCAAAGCTACCTGAAAAGTTTCCTTCTGCAATGCATTATGTACGCACATTGGTTGATTTAGTGCTAGAATATGGACCACTTAGAATTCTTACACCAAAGGATGCTGAACAAGAAGCAGAGAGAGCAAGGGCCTCTATGATTAGAAAAATTTCAATGTATGAGGTGTTGCTCTAGACTTTGAAGGATGAGTGAAGAAATTAGACCAATCTCTGAATTTGTGTGCAGCTCCAGAGGCAGTAATAAGGACTAGAACTCTGGTTGAGGATAATGAAGTTCTGGCAGCAATGAAGGATGAGACTTTAGGGCATATAGAAAGATTGGCACTAGTGAAACAAAAGTGTGAAGCCCTTGCAGCAGCCCAAGATCCACATAAGGAGAGGATAGATGAGATTGGGAAGCTCATAGCGCAGAAGATGGATCTTCTAGAGGGAATGATGTCTGCTATGGCCAATGTTGTCCATGTTTTATAGAATGAGAAGGAAAAGATTACTCAGGACAAGTTAGATGCCATTGTTATAGACATTCCAGAGAAGACAAGGACCACGCTAGATGATTAAAAAACATTGTAGGATGAAATTAAAAGTAAATATCCAGAGTTGATCCTCCTAGTTGAAGAAGAGGAAGCTGCAGAGTAAAGATCCATTCTTTTGTACATTGATTCCTTACATTATTTCAATTCTTATTCTTTATTTGGGAACATTAGAAAGAATCCCCATTGTTGGGACTAAAATGTACTTTAGTGTGGGGTAATTTTGAGCGCACATAGTATTGTCCTACAGAGAAGATGCACATAGGATTCACGCATGTGAACAAGGCCCATTTGAAGGCATGGAAATATCGAGAAGAAAAAACATGTGCCGAACAATTGGACTCGGGACTCAAGTTTTTTATGGAAACGGGTTATTTTTGGAGGTAGCGTGTGGAGCACACATCGGGATGGATACTTGCGCAACATGAAAATGGTATTTTGGGAATGAGTGACTGATAAGCACCATGCATGAGCTTGAGTTAATAATAGTATTACTTAATATAGTTAACCATAGGATGTCTATTACTAGTGCACTTGCATGTGTGCATATTATTGTAGAGGCGCATGACTATTATCAGTATGTGACCTATTTTAAGAAGTGCGTAAGTAGTGAAGGGAAATTTGCCACCCCTATAAGTATGTATTGAACTATGCATTTCAATAGTGGTGATTTATTGTAGAGTTATGCTGCTGGATCTGATGTGCCCATGACTTATGGTGATACTTTATAATGTAAGAAGCTTCTATGTTTTACACTATTTAATGAAATGGAGTATGTTGGTTGGATAATGGTGTTAAACATGACTGTAACTTGTTCTTGTAAAGTTGATCTTAGTATAGTTATTATTTAATTCATGATTCTCAAAGATCTAGATATGGAATATATTGTGAGGAATTTTTATGGTTATTTATGGTTCTAAATATGCTTTATCTTCATCACACTAACATGCTACATGAGTAACTCTAAAGAGGGGCCCGATACCTTTGCACACTTTGGGTGAGCGCTCAACTCAAGATAGGTGATGTGCTGTGTGCACAGGTTTATACAATGGATTCTAGGATGCATCACCCATAACATTTTTTTCTCAAGTTTCATTAATGGGAATCACTAGGGCCATGGTCGAGTTAGTAGAGAAGTACATGCACGATGACAAGCCAATATGGAGACTTAGGACTTAGCTGAAATGAAAGCATGGAAAAGTAGTTTGGCTTGGCTCACCGAGGTAAATTGGTGAGCCCGCATAAATAGGAGTCATGGAGGGCACTACGCGGCCCCTCATTTCTTCTTCAGATGACATCAGAAGGAGGGAAACCACAAATCCATGTGGCACCTCCACGTGGAGCATGGAGGATCATGTCAACAAAAAAGTGAAAGGGCTCGGTGCAGTAGAATGTAGGTGAGGTCAATGCACAATAAAATTGTAAATCTGAACGTGTAGAGATGAGTCGAGATGAGCCATGATACATAAAGGGTTGGTGTACAAAGAAGGAGCTCACCATTCAAGAAATGGCTCAGTGGCTAAGTAGGAGAACTCACCAAAGACATATGTGGAAGACAACCAACAATGTGAAACCGATAACTCACCGACCTAAAGAAAAAGGGGACCTCACCGAATCAAACCAAATGGAGAACTGACACTAATTTGGAATGTAAGAGAGTCATAATTGGGTGGCATGGAACCAAATGCATAGTGAAAATTAGTCGGTTGGGTCTCATTATGTCATGGAGGTGGTACAAAGCGAGCCAACGGTGAATTTCGATTTGACATAGACATGGGAAGCATATGTGGCTCGGTGGGCACGTAGCGCCAAGTCATATGGGGTATGACATCGATAAATTGAAAAGCTTGATGCGAGAGAGATAAAGGGCTTAATGAGCCATGAAATGTGGCTCGGCCCATCAATGCCGAGTTGGATAAAATTCCAACATTTAATAAATGGATCCTTCCTCATACAAAATGGTGAAAAACTCGGGTGGTCCCCACATTCCAAATGCCCAAACCTTTTCAAATCAATTATAAAGATATGTAAAACATTAGGTGAAGGGAGAAATAATTAAAATGGGATTTCTAGCCAGTTTTAAATGCCCAGTCTAGTGAAGGCCAAGAAATGCCTGGAAATACTCAAATGAGCCGCTGCACTTAGAAGTTCATATCCAAGCAATTCTCAACGAGAATCCCACAAAATTGGTGTCATTGGAATCGTGGCTCCAAGATTGACACATATAAGTTAAGAAATTCACAAATTGATCAATAGTTGATGGATAAATTTGTAGAAAACGATCCCAATTCAGTTTGGTTATTGGTGGTGGTTGTGAATGAATTAAATAGACATGGGAAATCATTCCTTCTCTACTACAGGTCATGGTACAACATGGGGAGAATTTTTTAATTAAAATATCATTAACTACATGAATTTATTGTCACTTGTAATTGGTTGGAAAAGTAATTTTGGTATTTCATTCTCTCCCTTCCTCTATTCTATAAATTGTAATCTAGGGCTCATTTGTAAGAGAGTTAGTCATTCTTCCTTTCTGCCCCCTCTCTTTCTTCTCTGCTAGGGTTGAATGTGGAGTTAAGCCTCCTCTCTTTGCTTTTTAATGGAATTCCCTTACCTCTTTCCCACAAATGATGTACTATGTGAACTCATAGAGAAATAAAATTTGTTTTGTGATATATTTTGTCCATCATTCATATATTTTTTTCTCTCTACTTTCCTCTCTTCATTGAAGGGTATACTATGCATATTCTTATGTTTATTACAAGTTTCTGGGAGCTTTGTTTAATAGGTATGAAATGGTGTTTTGTGTGAATCTATCTCTAGTCTGTGGTGTATCTTGTCCACCCTCTCCTTTTCTCACCTCTCTCCATTTCAGGGAGTTGGATCCTTGGCTAACAACCTCCTTTTCGTGTGTATCACCGCTCTAATGTAGGTTTTACTTTTCATTCATCTTTCTCCTTGTCCCCTTGGAAGTATATTTTAGGGTTAGTGAGTAGTTGTGCCGAGTAGTTAGTGGTAGGCGGTCTAGGAGCAGGAACCAACCTCCTTTGGAGGGTCATCTCAAGTCCACAATTCCAACAACTTGAGAGATGATCCAATGTTACAAAAATTACACCGAATGCCCCACTAAGACTCGGGCCATTCGACGGTGATGTAATTTCGTGATAAGAATACACCAATCACACCCAAATCTATCTCTTAATCATTCCCAAATCCACACATGTTGCATCTTCCCCATTCGTAAGCATATCAATGATGCCCATTGAAACATTTATGAAAAAACCACTCAATTATACATCCACCATTGATTCAATACCTATATCTACTTCATCACCTACATCTAATTCATCACTGATCACATCCACTTCATTGGATTCGACTACTTTATTTACATATATTGCACTTTTACCAATTATACCATCCTTAACATCAATCCCAATTCCTCTTTTTTTCTGCACCCACCGCATTTGCATCATCTCCTCCTTGCACATCACTTTAATCATTTGAATAATTTTTGAAAGCACTTAAACTTGCAGCAACTTTAAGTGATCCTCCCATCTCATCTACAAAATCAAACACTCCTACATCAAACCAACCTTCACCTTATTTAGAATTCATCATGTAAAGATTAGTCCCTCCACCTGTATCAACCATAACGTAACCTTCAGACCCTCCAATTGATATTCTTGTCATCGATCCCAAGGTTATTTCTTCACAAAAATCTAGAACGCTTGGCACATTTCCTAAAAGTTATCTTTCGTGGCCCTTACAATAAAATCGACATCCCCCACCTAAGATCAAACAATCCAATGCCACATCATCTATCTTAGGACCACATCCATCTCTTTTAGGACCATCCCCTTCATCAAAAACATTTCAACCAATCAATCAACCCAAGCCAAAACCATCCAACGTTTCTTATTTTAAAGCATCAACCACCATCGAAATGAATCCAAAGCATCAAAACCTTGAAATCCACTCTCGACATCCATATCATCTCAAAAATTTTCCTCTTCCTCTAAAGCCAATACATGAAACCTCCTAATACCTTGGTTGAATCATATGCAGAGGTCCTCCAACACTTAAAATTTACACCATCATGCTTCCACCTATTAAGGCCTTTGACCCAAATAGTAAGAAGCCATCATGGTTCAATTCCAACCTTGTCTGCACCTACCATCATACCCATGGACATGACATTAAATATTGCAAAGCACTCCAAACCATTTTCCACAACATCATTGAGGAAGATGCCCTTTTTCTTGAGAAAGATCAATCTCCTCCTTCCAAATCTATTCTAACATTTACACCTTCTACATCATCTATCCAAATGCAAAATTCTCCTCATTCCTCACAGAATTTTGTGGCCATCCCACCACTAAACAATGAGTCTTCTCGATGATGGTCCCCTTTGATTCATTAATGTCTTTTAGAAATCCACTCAATCCAGTCTACATGATCCTAAATCAACATCTGAACCAAAATACAAGACCTTTTTCATTATTCCTCCTCCTACGGAATTTTCCTCATCATCAATATCTAAGGTTTCTATCTTAGCTACCCCTCATCCTATTGAAAAAAGTATGGTAAAAAACGTCATCACGCCCTAGTTAAGATGTCACTTTACAAGCTCATCTAAATCTCGCCAGACCATAGAAAAGATCTCACTGAAGCCTTGAAAAGTATTCCAACATCCAATGACAAGGCTCAACCCTTCACATCTCATGTAGGAGAACTTATAACTTCTTTTTCTATCTCATTCGATGATACTGAGATTCTGGACATCACACCAGAAGAACATGACCTTCCCATTTTCATCACGGTTAGGATCAATGATACTTTCATTCAACGATCCATGACTGATAATGGCGAAAGTATTAACATCATCCCATCACATAATTTTTATCACTCAAGATCCCAAAATCCACCATCGCAAAACACCCGTTGTCCTTCATGTCTTCTATAAAACTATCGCTCCCACCTTAGAAACAGATTTGTTCTTCCTATCCATGTTGGTGAGAAGCTCCTTCATAAGGTCTTCTACATCATTGAAGGATAATTTCAATACAATGTTCTCCTTAGACGACCTTTGGTCCAGGACATGCACTGCGTACCCTCTAAACTTCATCGTTGTCTTAAATATGAGTGTGAGGGGAAGATATTGACACTTCCCAGGGATGGTCCTCTCTTTCAAATGTGCAACATGACCTATCAACCTAATGATGTCCTTGTTTCTAAGACTGATTCATATGCACCATCCACTAGCTCATCCATTTCTTCATTCAAACTTCCTAACGATAACTCACGAGATACAATAATGGACAAAATCATGTTGGGGGAGTATCGTCTTCTTACACTTAACACTTTACCCAATCCTCGCCATCTTGTTAAACCCAACCAAGTTCCAATGTATCAACCTAATTTCAGGGATATCACTCCTTTTGGCACACCAAATCTTCGTACCAATCTCATATATGGTGGTTTTAACAACCCTTCTTCTCACATCACTGATCATCCACATGCCAAACCTTATACTTGGTGGTTTTGGCTTCCTCAAAAACCCATCCTTCGCCCACACCTATCACCAACACCATTGCACATGGAAGGGATTTGGAATGGGACATTACGAGAATGGGCCAAATGGCCTTATTAACAATAAGTGTTGTAAGCCTCTTAAAAAGTTCAAGCTAGGCTATTCGGAACAATCCTCCGACCCCACTTCACCATCTCGAGATGTGTATAGGCATGCCTTATCCATCTTCTTCATCCTCTGATTCCATGGATATGTATAACACCGTGTCTATTTCCTCTAGATTTATTTTAGTCTCCACCATCACCTTGGGATAGGTCATTTATCAAAGGTGTGAAAATAAAACTAGCTCCCTTTTCCTCCGTCATCCAGAGATGATAGAAGAAGAATTTTCTACCATCAACATTATTCAGGTGTTCCAATGATGAAGACATTATTTTCAACATGGGGGTAGAGGATCCTTATCTTCATAATACCCTACCATTTGGCACATCCAATCTTCTCAACAATTCTACCATTGAAACTAATATTGGGACTCCCCAAGAGCCTCATATCCTCGAGAATAGGTCAATCTCTTGACCCACACAAGCTCGAGTCTTTCACTGCATTTCTCTTTCATCATAGCTAGACATTCACATGGTCATATTCAGGCATGCCAAGTCTTGACCCTTATATCTTCGTCCACAATATCATCACCTTTCCCAACTCAAAACTAGTTAAGCAAAAGCTTCACCGCATGCATCCTCGAGTTGCTCTACTTATTAAAGAGGAGTTACAACGTCTTCTTTATATGAATTTAAACATCCCCATTGACTATCCCCGATGGGTTTATAACATCATACCTATTGCTAAAGCATCTGAAAATCTTCGTATATGCACCAAATTTTGAGATCTTAATCTTTCTTTTCCTAAAGAAAAATTCCCTCTTCCTAACATCGATCAACTTGTGGATCTTACCACAGTCATGAGATGATTTCTCTTATGGATGGTTTTTCTGGGTATAATCAAATTCTCATCACACCAGAATACCAACATAAGACCTCCTTCATCACCCCTTGGGGACCTTTTTCTATTGTATCATGCCCTTTGGTCTAAAAATGTTGGAGCCACCTATCAATAGGCCATGACTTACATTTTTCATGATCTCATCCACAAAACCATAAAAGATTATGTTAATGATCTTTTAGGTAAATATAAACATTTCCATGACCATCTTACCATTCTCAAAGTCCTTTTCAAGTGCCTCATTCATTTTTCCTTCATCTCAATCCAACCAAGTGTGTATTTGGAGTGTTAAACAATAAACTCCTTGGCTTTATCGTGTCTATTAGGAGCATTAAAGTTTACCCCAAAAAATCAAATCAAAATAGAAATGCCCCATCCTTTCAATCTTAAAAAAATTTGAAATCTATGAGGCTGACTTCAATCAGTCTTTCGTTTCATCTCGCAACTCTCCGATCATTTCCAACCCTTTCATCACCTCCTTCGTAAATACACAAACTTCAATTGGGATCATAACTGTCAAAATGATTTTGATGATCTTAAACAATATATTTTGTCTCCACCAGTGCTTACACCTCCACACGAGGGGGAGCCCTTTTATCTATACATCTCCACTACTAATCATGATCTAGGGGATATGTTAGCACATTGTGATGACCAAGGTCATGAGAAAACCATTTATTACATCAGTCACACCCTTCATGACTATGAGACTCACTACACTGAAGCTGAAAAGTTGTGTTGTGCTCTCTTCTTCACCACCTCTAAGCTTCGACATTATCTTCTCAATCATAAGACTTATGTCATTACTAGCTTTCATCTTCTTAATATGATGCATTCTAAACCATATCACAATGATCATATCACTCGATGGCTCATGCTCATGACCAAGTTTGACCTTGAGTTCATTTCTCAAAATCTACTAAGGGACAAGTTATTGTAGACTAGTTAGCTGAATCCCCTCTTCCTAGTACGCATCTTCCTCACGAAAATTTTCCAGATAAATCCATCAATCACTTTCACCATGAGGAGGATACCCTTAAGATGACCCTCTTCTTTGATGGTTCTAAGTTCCAGTAAGGGGGAGGCACTGGAGTCATTCTCTTCCCTCTTGGGGATGCTCCTATTCCCCTCGCAAACAAGCTCAATTTTGAGTGTACGAATAATATGTCGAGTATGAAGCCATTATATTAGGTCTTGAAAATGATGCCTTTCTTGGCCTTCACATTCTTGACATCTATGGAGATTCTGAGCTTATTGTCAAACAATTTACGAGTGAGTATCAATATAAAAATGATACTCTTAAAAATATAGAGATATTGTACTTCTCCTCCTTGAGGCCTTTGATTTTTACACTATCCAAACCATTCCTATCCAATCATTTCACTAATACAATGGCATCCCTCACAGCTCTCATCCCATGAAAAACAAAATAATCCAAACTTTACATTTTGCCATACATCGTAGTGATCGACCATCCCATGAACTACCTCGTATTAATCTCGTTGAATCCAATTCGTTAGATATTTGGTATTACCAAATTTTTATTATCTTTCCAAATCCATGACTCTTCCTAATATATCCAAGAATGCTAGGAGATCTAATATTCAGCACGCTAATTGCTATGTTATCCTTGGAGGAATTCTTTACAAGCGTGGATTTGATATTATTCTCCTTCGATGCCTTAAATACCATGAATCATATCATATTATGCAAGAATTCCATGACGATATTTTTGGTTAAAATTTTAGTGGCTTGGCCATTGCTAAGTGTGTTCTTCATCTTGGCTATTACTGGCCTTCCCTTAATCATGACTATTGTGAGTATGTTAAGAAATGTGGAAAGTGTTAGCAACACTCTAATTTTATCTAAATTCTTAGTCAAGCTTTACAGTCGGCTCAGGACCTTTGGCCCTTCTCGTAATGGGGCCTTGATCTCATTGGTCTTATCAATCCTCAATCTTCACAACAACATCATTCTATCATCACTACAATCGAATACTTCACCAAGTGGGTGGAAGAAATTCCCCTCACCTCCACTAAATCTGGTCCAATTATTAATTTTATCTATCAGCATATCATTTTCCACTTCGGTGTTCCTCACAAACTAATCATGGACAACGGAAAGTCCTTAAAAAATATATTTAAAGAAACTTTGTGACTCATTCAATATCCAACTTAGTTTCTCTTCTCCATATTATCCTCAAGCTAACGGCCAAGCCAAAGCCACTAATAAGACTCTTTGTAATATTCTTGCAAAAATTATTGATCAATCAGGTTGTAGTTGGCACCTTCATCTCCCTTTTTCTCTTTGGGCTTATCATACTAGGATTCATACTTCCACGGGAGATATGCCCTTTTCTCTTGTATATGTCTCTGAAGCCATTCTTCCCCTTGAAGTTCAAACTCCATCCTTGTGTTTGTCACTTCACAACTTCTTCTCTCGATAAATATTTTCGCAAGCAGTGTCTACCATAACTCGAATTGATAGATGAACGATGCCTCTTTACTATTGAACACCATCATATTTACCAAGAATGCATCAAGTGTGCTTACAACAAACACCTCAAAGAACGTGAATTCAATTTCAACAACCTCATCCTTAAAGAAAATCAAAATGTTACTAATCTAGAAAGGAGCCAACATGGAAAGTTTTCTCCAACCGGATTTGACCATATATTATCACTCATAAGTATGGGTTGAGAGCCTATCATTTGGCCTCCTTGATGGTAAACTAGAAGTGGAACCACTTAAAACATTGCACTTGTGACCATTCTATTGTTAGCATGTCTACTATTGAGCACTTAGTCATATCCTTAGATCATTCCTTCATCATTAGGCTCTTCCATCTATCATTATAATGATTTGGAACTATGTGGTCTACTATTACTTTCCTCGACATGACCTTAAATATGGTAACCATGGATCTATCCATAGCATTTTCCTTATGGATGGGCTTTCCCTTCTTGGCGAGAACTCCATGATCATTGCATCCATCAACCTCTTATTTACTTATTGGAACCATGCAAAGGGTGCAAGGGCATCTCTTATATGTTCATTATCCCCTCCTAAGTGGTCTACCTATCTATTCCCATGTCTTCCCCATGTTAAAATAAAATTCATGGATGCTTATATCAAAAATCATAGTTATAAAAAAATAGACTGCTCCTCAAAGGAAAATTATTCATGCCAAAAATAAATAAATCAATAGACCGATCCCTTGAAGGATGACTGTCATGTATATAATTCTTACCATCTATATCACATATGTATAAATTATGCCATACCCTCGAAGGATAGATACTCTTTTGTATTATGGTATCGAAGGCTCCTAGTATTGATCAACCTTCCATTTTATCAGCATCCAAAGAAATCTTCGTGCATTGATCAAATTTCTTTTAGAAAATTTCCTGCATTGATCATTCTCGCTCTTTCCCCTTCCCAGTAGGGGCATAGATTTAGGGAACACCTCTTACAAAGAACCATCTTCCCATGTAGAAGTTACATCATCAACACCTTTTTCATGTCAACATTAGGTTTATGAACTTCTTTCATCCATATCTACCTCATGGTCTTTCGATATAACTAACTATCATTGGTTATATGCTAGCATATATTTTAGTCACATGTGCCTTGCATTACCTGGATCCCCTTCTTGTTTACCTCTAATGTAATTGGAGGCATATTTTCCTCACGTGTTCCTTGATATGATGTAGTATTGTTTGTACCCATAGTCAACATCATTAAGTTGTGTTTTATTCTAAACCTTTCCACATCTATCTTTTATCTCTCCTTTATTTCATTATAAACACATCTTTCTTTATGTAAATCCCCTTTATGCTACCCATCTATGATATCACATCAACTTTCCTACCCTTACCAATACCCATCATTCATCACATCTATTTTCAAACATCCTACATTATATATTAAACCATCCAACCATGCAGATATATTCATCATCCTAATAAAATATAAATTAAAACTTGTAATCATCACCATAATCAATATAAAACATATTATTATCATAATCATCATCAAATAAAACATACCATCCTATAATTTTACCATCATCATCAAATATCATTAGAAAATACACACATGAAAAACCAAAAAAAAATATATATATATATATATATATATATATATATATATATATATATATATATATATATATATATGATTAAATATATATATGATATATGATTGACATCTAATGGTCCTCTCTTAAGGAAGAGATGTCAATGACACTAGTAAAGTTCACATCAAAAAGCTTAAACTCTTGCCCATGTGAGGAAAGTATCTATGTCTCTCTAACAGCCTCATCATCTCCGCCTTGGCCCTCTCCTTGATGCACATGAGCCACACTCATTGTGCTCCTAGATGGACCAACTCCAACTGCCACTCTCCTCTGTAGATGCTCCCAATATCATAGTGTCTTCGAAACTTGTTTATCACGATACCCTCATAATACTTAGCCTCTACAAATAAATATCTTTATCTATATATCGAAATAATGTTAAGAGGTACCATCTCTCCTCCTCCCTATGATCCTACCAATGTACCACCTGCAACCTTGGTAGATATAATCATCGTAGAGGATCTAAAATGGACCCTATAGGCCTCCCTGTGTCTACGTTACTAGTCCCCGTCTTGACTAACTTGGTCCCTCTCCTATGGCACTTCATCTCTATTGAATGGAAATGTCTCTCTCAACCCGCATCTACTCTAACTCTACACATAATCATGAACATAATCTCCTCTATCCCCGTCTCCTCCACCTCTACCTTAACCTTCATCTCCTCCTCATCATCTCCTCTCTCCCCAGCCACCCAAGCTGCCCAAGCTATGGTCATCCAGTTAGTGAATCCCACTCCAACTCCTACGTCATCATAATCATCCCAAGGTGTTGGTTCCTCCTCCAATGGACTCTGCCATGTCGAGTCTACATCTCTCTATCAATATCCTCTCACATATATGAGACAAGATCCTAGAACCTCGTCGATGACTCAAAATTATCATTACACTCTATCAAACTAAATGACCATGATCATCTCTGGCTTCCTAACTTGCACTCACCTCATCCTCCACATACGAACTAACTTTGCATCTACCCCAGGCCATACAAGGAAGTCTCTATATGGCCATCATCTCATCTTATCCACATTCAAATCTACAAACCTATCTACATACGAATCCACACTCACTCTCCGTTCTCCATGAGCCTAATCAGTTTGCCATATTAAAAATCTAACAATGAGCTCTATATGGTCACATGTGACCCATGGTAGCTTTGGTGACCTGTTGACTACGATATTCTCATAGGACCAGCAGTGTAGCAGAAGCCTACATCCAACCTTGATCTCCTCCCTGCTCTATACATAGCTAGCTCATGGTACACCTGCGTTAGTAAAGCATTGCCAAATGTAATAATTTTCTCGATGCTCAATGATATCTACTACAACACCGGCTAGAGCCCATAAAAACCTATATCCTCTCGAGTTAGGTAATACACAACACGAAATCGCTATCATGACTAGACAAATCATCCGGCTTTGTGGTACCCCAACCTCATACCTCAGTCCTATGAAAAATACCCTAAAGAGAATCTGATATGGGGCTTATTAGATCCAAAACCTATGTCAAAACTACAAGTCTACTATCCTCTGTAATGGGAATATCTACTCCCCTTGTATAGGAAATATAAGGATGTGATATACATCCTCCAGGGTGATAGTCATCTCACCCGTCCCGAACCGAGATGATACCGTCTACCTATCCCATATCTGAACTAAATATTTCATTAACCTCACATCCCATGGGATTTGATAATAATGTATAAATCCACCTAACCCACAAATACCAAGTGATCCCACTGGTCACACATATCCTCTCATCTTCTCATATAGATTTGCGACTTGAGATCTCAAATACAATTTCTTTCTAGCCTACAATCATCCAAGCAAAATGCAAACATTAGTTCTCCCACCATCATATAATCTATCTATCAAAAATTTCAAATCTAGCCCTGGTCGATGCCGACTGAGGTCGGGTCGATGTGTGTAGGATTGACCGACATGCCTTAGGGCCAAGTCAATGATGACCCTAATGGGTTGTCGCCAACCGCCCTTGGCATCATCCATTTTTCTAAACAAATGTGAAATAAATAAATAAAACATAAAATAAATTAAAACACAAGTGTGGGTCTTGTTATTCACCATCCTATGCACCCTCTAGTGTTTCCTAGATGCTCCTTCTCTGGTCTCCATCTCTCAATATTCTTTTTTAGGTCTCTACTCTCAATCATCACTTGTAGGTGTCAAAATGAGCATTGTCGGCCTAATTGTTGGGCTTATATAGCTACTGACACCAAATCGTTGTCGACCACCTTGGTTCATCATCGATCGGCCTTAGTTCTTTCATAACTCACCTTGCAACCCTTGTTTTGAATTACCCTCCTCTTTTTATGTCCCTTGCTAGGGCATCATCTATTTATCCATGTTTTCTCTCAAAGTCCACCTTTGTGGCCATATTTATTCCCCCTTGGGGAATTTTGTTTCATCAATTTTTATATTTTTCCATTTAGGCCTTTTTGCACCCTTTGCAGGGAACCATTATTCCCATATTTTTCCTTTGCAGACGCATACCTTTTTATCGATTCCTCATCTATGAAGGATTTTACATTATTTTCACATTTGGTTGTGCATAGTTTGATGTTTTCCTATGACCCATTGGTCTTCATGGATCACATCCATTCGAGAGGTTTCCTATTGGATTCCCTCCATTTTACAAAGTGATTTTCACTCACTCACTTGTCCTTAGAAAATTGTTGTTGTTTCATTTGAGACCGTCTTTTATTCCTACCAATGTGATATCATAATCACTTCCATAGGTTCTATTATCAAACCATTCTTGCTTAGGGCTTGTTTCCTTGCCTTATCATTTTACCCATTTTAATTCTCCCACCTGCCCTTCAACATATACCTCTTTCAAACTCATCATTGATTCCCTTTTTGTTATCAATCCCTCATATGAGCGGGATCTTATCATTAACTATTCGTTATTTTTCATCCTACTTTTCATATCTCATAGTTTTGTCTCATAGCTTGCTAGCAAACCATGTGACAAAATGGGGCAAATGTAGACACCAAACTTCAAGATTACTACCATTTATTGCTGCGTGTGCATATTTCACCGTGGTCCTATCTAGACCCATTTTAATTTAATTCATTTCTTTTATTTAAATTCCCATCTATTAGCCTAACACTTTTAATTCATAATTAATCTTCATTAACTACCTTAATTAATCTCTATTAGCTAATTATCTTTCTTTTTAGGATTATTTTATCCCTAACCACCTAAATCCACATCCCTATGCTTTTTCTAGCTTTTATCTAACCCATATTTATCTCCTACCTACTCATAACACTTCCCTAGGAAACCCTTACCCACCTACATGTTTTAAAGCACTTATCCTAATCCCTAAAATCCCCATATATTGAACAAATTAGTCATTTACCACTCTTAGGAACAGTTTCGTAGTTGGTGGTGACCCATCCAGGTCGTCGTCGACCCTATAAGATTGATTTCACCCCCTTCCAAAATGAGACACAACCTGAGATTTCTTGCACTGTGTGAACTTATCTTCAAATCTAAGCATCCTTGCAGCTTGTGTCAACCCTCTTGGAGTCCATTGAAGATTATATTTCAACACTTATGGATACTTTGATTCTTTGTTATTACATGCTATCATATGCCATCCTTGTTATTAACATTTAGAATCTAATGTCTTAAGTTTTGCTATTGTTATAATTCCACCCCTAGCATGTTCGTCTAGTCATTCTACTTACAAGTTTGTATTAATCTTATCTACCCTCGGCTTTGTTTTAAACTTTCTAGGTCATCTTCGCCCCACCCATGAAGCCGTCAATCCATTCCCATTTCATCATATTTCTTGTTTCCAGATCCTTCGCAGTGTCTAATTATGTTTCGTTACAGTTTCCTATTCTCAAAGTTGTCATCCCAAACCATCTTGTCTAAACTATAATTTCCACTAATCTAGCCTAGTCGCCATTGACCGAGGTTCTCTTTTTCATCCAATCTATCCTAATCCATGTGTTCTAATATCCTCTCTACTTTTCTGTCTCAAATCTCCTTCTACATGTTATTTCTAGTGTTCTCAAGATTCTGTGATCACCTTATTTGCATTCGGATCCATTCAGATATGCATTTCTAGCTTGTTGTCTAGATCCATTTACTCGAGTCATCGTCGATCAGCCTTAGTTGTCGGCGACCCATCTAAGTACAATTTACTTTGTTTTAGTTTAGATCAGATCATTACTTTTCATCCATTTCTGTCATTTCCAAATTCTATTCTGTATCATTTTCTACATGCTATCTAGTTATCTATCATTTTTTCATTATCTTTTATCAAATGGGAGTTGACATCCGCATAAGGAAGCTAACACTTCTTAGAACCAACTTCGTTGGTAAGCCTTTGCATATACTATCGAATCCATTTTTATTTTATTTATCCTTATTTTGCTTTGGTTCATCATATTTGCAGACCGAGGTCATCTACTTTGTGCACGTCCATTTCATCTATCACACTTCAAGGTACCTTAAACACTTGCATTTTGAAGTTATTTAATTTTATTTAGTACTATCTCACTAATGTAAACAAGAATAAGAAAATTCGATCAACGAGAAGGTGCAAATGGTGGAATCTAGAGCTAAAAGTTGGAAAAAGTCATCTAGACAAGGTATACATTGAGACTTAAGAGGTTTCATACATGGATAAGGTATTATTTCTATGAAATTTGTGAGATTTTTAGTTTTCACGGTGAAGATGCAAGAAACCTAATTCCCAAAAGAATAAATTAAAAACTGAGCATGTTTCCTATGCCATCAGCTTCAAGGTTCATAAAGGAGTTAATATGGCAAAAAGGGTATCTAGAATAGATAATATTTCATCATGAGACCGTGAGTATATAAAGTTAGGCATGAATATCATATGTTACAAGGCTAGTAGTCTGGGTATATAGTGGTAGAGAGGGAATGACCTAGTACACTCCTTCGATGATGCTCTTCTTGGTAAGAAATGTTGTTGGTAACTAATGCATTTGGTTTTTTGATTCTCTTGAAATAATTATGAGGATGATTAGGATGGAAAACTATGAAAGTAAGGGATGTTGAAGTAATAAAACCATACCATGAACTCCAAAAGCATAGTTTTTGTTTCTTGTTATTATATCTATGTTAATAAGGTTGTACTTGATTGGTTAATACTGAGAAAAGGGTTTTTACATGATCTAGAATGTGTGATTTTTCTCTAAAGGGTGTCACAGGTATGTCAAGGGACTGGGTCTTGTAAAAAATTGCTCAAGGTTGTGAGATTAAGAACATAGTGTGCTCGGAGGTTTGTTTTAAGCATCTACATATACGAGAGTGGATTTGCACCATCCTTGATAGGTATAAGTCCCAAGGAATATGTGTATGCAATTGTGAAGATATCTTTGGGCCCTAGTATTGAGAAAAGGAGATGATCAAGTGTTGGTAGCATTGGTTTTGTTCACTTTTTAATACTTAATGCTACAAGTATTGATAGTATGAAAGAGTCAGTGTATGAAGGTTCTATAGAAATTAAATGTTTGTAAAATCCACACAATGATGAATTAAGAAGCTCTTAGAGCTATCTATGTGATCTAGAAAGTGTGCATCATCTAAGAATAAGAAAATGGTGTGACTAGTTGACTGTGGTATGAAAAAAATTGGCTATCTGTCTCAACATTGCATCCTACAAGCCCGTAGTTGATGATTGAGAATGGTGAAAGTCACTCTTGAAGGGTACATGGTGTCTTAATTACTTTCAAGGTTGAGTAGGTAAATTGATTTATGGAGAAGTACTTTTCCATACCTATTAGTCATGCTTTGGTCAAAAAGATAGATGAAAGACCTCATTTTGTCTGATATGGTGCTATAGTAGTGCATAATGAACAAAAATTAAGCTACAGGTATGCTAGTGTTTAATCGCTTAGGGGGTCAACTATGAGATTCAATAAAGTGGTCAATGTGATAATAAGGTATGGTTCTTGAAAAATTTGAAGCTAGATATAATGTAAGGTTGGTTCTTAGTGGTAGTTCTTGTACCAATGGTGTGAAAAGAGGTGGCTATAGGTGTAAAAGGTGTGTAAGGATGTTTACATGACGGGGAGCATGAGTTTTTACTTATAGAAGACGATCTATTGGTCTTCAGGTTATGCAATGTATGATTTGATTTTTTCCTTCAAGGGAAAATCATGTTAGGTATAAATTTGTAATATCTCATCCTAATGTGACTTCATGGACTGAAAAATATGGTTTAGGATGGGCCTAAGTGGTTGAATCATTTTTAAAGCATGCAAGTAAGGTATGTAGGAAATTTTTAATGTTTTCTTCTAGAGAATTAAGTCATGAGTCCAGGGAGCCATAAGGAGGTGTGTTGTAGGATGTTTGTGCTTCTAGGGCTTTATGAAAGTTGTCTAGAATGCATTGAAGGCTCATTTTAGGGACTTCAGCCCTTATGTGATATGTAGACCAAGAGATGGTAGTGTAAAGTCGAGATTGTGCCTTTGACAAGTTGAGTAATCCTAATAATGAAGGTAAGGAGGAATTTTTATCTCATGTATATCATTGTTGGCATGATTCACATGGTGTGTGCTTCAAGTATAAGTTTGCTACAATGGTCTTTTGAAGGAAAAATCACATTTTTGCATGTTCAATGTCAAGCTTTACATGCTTTAAAGGTGGATTATGGTGATATAGCTCAAGGAAGAGGTAAAATGTTCTTTCTTCATGATTATTGGTATGTTTAGGTGTTTTATGTGTTTTCCTGTGGGAGCACAATGTTTCCATACTTGAAGAATCGTCAAAATTCATATTTTTGAGAGCAATGACTTGTTTATGAGTTAGAATGAGGAATTTGGTTAACATTTCCAAAAAAATGGTGATCTTGTGAAGTTGAGAAAGGTGAATTTCATGCAAGTACATGTATATATTTTTCTTAATGTAAAATGGGGAGAAGTTCAGGAGGTTTTCCATCAATTACAAAGGGAGATTATTGGCATGTTGTAATTTAGGTGTTGTCATTGATGTAAAATCCCATTAATGAAAAATTGTATGATGGAGTGGAGTCATAGGATGCTCATATTGATGATGAAATGGAGGTTCAAAGATGTTCTTAGTTGCATGAGTTGATTCAATGAGAATTTCTTGTTCTAACAACCTTGATCAGGTGACCTAGCTAGGCTAGGTGATGGTACATGGTGGTTGGAGCTTTTTGATAGCTTGAGGAGTATGGCGATCATGTTAAGGTAGTGTTTTGGAACTCACATGAGTTTAATGGTATAGGTATAGGTTCAAAACAAAGTATCAATTGCTCATTTGGAACATGTATGGGTGTTAGGAGGCATAAGGATGAGTTGTGTAGCCATGTGAGCTCATTGATGCATGTAGGTAGTTGTTTCATGATGTACCAGGTATGTTAGGACCTTTTAGAGAGTTTATATGATGTGTTATGATGTTCTTTAAGTAGAACCTAGCTTAGATGGTGCAAAACCCTAAGGGATAACCATTTAAATGAGACGAGATACGAGTGGAGATATTTTTAAGCTAATATGATGATTGGAGATGATGTATAGGGGGTGTCCTAATTAAAAAAATAGTAACCTAAAGGACCTAAAGGGGGATTTAGGGTTCTAGTGTTAATCTAAATAGGAGGACTAAAATGCAATAAACAAAGTAAAGCTATATGCAATGAATAGTAATAAACTATGCTAAATGAAATAGAAACCCTAATGGAAAGGAAGGAGAGGGAAGATGACTTAGTTGATTAAGGTAGACTTTTGCATGTTGTCACAAATATGAAACCGGAGTTCATTTATGTAGATGATCACTCAGGGACCATGTGAAGGGTAGATCTGGACTATCTGAAGTGACACATGCACCTGGGAGTGTACTAGGGCACCTTGGTCTAGATTCTGGGCACTTGTGGTGGCAGGAACTTGAGAACTTTGTTCGGTAGTGTCGAAATAGGTTTGAAACCCCGTCTATCTATCACACTAGGTTTGTTGGATGAACTAGATGACACCTTGCACATGAAGAAGAAGAAGGGGTCAGATTGACCTCAGCTGCCAAACTAGTGGAATTATCGCTAAGCATTGCACTACATTAAGGAACCCGATGTAGTTCTAGTGAGTGTGTGTATGTTGTTCCCTAGATGTTCTCATATCAGTTGTAATTTTTGTAGTAGTGAGCTATAATATCTATATAAGATGTAGAATGTAGAATAGAATAGATAGAATCCCTCCTCTAAGAATGTGTGAGTGGATGTGATGTAGAATTTTCTAGCTATGATGCATGGAGCTATGTGGATGGAGATGGTGCAATGGATGTAGCCCTAGATGGAGTGATAGTAGTGATAGGATGCAATGACCTAGGACCCTCATTATGGTCTTATAAGCTTTATATTTATAGGGCTCTCAATTTTGATTTCATAATTAATCTCAAAAATGCTGATTGAGGAAAAGATAAGGGAGACTAACGGCTATGAGTGACCATACGAAGAGAGAAAGAGGTTAAACATATAGAGGGGCACCTAGGGTGGGACCAGGGTGCCCCAATATAGGTTAGGGCACCCAAAATTAGGGCTAGAATCTCGGGGAAGTTGTGAAATGGGTGGATAGGTATCAAGAAATACATGGGAAAGACGAAGTAAAATATAAAACAAAGATGGAAAAAAGGTAGGATTAATTGGTACTTTGTACACTTGAGAACCTTCTAAATAGTAGTATAATACTAGGATAAATATTGTCTAATGTGTAATATTTGTGTCTACATTTTCCCCCACTTTATGTTGGTGAATGAATATCTTGATAACATAATGTAGTCAGAGAAGTGTACCTAAAATTCGTGTAGAGTGTAGAAGAAAGCACGCCAATGAACTAGACTTGAACGTGGAGGAGTGTGGATTATAAAGATGAAAAATGAAAAGTGATGAGAGTGAACGTAGGGCGAACACTTGTGTAGCTATTGTATGTGTGCGGTGTACTTGCATGGTTAGTATGGCGAGTACTATCACGGTGTGTGGTTGTTGTCGCTATCGTTGTTTGTTGTTGTTGTTATTTCCCCACTTTAACTATTTGTTTTTGATACGATGGACCTACAAGGAGAAAATTCTCAAGTATTCAAATATGTATGTATGTAAAAATGTTGTGTAAAGTACACAAATGTAAAGTACGCTAGAATAGAAAGTGTAAATGGAAAAATGGAACATGTGCACCTGATCCATGTTGAGAGAAAGGGTGTAGAAGGATATCCTATGATGTTGCTAGTGTAGAAGGATACCATGGTCGAATAAGTGTAGGGAGGAAATGCTCGGTGTCCTCCAACTCTAACTACTTCTGCTTTGCAATTCTTTGAAGATATCTATGTACTACGCTGGTTTTTTGGGCGATCCTATGCTACTTGGAAAGATAAGTCTTGAGAGGCCACTTACTATAATCCTTGAGCCTATGACTGCTCCACAAAATTCTTGAAGGACACCATGTCCTGTTAAGGCCGTTGTGTATGGAATTCGGTCTAATTTGAACTCACTCGATGTGTCTAGAGTTTTGTGTGATTTGAACTCACTCATTGTGTACGTGAACTAGTGTAAAGACATTGTGTTATTAGAAAACCCATAATTATTCCCACCTCTTTAAGGGTGCATGTGACAACGCTTGGAAGGAGAATACGGCCCCAAAAGAGGACCAACTGCACTTTGACCTTATAACCAACTCAGCCCTACTAGGGGGAAAGGGAAATTTTTTTGTAGATACGAAGGCACGCACAAAAGGGGATAGCAAGCAAATAAAAGTGCACGAGTCCAAACACATGCATGTAAATAAGTGTAAAAGGAAAAAAATAATGTATAAAAACTACTAAGTACAATAAAGGCAAACATGTATGAAAAAGGGAGACCGCACGAAGCGGGTTTCAAACATGGGACATCACTCACGATGTTGCAAGACACAAAAGACCATCATGGCCACAAAAAACATTCAAGTGTGCATATAGAAAAAGGGAAAAGATCACATACAATGCAGAACAAAGCATACAATTAGTCATGGAAACATGTAGTCCTACAAAACAAGTGTTGTAGATGAGACACCCATTAGCATGTTAGGATGATAACCAATATGTCAAAAATGTGTATGATCAAGTAGTAAAAGATGCTAAGTACAAAATGAAATAATAACACCTGTATAAGTCGAATGTGGATGCCCCCAACGACCAGTATAGAAAGGGTAGAAGGCGATAATCCATGCCATGTGTAGATTCCTGTATCGGTAATCACACTAGACAAAGGCGTGAATGGACATGTGTGTATGATAATGTCATATAGGAAAGCAAGCTAACATGCATAATAGAATGAGCATGAAAAACACTAGTAAGAAAAAGTAAATTTTACCAAGACAATGCAATATGCTTGTGGATGGATGGAATGGAATGAAAAATGGGATGATAGGAGAAACATTCCCCCACTTGTATGGAAGTGTATGTATTGAGGTTCATTTTGTTTCCCCTAGTAGTCAAGAATGAACCGAAAAGAGAGTGCATCATCCAGAAATGGTCAAGTAGTGTTGATTGTGTCTAGTGTGATGTGATGAGTTTGCATGTGTAGTGGTGATGTAATGCAACACGAGGATAAATAATGTGTGTGAACCCTATAGCCAAAGCGTATATCACGACTTTGTTGATCAGAGGAGTGATGATTTATCCCTAAGCGTATATCAAGTATTGAATGAGTGGATGAGATAAGAAGTGTGAAAAAAATGTGTGTGGACCCTATAACCTAAGTGTATACCATGACTTGGTTGAATAGAGGAGTGATGATTTAGCCCTAAGCATATATCACTACATGATGGTGGAAGAAGGTGACAATTTAGCCTATAGCGTATGTCACTACGAGATGGGTGATGAGGGTGTATGAAGTGTAGATAAGTAGGCGGTGAATAACAAAAGGTAGTGATGGTAACACTAAGCATAGAACACTATGTGATGAATAAGACGAGGGTGGTGATTTAGCCTAAAGTGTATACCACTAAGTGATGAGTAGAATAAATGATGATGTAATAGAGACGATGAGAATAGGATGATAGAATAGGTGATGCTTGAATATAAGAGGATAATGTGAAATGGATAAAGTAAGTGGTGATTTAACCTAAGGTGTATACCACTAAGTGATGAGTGAAGGTAGGATAGTGTAATGGAATAAGTTTGGAATTGATAAATGAAAGAGGATGATATAAGAGAAGATGATAAAAGAATGTAGATTTGATGGAAGGAGTGGTTATTTAACCTAAGGTGTATACCACTACGTGATGATGTGTGTGAGTGACGATAGAGCCTAGAGTGTTGGTCACTAGTCCAATGGATGTGGTATGATGACATGTTGCATGTAGGTAAGGTCCATTTGATTGGTAAACCCTCGGCAGTCGAGTATGGACCAAGGAACTAAAGTGCGTCATAGGGTGGTGAGTGCAGTGTGTAGAAAAATGTAGTGTAGATGACCAAGGGAGGTGAATGTGGGTTATAGGAAATGTAATGTAGCGTGTGTAGGTAGGTAGAAATAGAATGTGTACGGATGAGAGATGAAACTAGACCCAAGTATAAGGAAATCTAGTGTAGGGTGTATGATATGTAGGGTGTATGAATGACATAGGAAACTAGGCTCATATAGGATGATGACTAGTGTAGCGTGTAGGAGAGAGATGATGTTAAAATGACTAATAGAGGAGGTATGTATATGATGATGTATGATGTATATGTATAGGTACAGGTAGTGCAATGTGTGGGGTTTAGTGTAAGAATGATCCCTCAACAGTCCAGTGTGAACCAAAGCACTAGGGTGTGTCATCAGGTAATGAGGGTGCTATGACGTATGAGACAGGATGTCTATGGAAAGGATGAAGATGTAGAGAAAATATGAGATGTAAGTATATGAAATAGAGGGGGGGGGATGTAATGTGTTATGCCCCCAAGTTATAATGTGAAAAAGGGGACTATGAAATGCCATCAAGAAAATCATCATTGTCTTGATTGAAATTGATAGGAGTGGTGTTGAAACTTGGTAAGCAATAGAATGAGGAGGATCGTATAAAGATGCATTACGACGAAGGAGGTAGGCATTCATTGCATATTCTTCATCCATAAAAGCAACTGGTGGGCATCCATGAGCACACCAATGTGAAATGTTAGGGACGTATGTAGGAGAAGAATCATTAGCAATGGAGATAGTACTGAAAGGCATGGGGAATGAGAGTGAGGAATGAAGCGGGTCAAGAGTGCCACCAATATAATCAAGCCAAGAGTGTCTAAGCGTAAATGGTAACCCACGGGGAGTGCGTGTTACAAATACGATTAAGTGAAAAACCCATAACCCATAAGACGCTGTAATATGGAAATAACCATAATAAAGGTGGGGTGAATGGGTATGTGATAATATGTCATTAAGTTTCATGCCGAACTTGGGTAAATAATCACATGTACAGATAGTATCAGAACTAGCGAGGTCGAGAGGAATGTGTTCCCAAAATGTCCTATTGATATATAAAGTATAGGTGAAGGGTGGTTGTGAGGCTACTTTTGAAGGAGAGGTAGATGAAACTACATTGACATTGTTAACAGAGTCCTTATATAAGACTATATCATTAGTGGAGGGAGGATTTTGAAGTGGTACTCTCTTGGGCCATTGACAAAAATGTGTCTTCAAAGTAAGAATTGTCAACACCGAGAGGGGTAAAATAAAGTTTTTGTAATGTTTCATCAGTGAGTTTGACAACATCAACCTCGTCATCAGACTCGGTGGAGGCGTTAGCGTGCGTGTGTTGTCGGTTTGAGTAGTGTTGTTGAGGATGTTCGAAGGTTGTGAAGAAGTAGGGGTGGCGGTGATGGAGTACTAGTAGGGACAAAGATAGTGGGTGAAATAATAGCCAAAGTGTGAGTAGATATAGCAGGATAAGAAATGGTAGGAGTTATAGAGTTGGGAACACTAGATTTTCCAACATCAAAGTAATCAATGTTAGCATACAAAATAGGTTGAGGGGGTGGTACATGCATAGAAGTGACAAAGTCGATACGAAAATATTTCAAGGGTTCTGAATCAACTGTAACAATATGTTCATAACCATCATGAAGGAATTGGAAATATTGATGTACATTGGAGGGTACAGATTGCATGACATGTATCCAAGGCCCGCTTAAGAGGAGATTAAATTGAAAAGAAACATCTGGATCTCAGTTGTCGACTTGAATATGAAGGGAGATTTTACCTAAGCATGTATGGGTGGAAGAATCATAACCACGGATGAGAGTGGAGTTACAAGAGATGAGACTATCATTAATGCCTAATTGTTGTAAGAGGGAATGGGCACATAGATTAATGGCAGACCCATTGTCAATAAGGACACGCTTAATACATGTAGTACTAATGACAATGGTAATGAGAAAGGGTGCACAAGGGTTATTATGGGTGGTAGGTGATATGTCCTTGTTTGTAAAGGAGATTGAATGGGGTAAAATACAAAGAGATTGAATGAGATGGGAAAAGGATTTGGTAGAGTGATCATGTTCAACATGAATGGCGTGAAGAGTAGCCTCAAGTGTAGTCTGGAAGTCTGGTGCATTATGTAATAAATTATAAAGGGATATCTTAGTGGGTGTATTTTTAAGCTGGTCAATAATATCATAGCCTTTAGGAGCAGTTGGTGGAGTGACAAATGTGACTGGTGGTGGTATGGAAATAGGTGGACCAACCGGTGGAGTGATATGAGTGTGACGACGTTGATGGATGAGTCTGGCAGGGGGTGAGAAAGTGAGGTGGATGTTGAGTGTAGACATGCATGAAGTTGGCTACGGTAGTAGTTATATTGGTGACCTTGGTAGGTGTATAGGTGGGGTACATGGATGGGGCCATGACTTGATAAGGGGAAGACATGGTAGGAGCAAAGGGGGCAAGGAAAAAACCCTAGAAGGCGGTGAAAAGAAAGATTGGGTTCACCAAAATGATTAACAAAAATAGTAACCTAAAGGACCTAAAGGGGGATTTAGGGTTCTAATGTTAATCTAAATAGGACTAAAATTTAGTAAAAAAAGTAAAGCTATATGTAATGAATAGTAATAAACTATGCTAAATGAAATAAAAACCCTAATGGGAAAGAAGGAGAGGGAAAATGTCTTAGTTGATTAAGGTATACTTATGTCATAGGTTATCGCAGATCTAAAATGGGATCTGGATCTCGGTTGTGTATACGATAACTCAAGGACCCTGTGAAGGGTGGATCTAGACTATCTGAAGTGACACAAGTGCACTGGGAGTATCTTGGGAACCTTGGTCTCGATTCTGGCACCGTGAACTATGCAAGAACTTGGGAACTGTGTTCGTAGGAAGTCACAACTAGGTTTGAAACTCGTATGTCTATCGCACTAGATTTTCTGGATGAAATGGATGATGCCACACACATGAAAAGAAGAAGGGGTTAGACGGACCTCATCTATCAAACTAGTGGACTTATCGTTGAGTGTTGCACTACATTATGGACCCTAATGTAGTTCTAGTGAGTGTGTGTATGTCGTTCCCTAGGTGCTCTCGTGTCAGTTACACTTTGTGTAGTAGCGAGCTATGATAGCTATAGAAGATGTAGAATGTAGAATAGAATAGATAGAATCCCTCCTCTAAGAATGTGTGAGTGGATGTGATGCAGAATTTGCTAGCTATGATGCATGGAGCTATGTGGATGGAGATGGTGCAATGGATACAACCCTAGATGGAGTGATAGTAGTGATAGGATGTAATGACCTATGACCATCATTATGGTCTTATAAGCTTTATATTTATAGGGTTCTCAAGTTTGATTTCACAATTTATCCCAAAAATGTCGATTGAGGAAAAGATAAGGGAAACAAACGGCTAGAAGTGACCTAAAGAAGAGTGAAAGAGGTTGAATATAGAGAGGGGAACCCAGGGTGGGACTAGGGTGCCGCAGGGTGCCCCAAGATACAAGTTAGGGTGCCCAAAATCAGGGCTAGAATCTTGGGAAATTTGTGAAATGGGTAGATAGGTATCAAGAAATATGTGGAAAAGAAAAATTAAAATATAAAACAAAGATGACAAAAAGGTGGGATTAATTGGTACTTTTTACATGTGAGAACCTTCTAAATAGTAATATAAGACCGCTAAATATAGTCTAATGTGCAATATTTGTGTCTACATGTCCTTGAGGTGTGAAAAAAATTGGATTCATTCTGTAATATAAATTGGAAGTTATGAGGTTTTATGTGAAACCTGGTCCAAGAAAGGGTTGTTTCTAGCTCAAATTACATCTTCTGATGCTTACCCTGAATTGTGTGCTTTACATAGGACCTTTTCAATTTTAGGGATTTTTTTACATTGATTCTATAATGTTTCAAAATAAGAATGAGGTCATTTCATTGTCAGGTTTTTATGAACGAATGTTAAGAAGGTAAACTATTTTTTGTGTGCTTAAAACCCTATCTCAAAAGAGGTAGGAGAGAAAATGCTCCTAAGTATCCATAAATGATTACTAGTGTATGGATGATGATTGGATCATATATATTAATCCTTTGAGTTTCTAGAAAGGTATGGTATAGTTTGTGGTGATGAGTGGATCCCACTACAACAAGTCGCTTTCTAAAGAAATTCGATTTGGGATAAGGTTGTTGAAAGGAGTTACAAAAATAAATGGACATTATGTCAAATATGTGAATTTTTTTATTGATTTCCATAGTGGATTTAGGCCATGGTGTGATGCAATTAAAATTTCAAGTGCGCCCTATTTGTGAAGGCAAGTCAAAGGACAATTTTGGGGCAGTTTTAGGTAGTTTATAGAGATGGGATTAGTTGAAGGCCTTCCACTTTAAGTTGGAAGGATTTAAAATATGTTATGGAAATGTGATTCAGATATCTTTACAATGGTATAAGTTTTGTCTCATGATAATGATATTTTACGGGTCATCTAGGTGAGTTTGTGGAGATGAAGGTGTTTGTACGTACCTGAAATTGTAGGGTACTGCGTTGCGGAACAACGTAACACGTGCCCCAATGATGATACAGGTCTCCTCGTAAGGTTTTCGGGATCCGGAAAAGATCTCCAAGTGTGTGTTAACATCCCGCATGCCCCGCTTAGCCCCCGCGTGCTTTGTTTTTCCCTTTTCCCCTCTTTTCTTGGCCTTTTGCTCTTCAGTGACGAAACCGCCGCCTTGAATAGGGCGGCGGTCCTGTAACCGCCACCCTGCTCAGGGCGGCGGTCCTTTACATGTTTTCCAGAAAGCTCTTTTAACACGACTCATGTAATTTCAACATTTTACCAGCTTTCTTTCACCGCCATAAGCTTGCATTTATGATTCTGGTTCCCTAGAATAGTGTTTTGCCATTGTTTATAGTTTAAGAGTTCTATTTGGTTTTTACCTTGGGTAAATGCAAATGCTATAAATAGTTGGCTTGTGCTCAAGAAAATGGCCCCTCAAATTTTCCTCTGAATTTCTCTTTGCAATAGATTTAGTTTTCATTTTGCTTAGAGTTCTTAGTTTCTTTCATTGCATGCCTAGTTAGTGTTGTTTTGCTGTTAGGAAGCCACATATCCATCTTGTGCAGGTGTTGTTATCATTTTATCCAATCCATTGGAGTAGAATAGTTTGTTTTCAATAGGAAGCCATTAAAGTTACAGGTTTTGTTCTTCAAACATGATAGTTTCAGGTTCTAGACATTTCATGTTGCATGACTCGCAATAAATCCCGCTAGGAATTGCATAAGCCAAGCTCTGTACTCTTGCGCTATCCCTCTCCTACTCGCATTGTATTCAGTCTGTATCTTGAGCTGCCTTTGTCCCAATATCTACTTCTGTTGATGCTAGCATTACACGCTTTTCTGGATCCACGTGAACATGAAGGAATGAGGAGATCACACTGAGGGGACAAGATCACACACACCATCGGATTCGCCACTGTTCTATAGAATCCAGGTTCTAGCTTTCAAAGTTCTAGTTAGAAACATATCAAATAAAGTAGCCAATCACTTTATTTCAGTCAATTCTACTCTCGATATTGCCAGGGAAGCTATGGGGATTGATAGTTTCTGAGAAACTATGATTCACTCCTCACTTCTGAGGTAGGATCGAGAGCCTTGCAAATAGATTAAGTCAATTATTTCATTGTTTAGAATAGATTCACAATTACACAGACAAATAGCTACACTCGGTTATCTTGTTTGTTTTAATTTCGTCATTAGATTAATTGTCAAATTCTAGGTATGATAAAGTAGTTGCTCTTTTAAAATTCCTTCATAAAGTTCATCAAAAAATACAAAAAAAGGAGAGAGAAATCATATATGCTATAGATATACTTCACGTAGTTAAATTTCATTTGTTGCTATTCGTTTTTACATTGTTACTTTTGTATGACAATCACGGGACCTAGGGAGCCCAGGAATACGTATTCGAGCCAATCGTGCCCCAGCCCAATCTCATCACAACAATAACTGATATAGATCAAAATCTTAGGATCCAAGTCTTCCGAACAATGGTAAGCTTGCAACAAATCAATTCCCAGTTGAGCGGATTAAACATAGAAGATGACCAAGTGCACACGTTTTGGTCGAATCAACCAAACTACAGATTACCCTAGGTAAACATCCATATGACTGTAAAGGGGTTTGAAAGAGAGAAAAATTTGGTTGTGATCCTTTGGTCCCATAGCCAGACACAGGAGACACCCTCATAGATATAGATACCAGCCTAAGAATTCAGGTTGCAAGAACGCCTGTGAGGTACTCTGAGAAGATCGCACAGCTATTAATTTTGAATATAGAAGCTGAGAAAGCATATGATTATTGGATACTAGGGATCAGGGACTGAATTCGTACATGACCATAGTAGGACCACAACAACCAAGAGTCTACGGTTGCGATCCACAAATCCCGCAACCCAACGAATCCGTAAGTGAATCAGACATAGACACTGGCCTACGTACACTAGTATTCCAGTCTACTCCACTTCCACCTATCATTATTGAATAGTTGTCCTTGCTAAACACAGCAAGCTAACGAAGCTAAGGAGTTCTGGACTAGGCCAGAGAATCACCCATAGAGTCAACTACATCCATCATCCACTCTATGACCCTGTCTGGAGACATACACGAAACTATCCCAGGTCATTTTCCATGTATTCCACAACCTATAGACCGAATCATGCCAGAGCTCGATATTGATTGGAGCCTTCGAGTAGTCATCCTTGCCGATCGATCTATCACACCAGTTCAGAGTTAGGAGGGCCTTCTTTGCCTTAGATTCGCAAGTTCCACTAGTGCGTATTGAAGACATTAGATTGCCTAACTAGTTTGTCTGCATCCCACACATATTCCATCCCCACCGACTGTTTCTTGCACGACCTCGGGAGGTCGGGTGTGAGGAAGAGTTACTTGTAGATTCCCACGCTCGCTTGTCACTTTTCCATCATACAAAGTGTTATCTCTCAAAAGTGCACCCAGCAGAGAGATGGCAGCAGGTTTTCTAAGTCTGCAATAGATCTCTCTCTCTCTCTCTCTCGTAGATACAATGGGGACACCTCAGGTCTGTGGGTATACCTATTTTGAGGTGAACCTTTGGGGTTAAAAGGCTGGTTCCTTATTGGTGTTCACTAAACTATTTTTGGGAGTTTAAGGGCAAAAGATGACTATAAATTTAAATAATACTAAGGTGATACACCAAATTTGAGATGAGAACTTGACTGAGTGACATACACAACTGATTTGTGAAGAATTCTTTAGGTGCACGAACCAATTAATACTTTCTGTAGGAAATAAGGGCAAAACACTTAATTTTTGCTGAGGGAGAATCACAACAGCACTAGTAAGCTAATATGCACAATAAGATTTAGCAGAAATGGTAAATTTGCAGCAGGGTAAAGTGATTAATCAGGGAATATTGATTCACAAGATTAATATTGACATACAAAAGACTCAGAAATAACTTGGAAAGGAAGAATAATTCACACTCAGAGGGAAAAACTGGCAGAAATTGCTTCAGTACTCATATCAAAAGTTCTCTAGGAAAAATCTTTGAAAAATCCCCCCCTTTGTGCTTTGCAAGAGCACACAATATATAGAAAAAGTTCACCCCCTTCCTAAAATAGCCTAAAAGTTGTACTCACCCATGTATCCTAATTTTACCCTTTATTTAATAATAAATAAAGGAATAAAATAATACAAACTAAAGTATGTGATAAAAATAGGCATTATCAGCCTTAGATACAATATAGTCAAACTGAAGTTGACTATTCTATTTTTAAGAAAGAAAGGTGAATAATTTGCTAAAATTACAAATTGCTTGCTAGGCAAGTCTTCTTTCTTTGCACATGCAAATTTGTCATCTTCTCTATTTTGTCCTATTGTGGAGGCATGCAAAATATCATCTCCTGTGTGTAGGTAAAAGGATGCAACCTTTAGCAATATTTGCACAATAAAATTGAAGTGGGGACCACCTCCAATGTATACATGCTCTGATTTCCTCCACTTTTCTGGATGGTCACATGAGTGACACTTCGCAAATTTTGGTTTAAAAACACCCCATGTGGGGACCACCTTGGTTTTAGATGCTGCCACATTGTGGACTTAGGCATTAGCATGTGTATAATATAAAGGGCACCACCTTTGGCTAGCCCACCATATATTAAAATTGCCACCCTTGGTCATTGGCACATAATACAAACATTACCTTTTCGGGACTTTTGGCATATAATGATATTTGATTTTGTGGGCATGCATACTTTAGACTTTGTAAAGTCTTGGAAAATGATTATTGCTCACCCACGTGGGCTGGCCCCCTCCATGATGACTCGACCCTTGCGGTCTTAGGCGGTGGTAACCCTAATCGGGCTTTTCGATTAACTTGGTTTTTTTGAGCTCTCTAATGGCCCTTGATCTTGGTACTGGGTTCTTTGCCACCGTTGGTTCTTTACCATGGTTAGGTTCGAACCCGACATTAATTACGGTCGATGACATTAACCCGAGGCTTATCACTTTGAAACCCATGTTTATTGATCGTCCGTTCAATCCTCCACTTGGCATTTGGTGATCGGTTGATCCTTAACCATGGGTTAGGGTTTTGAAACCCTAGTTTGATCGAAGGTTTATACACTCGGGCTTCGCACTTGGTCATTTCATTCATTTTTTTCATTTTGCGGGCGAAGCCCTGAAATTTTTTTTTTTGCTCTGTGATTTCTTGACTGAATAATGTAAAGATTGAAGTATTTGAGCCTACATTTTGATCTAGAGGTCTTCAACGCCATGGTTATGACTGTTGCATGCATTTTTTGATGAACCTGGAGGTATTTATTTTGTTCGGTTTCCTGTGGCTCGACTTTCTTTCGTATATGATTAATAGATCATTTAGATCTATTCATTCTGCTTTGTATCCTCTTCATGGAATATGATGAATCTCTACTTCTGGTCTTTGTGTCTAGATTTTGTGATTTTGATAGTTGTCAATGAGCTCAACACGAGCCTGTAGAGGGAAGTTGCCACCATTTTTTTGTTAACTCGTCTTCACCTCGGTAAGTTCTTTAACTGTTTTCTTATCACTCCTTTCGAGCTCGGGTTTTACTTTTGCAACTCTGAAACATGGAAATATCAAGTAAATTATTCGAAAATATTTTGTGGGTTCAAGTATTTTTTCCTTCTTCAAAACAAGCCTTTGAGCTCGACTCGTCATTTAAAATTTGTTAAAGATCCTTTCTGTACATGAGTTTGATATTTTGTTTGTAAATTCGGCTCGGTACTTGGGAGTGTCGACTGTTTTGGTTCTTTGTTTCTATATTCGAACTCTGTTTCTTCCTTTTCCCTGTAGATGCAACCCATTTAACGTAAACTTGGCTGTAGAAGCCCTTTAGGAACTTGTCAAATTTGTATTGGAATTCACTTCATTTTGTAGATGCATGCTCGTATTGTTGAGTCCTGTCTGAAGATGTAGTGAGAGAACTTCACTTCTTAACATTGATTTTGACGATACTTCTTTGCAGACATGTCATGGCATTTGGGAATGTTGACTACTTTGTCTTGATATATACACGTCAATATTCCTTCCTCTCCTTAGATGTATCTTTGGCTTGTTGTAACCATTTTTGGAAATGTTTAAGGATATTGCTGAGCTATACCTGTAGATGAATACTTAGCACTAGTAGTTCACTTCTCTTGTGATTCATTTCCTTTTCGTGTTGATAGAAATCCATTTTCATGTAGACTTGGAATGGATCTTGTGCCCTTTGTAAATATATACTTGATATTGTATTGCTTTTTGATTCTGGTAGAGGCAAAAATGCTTTGTTTCTGAGTAATTTCTTCCCTGTAGATGCATGCTTGACTTGTCAAACTCATTTATATTAAACATGCTTTGATTGAATACTTGCTAAGCTTTGTAGTTTATTTCTTCAGTTTAGAATAATGACTCTTTGGAGGTTGTATGTTGTTTCCTTGTTGCAAACATGATTGCATCCCATTCTGTATAATGAAATAAATGCTTCTTTTCTGGAAAATGAAGAAAATACTTAGTTTCTTTTTCTATAATGACTTTTCCTTTTCAGAAGTCATAGTAGCAATTATATTCAAATTTTGCATTAAAATATCATTTCTATTTTTCTAGAAAAGTCCATTTTGCAAGGGGAAACTCTGGCAATTTTTTCCGGAATCCTTCTCTTTCCAGATTTTTGTGATTTGTCCATTCTAAAAGATATATAAACATCTCTCTTACTTGTCTGATCACTTGAATGAGTTATCCATGCTAGCTTTACTTGATTCATTGCATCTTCTGAAAATTGTGAAGTAGTTGCCTTTTGATTCACACTTGAATTTGGAAATTAAAAGGAACTTTTAATAGTTGTAGCATGATGAAAATCTGGAATACCTGTATGTTTCATTTGATCATGATATCAACTTAGAAGTGATGAAACATGTACTTTTCTTGACTGTTTTTATTCCTTTGAAGCTCAGATAGTTTAGAAAGCATGTAGTAGCTTAAAAACATGTATTTCAATTCTGTTTTAAATCAAAAGTCAATTTTACAAGGGGAGACTCTAGCAATTTTTTTCCAAAATCCTATTTTCTCTCTCCCTTTTCAGATTTCCAATCCTGATTTGCAAAATATGTCTTTCTTGACCCATTCTGATGCTTGATGCTTCCTACAAATCATCTAAAACTGATGCTTATTCCCTTTTAGTCATTGCTTTCCTCTTAACCAGATAAACTGATTTCATTCAATGTTGCAACCTGTTCCTACAAAATTTAGAAATAAGTTAGAAATAAATAGGCTTTTTGGCCTCTCTTGTATCCATGTGGTTTATTTCTTCTTCTTTCCTTCTTCTGCAAGTTGTTTTCCAACTTCTTTCATGTGCTATTTTCCACATCCTTTTCTTTTACAAGCTACTCCAGCTTCTAGCCTTTTCTAACACAATCTTTAGCTTCTTTGATTTTCTCTTGCCATTCATTTCACTTAATGTACTCTACTTTTTCCTTTGCTGCCAGCCTATCTGTATCTCTTTCTCATCCTGTGTCATGCATTTCTATATTTGTTTCCTTTAAGTACCATTAGATACATTGAACTTAGAATATGTATTTGCTTTAGAACATGAGTATTGGAATAACATTGTACCCTGAGCTCAAAATTTGATAGATATTGCTCTTGTCTTGCAGGTGAAAGAAGATGGAGATGGAAGTGGAAGATGGAAGAGTTGAGATGGAGATGGAGATGATGAAGAGCGGGGATAGAAGACAGAAAGGCAATGATGGGTTCCTTTTTACTCCTCTACTCTTGTTCTTTAGCACATGCAGTATTCTCATTTCCATGTATATGATGAGTCACTTAGTCATATCCCACAGCTTGTGTGGGAAAACTTATGATCTCTTATGAATAAAGCATTAAATTGAAATAATGAGTTGATTATCTCTTTCTGCATTCAGTTTTCCTTTGATTGTACAATGATGTAGGAACAACTCAATATCTCAATAAAATGAATTAACATAAGGGATAATCTTAAAGTGAATACCTATAACTTCCACTGGATAACCATTGAATGAGATGTGCCTCCTTGTATGTTGTTTGAACTGTCTTAGCCTATGCCTTTCAACTTGACTCCTTCCTGCTACTTACATTTAGACATTATTGTCACCATTTGTTTGTCAGTATTTTCTTGACGTAAGTAGTAGGAAAGGAGTCAGTTGTAATCATTTATGACAGTGTAGATGGATGCAATCTCATTAATCACAAACAACTTTAATGAACACAGGACAATAAATTTGATAGGCACCAAGATAATAACCGTGAATCTGATTACTTGAAAACTGCCACTATGTCTACTGTTCCAAAACTATACACCTCACATACTCTACAATCCGGTGTCTTCATCAAGATAACACAGCTGTCCTTTGGGGCTTGTGTTCTTTTGCTGAGGATATTCATGAAATTGTAGACTATGTGATCTATTACATTTTGTAACAGCACACATAGTTGCAAATTTCACTTAATCTCTTTCACAAATCAGCAGTAACAAAATAATCTGATGTAAATTCCTTAGCTTAGGTATACTTCACCAAGGCTATCCATCATAACAAATTTTGAGTTTCCCATTTTGCACAAGTGCAAAAATGTCAACATTTCTGGCGATCCTGCGGGGAAAGCTGCCTGCTAGCTTGTAGACTAGTGCCTTACTCTTGTCCATTGGGTATGGAGTCCAAATATGTGACCAAAATCTGCCCTTTTCCGAAAGGTCCAACCCTTTCAAAACAACTAAAGCTGGGAAAAGATCTGCAAACTAGACCATGTGCACGAATGCACTTATTGAAAATAAAGAACGATGCAATGTGCAAAACTGCACTTATTGAATGGGAAATCCTACTCTAACCATCACTATAAGATTTTCAATAATAGTGTTTGAGAAACATACCATTCACAGGAATGGGAAGTTCCTCTCCATTCAACTTCAAAAGCTGAAAAGCATTGTGTTCCTTGCAAGATGAAATCATGTAAGGACCACTCCAGAGTGTATCAAACTTTGAGTGTCTTCTTGGCTTAGCACGATCAACATCCCATTTCAACACAATATCTCCTTCATTGAAGATTCTAATTTGGCTTTCTTATCAAAATTATTCTTCATTTGTTTCGATTTTTCTCCATGTTCAAATGAGCTTGATCTCTTAGCTCTTGTAATTCCATCAATTCTACATAACGGACCTGCAATGGTTCACTTTCAAGTAACTCCATTTGATGCAGCAAATCTAATGTAGGTAATTCAACTAAAATTGGCATCCTCACTTCTTTCCCATACACAAGCTTGTACGGTGAGTTGCCAACTGATCTTTTAGGGGTCACCCTATTAGCCCAAAGTGCTGAATTCAACATTAGATGCCAAGCTCGTTGATTATCCTTGAGTGTTCTTCTGATGATTCTTAACAGATTTTTATTAGTGCTTTCAGCTAAGCCATTACCTTGTGGGTAATAATTAGATGAAGAGCTCAAGTAGATTCCATGGCTAATAGCCCAATCTGTTACTTTAGCACCGAGAAATGCTAGAGCATTATCTGATATGATAGTTGCTGGAACACCAAATTTATAGACTATACCTTCATAAAAGGATAATATTGAAGCTTCATTAGCATCCTTCAAGGCTATTGCTTCAGTCCATCATGTAAAGTAATCTGTAGCAGTCAAGATCCATTTGTGTCCTTGTGAAGAAGGTAGGTTAATCATTCCAATAAAGTCAAGACCCCACTACATAAAGGGCTAATCAACTGAAATAGGCTGCAAAGGCAAAGCAAAGCTAAACGTTCTTTTCTAACAAAGAAAGCACATTTCTTGCACTTTCTGATCCATTCAAAATAGTCCTTAAATATGCTAGGCCAATAGTAACCTGCTTTCATGATCTTCAAAGCTATAGTTCGTGCTGAGAAGTGACCTCCTGCAGGTCCTTCATGGAATTCTAATAATATCTTCTGAATCTTGTCATAATCGACACATCGCAGCAAGATTCCATTTATATCTCTTTTGAACAATACACCATCAACGAAAAAATAAGGAATAGCTTGTAACCTGAAATACCTTCGTTTATTCTTATCCATACCTTCCAGATAGGTGTCATGTTGTAAATAGTCAACCAAATCAGTCATCCATCTTGATTCTTGAATTTCTTGAGAAGGTTCAGGTTGCTGATTTTCTACTACAACGTAATATTTGATTGTTGATACATGGTTTCAGCATGGTGTTTTGAAAATTTGAGTTCTGCATCCTGTTGTTTCTCCATATCAGAAATTATATGCTCACATAAAACTTTACCTCAAACTGTCTTGGCAACTCGGATATCAACATCATATTCCATAACCTTCGTTATCCAGCTTGCTCTTTTCTCATTCAACTCTTTGTTTAACAAGAAAGCTTTCACACTTGGATGAGAAACAAGAACATGAATTCTATTGTTTGAAAGCATGTACTTAAAATTCTTTAGTCCTCTGACTACTGAAAGTACTTGTTTTTCAAGGAATGTGTACCTTGTTTCATAATCATGCAAGCTCTGTCCAAAGAAAGCAATTGGTATTCGATATTCTCATCATTGACCTGAGTTAGAATAGCTGAGATTGTTTCAGCTCCTGCAAGTGCATACATTGTAAAATATTTGTCAAAATTTGGATTTGCAAGAGTAGGAGCCTGAGAAATAGCTGTTTTAATAGCCTCAAAACCTTCTCTCCCTTCGCTGGTCCAAGAGAATGTTTTCTCTTTCTTTAGCATGGTGTCAATGGCTTAACCAATGCTACAAAATCTGGAACAAATCTTCTGACAAAGTTGATTTTTCCCAGAAAGCTCTATAATGCCTTCTTGTGATGAGGTAATGATAGTGTGATATGGCTTCAATTTTGAAAGGATCAATTGCTAAACCCTATTTAGAAATAATATGGCCAAGTAGCTTACCTTCATGTACTGAAAAGATAGACTTTTTGGGATTCAAGGATATTCCAAACTGCCTGCAGATCTGAAAAGTTTGTCTCAAATGCATTAGATGTTCATCGAATCTTTTTAGAATATAGTGACATCATCTAAATAAACAAGTATGCATTTATTTAGTAGGCTACGAAAAGCCATGTCCATTGCACGTTGAAACGTTGCACCGACATTTTTAAGATCAAAAGGACTTCTTTTATAAGTGTAAGTACCCCACTTGGTGGTAAAAGTTGTTTTATATCTATCTTCTCCTCGGACTAAAATCTGATTATATCCACTATAACCATCTAGAAGGGATAGTCTATCTGATCCTGAAACTGTTCTCAAAATCTGATCCATGTTCAGTAGTGGATAATGATGCTTTGTTAAGATCTCTAAAATCCACACATAATCTGATTTCTCCATTCTTTTTCCTAACTAGAACAAGATTTGCTACCCAACTTGAATGCTTAACTGGGAAAATAATTCCTGATTCAATCAATTTTGATAATTCTTTCCTCATAAGAGGTTCTATTCTAGGGATTTATAGGCCTTTGTTTCTGCCTAACTGGTTTAGAATTTGGCTGTAATTCAATCATATGTTGTGCTAGACTGGGGTCAAACCCTTTCAAGTCTTGGTATCTCCAAGTGAAAACATCTTTAAATTCAGTGCAAAGCTTAATAAAAGACTATTTTTCGATAAGGAACATACCTTTCCAAGAAATAAGTTCTTTCCTTCATCAATTGAAACCTCTTCGTAATTATCAGCATGAGTAGACATCTTAGCTTTGTCCTTTCTTAACTAGTCATCAGTGTTGAAGATGTCTTCCAATGTGACAAGTCCTCGAGGAAACTTGTTTGTCTTTAGTGAACAATCTGGTCACCATATAGATGCTGTAATTTATCCTGATTTACTGCAGAAAATTCAGCTTCTTGCTGCAAAAACCTACAGATTTGATTATCACTTCAAAACCTGCCAATTAGATTCATTATCAGGTATAGAAGGCCTGACAATTAACTTAACATGAGGCTGAACTTTGTTGTTTTCTATTTGTTCCAGCACTTTGAAACTAGCACCAACTACTGCAAGTCTATCAACATGTTTATTTTCAGCTCTAGGAATAGACTGAATATTAATGGCATCAAAATCTTCCATTAAGTCTGAAACTCTATGCCTGTAAGACTTCATTAATGGATTCTTACATACATTGAAGTTTTTTACTTGATTTATTACTAACTCAGAATCACCAAAGACTTGTAATGTGTTGATTCCTCTTTTTCTGCCCAAAGTAAGCCATGAATTAACGCTTCGTACTCAGCTACATTACAAGTGCACAAAAATTGAAGACTCAGAGCTATAAAATACCTTTTGTTTGTTGGGGAAGTGAGCATCAGACCTACTCCCTACCCCTTCTTATTCTTAGCTCCATCAAAATGAAGCTTCCAAATCCCTTCTGTTGAATTTTCTGTTTTGGACAGCAAGGGAATTGCTTGCATTTTCTTCATGCATGCAATATACACCGAAAAGATGTTCTTCAACCTCTTTAAAAGGATCATGAGCATGTTCTTCAACTGTTTTCTCATCCATAAACATGTTAGACACACCCTCTAGCACTGTAATCTGAGCTACATCATCAAAATCAGATTGATCTAGAGCGGAATAATTTGCCACTGCATTTGGTGAATGAGGCTCAATATGAAATCTAGCCAATGGCTCTGAATTGATGGTAACTTTAGTGCCATAACGTGTAGTGAAAAATAAGAAAGACCAATCAGAAGAGAGGTAACCTCCTATTTTTGCCATAAAGTCTCTAGATAGGCACAAAGAAAAATATGGAGGTAAATCCACAACAGTAACATCTTGCAAAATGGAAACATTTGGGCAAGCATGTAATGTTACCTCCAAATTTCTGATTATACCAACTGTATTGGTTGCAGTCCCATCAAGTTGTAGAACACTTTTTTCTGTTGGCTCATACTGCAGGCCTAATTTTTCAGCAATTGACTTTGGCATAACTGTGCTACTGGCACCGCTGTCCACCATGCAGTTATGAACTAAATTTTCTCCAATAATCAGGGATAGATAAAAAGGTGGTGGCTTCTTTATGTCATGAGCATTCAAAACCTTTTGAACCATCCATCTAACATCCTTTATGCGATCTTGATCAAGTGTTCCAAGGACCATATCTATATTTTGAACTTCCTTTACTGCTATTTTTGAAGAAATCTGCAGTTTAGCTAGTTCATGAGAGAGTAAATCTGTTGTCTTGGAATGCTTAAAGCATCCCACATTGAGATGTTAACATTGTGCTTCTTCATCACATCAACAATATTAAAAGAAGCAACCATCTTAGAGATAGATTCAACCATTTTAGCATAAGCCTTAGCAAAAATTGATTCTGCTTCAACAACCTTGGATATCTGAGGGATAAACAATCTTCTTGGATTAGGTTGAAGCTATTTTTGTTGCTCTTTACTAGCTGCAACACTTGCTATTTTCTGAGGGATAGCAGGACTGTTGGCTGGTTTCGAGGCTATAGATGCTGCTATATCAGTAATAGTGGGCAGCACAGGTTTGTTTTGTTGTTTTTATTCTCGGTAGCTTTCTCTTGAGCTCTAGTGGTAACAACAATGAAATCCTCCTCATTAAAGCTGACCAAATTCTGTTCAGGTGTTTTCTGAACATGACTTTCTTGCTGCCCACCCTCCATTTGAGGCATGAATAATGCTTTAGTTTGAGGTTGTGTAATAAGATTCAGGTTTAGGAAAGCATTTGGACAATTTGTAGCTTGATGAGGCTGATTACAAGGTTGGCACCACTCTTCTGTAGCCATATTAACTGGAACCAAAGTGTTAGATGCACTAGGAACATTAGAACCAAATTTCCTTTGCTGATACAGCTGCCTATAATTTTGATTCTGTTGGTAAGGCTGCCTATTCTGTTGGTTTTGCTGATAAGGAGCTTGATATGGTCTATTAGGAAATGTAAGCCTATTTTCAATTGATGTCTCGCTTATTTCCCATGGTCTACAAGGCTTTAAACATATCTGGGGATGGGGCTGCAACAGTAGGCTCTACGATTGTAATAGGTTGTGGGATAGGAGCTAGATCTGCCAAAAATGGCATTGTAGGTCTTGGTGCTAACTTTCCACTGTATAAGGTTGTTTTCAGCTTTTATAGCAATATCACAGGCCTTTGGAAGAGTAAAATCTCCCATGGATTGGATCATGGTTGAAATATCACTATTCAAAGCTCTTAGATAATAAAGGAAAGTGTGATCAACTTGAGGCTTAACACTTGTTGGGATTCTTTCCCAAGTTCTAGCAAAATGAATGTTGAAACTAGACAAATATTCATGAGGGGCTCTCTTGATAGTAGATAGCTATTCTATCAGGGACAAATGATCTGAATTGTCTTCTTCCAATTTCTCTCCTAATTCATCCCAAGTTCTTATGCTTCCAATTTCTAAATTTTTGTACCATTGCAAGGCTTGTCCTTTAAAAGATGCAGCTAAAAGTCTTAAAGCTACGTCTTCATGAGTAATATTGTGGACTGCACATATGGCTGCAACATCTTTAATATGTTTAGTAGGTGTAACTTGATTTTCACCGGTAAATGATGGCAAACTTTTCAAAGTAGCATTGGGAATATCATGGTACACTGGAATTACTAATGGGCTGCCATTAGTGAAGGCCACAAAATTTTTGGGTGGTTGAATAGCCATTTGAAAAACTGGGATATTGATTGAAAAATTTATACGTGGTGAAGGAATATCAAGAGGGTTTTCAAAACTAGGTCTGTTATAAGGCAAAGTATTACCAACCCTTCTCCTTCTAGTAGAATTCAAAGGTAAAGAAACAAACTCAGGAGGAATTCCTCTTACCGATGATCTTGTAGTCACTTTAGGCATGGAACATGCTACAATACTAGTCTAAAATCAGCTTTACGGAGTCGCCAAAAGATCGTAGAATCTTTAGAATTAATTTTCTACAGCTCTGCTCCCGAAAGTAACTTTTATTTACTGTAAATCTGCTTTTGATCTGCTCTAGAATATGGGATTTGCATGCAGATCTGATTCATGGTCCCATCGGGCATGCCAAAAACTATTATCTCTCGAAAGTGCACCCGGTAGAGAGATGGCAACAGGTTTTCTAAGTCTATAATAGATCTCTCTCTCGTAGATATAATGGGGACACCTCAGGTCTGTGGGTATACCTATTTTGAGGTGAACCTCTAGGGTTAAAAGGTCGGTTCCTTATTGGTGTTCACTAAAGTATTTTCTAGGACTTTAAGGGAAAAAGATGACTATAAATTTAAATAATACTAAGATGATACACCAAATTTGAGATGAGAACTTGACTGAGTGACATACAAAGCTGATTTGTGAAGAATTCTTTAGGTGCACGAACCAATTAATACTTTCTACAGAAATAAGGGCAAAACACTTAATTTGTCTTTGAGGAAGAATAACAACATGATAGTAAGCTAATATGCACAATAAGATTTAGCAGGAAATGGTAAATTTGCAGCAGGGTAAAGTGATTAATCAGGGAATATTGATTCACAAGATTAATATTGACATACACAAGACTGCAAAATAACTTGGAAAGGCAAGAATAATTCACACTCAGAGGGGAAAAACTGGTAGAAATTGCTTCAGTACTCATATCAAAAGTTCTCTGGGAAAAATCTCTGAAAAATTCCCCCCTTTGTGCTTTGCAAGAGCACACAATATATAGCAAAAGTTCACCCCTTCCTAAAATAGCCTAAAAGCTGTACTCACCCATGTATCCTAATTTTACCCTTTATTTAATAATAAATAAAGGAATAAAATAATACAAACTAAAGTATGTGATAAAAATAGGCATTATCAGCCTTAGATACAATATAGTCAAATTGAAGTTGACTATTCTATTTTTAAGAAAGAAAGGTGAATAATTTGCTAAAATTACAAATTGCTTGCTAGGCAAGTCTTCTTTCTTTGCACATGCAAATTTATCATCTTCTTTGTTTTGTCCTATTGTGGAGGCATGCAAAATATCATCTCCTGTGTGTAGGAAAAAGGATGCAACCTTTAGCAATATTTGCACAATAAAATTGAAATGGGGACCACCTCTAATGTATACATGCTTTGATTTCCTCTACTTTTATGGATGGTCACATGAGTGAAACTTCGCAAATTTTGGTTTAAAAACACCCCATGTGGGGACCACCTTGGTTTGTGAAGTCTAGATGCTGCCACCTTGTGGACTTAGGCATTAGCATGTGTATAATATAAAGGGCACCACCCTTTGGCTAGCCCACCATATATTAAAATTGCCACCCTTAGACCTTGGCACATAATACAAATATTACCTTTTCGGGACTTTTGGCATATAATGATATTTGATTTTTGTGGGCATGCATACTTAAGACTTGTAAAGTCTTCGAAAATAATTATTGCTCACCCACGTGGGTTGGCCCCCTTCTATAATGACTTGACCCTTGCGGTCTTAAGCGGTGGTAACCCTAACTGGGCTCGGTTAACTTGGTTTTTGTGAGCTCTACTAGCCCTTAATCTTGGTACTTGGTTTCTTTGCCACCGTTATTTCTTTACCATGGTTACGGTTCAAACCACCCGACATTAATTACGGTCGGTGACATTAACTTGAGGCTTATCACTTTGAAACCCGTGTTTATTGATCGTCGTTTGATCCTCCACTTGGAATTTGGTGATCAGTGATCCTTAACCGTGGGTTAGGGTTTTGAAACCCTAGTTCGATGGAAGGTTTATACACTTGGGCTTTGCACTTGGTCATTTCATTCATTTTTTCATTTTGCGGGTGAAGCCCTGGCAAATTTTTCTACTCTGTGATTTCTTGATGAATAACGTGGAGATTGGAAGTATCTGAGCCTGCATTTTGATCTAGAGGTATTCAACGCCACGGTTATAACTATTGCATGCATTTTTTGATGAACCTGGAGGTATTTCTTTTGTTTGGTTTCCTATGGATCGACTTTCTTTTCGTATATGATTAATAGATCATTTAGATCTATTCATTCTGCTTTGTATCCTCTCTTCGTGGAATATGATGAATCTTTGCTTTTGCTCTTTGTGTCTGGATTTTGTGATTTTTATAGTTGTCAATGAGCTCAACACGAGCCTGTAGAGGGAAGTTTCCACCATTTTTCTCGTTAACTCATCTTCACCTCGGTAAGTTCTGCTACCTATTTTCTTATCACTCCTTTCGAGCTCGGGTTTTACTTTGCAACTCTGAAACATGGAAATATCAAGTAAAATATTCAAAAATATTTTGTGGGTTCAGTATTTTTCCTTCTGAAGTGGGCCTTTGAGCTCTGACTCATCATTTAAAATTTGTTAAAGCTCCTTTCTATACATGAGTTTGATATTTTGTTTGTAAATTCGGCTCGGTACTTGGGAGTGTTGACTATTTTGGTTCTTTGTTTCTATATTCGAACTCCGTTTCTTCCTTTTCCCTATAGATGCAACCCATTTAATGTAAACTTGGTTGTAGAAGCCCTTTAGTCACTTGTAAAATTTGTACTGGAATTCACTTCATTTTATAGATGCATGCTCGTATTGTTGAGTCCTGTCTGAAGATGTAGTGAGAGAACTTCACTTCTTAACATTGCTTTTGACGATACTTCTTTGCAGACCTGTCATGGCATTTGGGAATGTTGACTGCTTTTGTCTTGATATATACACATCAATATTCCTTCCTCTCCTTAGATGTATCTTTGGCTTGTTGTAACCATTTCTGGAAATGTTTAAGGATATTGCTGAGCTATACCTGTAGATGAATACTTAGCACTAGTAGTTCACTTCTCTTGTGATTCATTTCCCTTTCTGTGTTGATAGAACTCCATTTTCATGTAGACTTGGAATGGATCTTGTGCCCTTTGTAAATATATACTTGATATTTTATTGCTTCTTCATTCTGTAGAGGCAAAAATGCTTTGTTTCTGAGTAATTTCTTCCCTGTAGATGCATGCTTGACTTGTCGAACTCATTTTTGGAAAGCATGCTTTGATTGAATACTTGCTGAGCTTTGTAGTTTATTTCTACAACTTTGCTCCCGAAAGTAACTTTTATTTACTATAAATCTGCTTTTGATCTACTCTAGAATCTGGGATTTGCATGCAGATCTGATTCACGGTCCCACCGGGCATGCCAAAAACAGTTATCTCTTGAAAGTGCACCCGGTAGAGAGATGGCAACAGGTTTTCTAAGTCTGTAATAGATCTCTCTCTCGTAGATATAATGGGGACACCTCAGGTCTGTGGGTATACCTATTTTGAGGTGAACCTCCGGGGTTAAAAGGCCGGTTCCTTATTGGTGTTCACTAAACTATTTTCTAGGAGTTTAAGGGAAAAAGATGACTATAAATTTAAATAATACTAAGGTGATACACCAAATTTGAGATGAGAACTTGACTGAGTGACATACACAACTGATTTGTGAAGAATTCTTTAGGTGCACAAACCAATTAATACTTTCTATAGAAATAAGGGCAAAACACTTAATTTGTGTTGAGGGAGAATCACAACAGCACTAGTAAGCTAATATGCACAATAAGATTTAGCAGGAAATGGTAAATTTGCAGCAGGGTAAAGTGATTAATTAGGGAATATTGATTCACAAGATTAATATTGACATACACAAGACTGCAAAATAACTTGGAAAGGCAAGAATAATTCACACTCAGAGGGAAAAACTGGTAGAAATTGCTTTAGTACTCATATCAAAAGTTCTCTAGGAAAAATCTCAAAAATTCCCCCCCTTTGTGCTTTGCAAGAGCACACAATATATAAAAAAGTTCACCCCTTCCTAAAAATAGCCTAAAAGCTGTACTCGCCCATGTATCCTAATTTTACAACCTAAAGTATGTGATAAAAATAGGCATTATCAGCCTTAGATACAATATAGTCAAACTGAAGTTGACTATTCTATTTTTAAGAAAGAAAGGTGAATAATTTGCTAAAATTACAAATTTCTTGCTAGGCAAGTCTTCTTTCTTTGCACATGCAAATTTGTCATCTTCTTTGTTTTGTCTTATTGTGGAGGCATGCAAAATATCATCTCTGTGTGTAGGCAAAAGGATGCAACCTTTAGCAATATTTGCACAATAAAATTGAAGTGGGGACCACCTCCAATGTATACATGCTCTGATTTTCTCCACTTTTCTGGATGGTCACATGAGTGACACTTTGCAAATTTTGGTTTAAAACCCCATGTGGGGACCACCTTGGTTTGTGAAGTCTAGATGTTGACACCTTGTGGACTTAGGCATTAGCATGTGTATAATATAAAGGGCACCACCCTTTGGCTAGCCCACCATGTATTAAACTCGCCACCCTTAGACCTTGGCACATAATACAAATATTACCTTTTCGGGACTTTTGGCATATAATGATATTTGATTTTTGTGGGCATGCATACTTTAGACTTGTAACATCTTGGCAAATAATTATTGCTCGGCCCATTACGTGGGCTGGCCCCCTTCTATGATGACTTGACCCTTACGGTCTTAAGCGGTGGTAACCTTAAGTGGGCATAGTTAACTTGGTTTTTTTGCGAGCTCTGCTGCTGGCCTTGATCTTAGTACTTGGTTTCTTTGCCACCGTTATTTCTTTACCATGGTTAGGGTTCAAACCACGACATTAATTACGGGCGGTGACATTAACCTGAGGCTTATCACTTTGAAACCCGTGTTTATTGATCGCCGTTTGATCCTCCACTTGGAATTTGGTGATCGGTTGATCCTTAACTGTGGGTTAGGGTTTTGAAACCCTAGTTCGATGGAAGGTTTATACACTTGGGCTTTGCACTTGGTCATTTCATTCGGTTTTTCATTTTGTGGGTGAAGCCCTGGCAAATTTTTCTACTCTGTGATTTCTTGACGAATAACGTGGAGATTAGGAAGTATCTGAGCTTGCATTTTGATCTAGAGGTATTCAACGCCACTGTTATAACTGTTGCATGCATTTTTGATGAACCTAGAGGTATTTCTTTTGTTTGGTTTCCTATGGATCGAATTTGTTTCGTATATGATTAATAGATCATTTAGATCTATTCATTCTTCTTTGTATCCTCTTCGTGGAATATGATGAATCTTTGCTTCGCTCTTTGTGTCTGGATTTTGTGATTTTGATAGTTGTCAATGAGCTCAACACGAGCCTGTAGAGGGAAGTTGCCACCATTTTTCGTTAACTCGTCTTCACCTCGGTAAGTTCTGCTACCTGTTTTCTTATCACTCCTTTCGAGCTCGGGTTTTACTTTGCAACTATGAAACATGGAAGTATCAAGTAAAATATTCAAAAAAAAATTGTGGGTTCATGATATTTTCCTTCTACGAAGTGGGCCTTTGAGCTCTGACTCATCATTTAAAATTTGTTAAAGCTCCTTTCTATACATGAGTTTGATATTTTGTTTGTAAATTCGGCTCGGTACTTGGGAGTGTCGACTGTTTTGGTTCTTTGTTTCTATATTCAAACTCTGTTTCTTCCTTTTCCCTGTAGATGCAACCCATTTAACGTAAACTTGGTTGTAGAATCCCTTTAGTCACTTGTAAAATTTGTACTAGAATTCACTTCATTTTATAGATGCATGCTCGTATTGTTGAGTCCTCGTCTCAAGATGTAGTAGAGAGAACTTCACTTCTTAACATTTCTTTTGACGATAATTCTTTACGCAGACTTGTCATGGCATTTGGGAATGTTTATTTCTTTTGTCTTGATATATACACATCAATATTACTTCCTCTCCGTATATGTATCTTTGGCTTGTTGTAACTATTTCTAGAAATGTTTAAGGATATTGTTGAGCTATACTTAGGTAGATGAATACTTAGCACTAGTAGTTCACTTCTCTTGTGATTCATTTCCCTTTCTGTGTTGATAGAACTCCATTTTCATGTAGACTTGGAATGGATCTTGTGCCCTTTGTAAATATATACTTGATATTTTATTGCTTCTTCATTCTGTAGAGGTAAAAAATGCTTTGTTTCTGAGTAATTTCTTCCCTGTAGATGCATGCTTGACTTGTTGAACTCATTTCTGGAAAGCATGCTTTGATTGAATACTTGTTGAGCTTTGTAGTTTATTTCTTCAGTTTAGAATAATGACTCTCTGGAGGTTGTATGCTGTTTCCTTGTTGCAAACATGATTGCATCCCATTCTGTATAATGAAATAAATGCTTCTTTTCTGGAAAATGAAGAAAATACTTAGTCTCTTTTTCTGAAATGACTTTTCCCTTTTCAGAAGTCATAGTAGCAATTATGTTCAAATTTTGCATTTAAAATATCATTTCTATTTTTTTGGAAAAGTCCATTTTGCAAGGGGAAACTCTAGCAATTTTTTTCAGAATCCTTCTCTTTCCAGATTTTTGTGATTTGTCCATTCTGAAAAGATATAAACATCTCTCTTTCTTGTCTGATCACTTGAATGAGCTATCCATGCTAGCTTTACTTGATTCATTACATCTTCTGAAAATTGTGAAGTAGTTGCCCTTTGATTCACACTTGAATTTGGAAATTAAAAGGAACTTTTAATAGCTGTAGCATGATGAAAATTTAGAATACCTATATGTTTCATTTGATCATGATATCAACTTAGAAGTGATGAAACATGTACTTTTCTTGACTGTTTTTATTCCCTTTGAAGCTCAGATAGTTTAGAAAGCATGTAGTAGCTTAAAAACATGTATTTTAATTCTGTTTTAAATCAAAAGTCAATTTTACAAGGGAGATCACAAATTTTTTCCAAAATCCAATTTTCTCTCTCCTTTTCAGATTTCCAATCCTGATTTGCAAAATATGTCTTTCTTGACCCATTCTGATGCTTGATGCTTCCTACAAATCATCTGAAACTGATGCTTATTCCCTTTTAGTCACTGCTTTCCTCTTAACCAGATAAACTAATTTCATTCAATGTTGCAACCTGTTCCTGCAAAATTCAGAAATAAGTTAGAAATAAATAGGATTTTTGGCCTCTCTTGTATCCATGTGGTTTATTTCTTCTTCTTTCCTTCTTCTGTTGTTTTCCAACTTCCTTCATGTGCTATTTTCCACATCCTTTTCTTTTACAAGCTACTCCAGCTTCTGCCTTTTCTAACACAATCTTTAGCTTCTTTGATTTTCTCTTGCCATTCATTTCACTTAATGTACTCTGCTTTTTCCTTTTCTGCCAACCTATCTGTATCTCTTTCTCATCCTGTGTCATGCATTTATGTATTTCTTTCCTTCAAGTACCATTAGATACATTGAACTTAGAATATGTATTTGCTTTAGAACATGAGTATTGGAATAACATTGTACCCTGAGCTCAAAATTTGACAGATACTGCTCTTTTCTTGCAGGTGAAAGAAGATGGAGATGGAAGCGAAAGATGGAAGAGTTGAGATGGAGATGGAGATGATGAGGAGCGGGGATAGAAGACAGAAAGGCAATGATGGGTTCCTTTTTACTCCTCTACTCTTGTTCTTTAGCACATGCAGTATTCTCATTTCCATGTATATGATGAGTTACTTAGTCATATCCCATGGCTTGTGTGGGAAAACTTATGATCTCTTATGAATAAAGCATTAAATTGAAATAATGAGTTGATTATCTCTTTCTACATTAATTTTTCCTTTGATTGTACAATGATGTAGGCAACTCAATATCTCAATAAAATGAATTAATATAAGGGATAATCTTAAAGTGAATACCTGTAACCATGGGGGTTCATTAGCAAGGCAATATCCTAGCATGTGGGTTCATATTGAGGCAATTAAAATTAATAAAATTAAAGTCAATATACCGGTAGACATGAGGGGGTGAAAGGGTTTAATTTATTAATATTTTGAATCAGGTATTGGGGGTAGGTTGGAGAGGTGAGCCAAAGGAAAGGGAGGTTTGATTTTAATATAAAACTAAAACATTTGAACTCTAGTTTTTAAAAGTAAATACCTTAAAATTGAAAAAGTAGTGTGGTCATAAATTAAATTATACTCTCTTTTTTAATAAAGAAATCTAGATTCTTAACCAAGAAATAATAAGATGGTAGAAAACTAGGATTGAGTATGCTTTTCAACACAAGTGATATTATTTCACCATCTTAATTATTTGAACAACTATTGATAAATGATTAAAGATTAACATATATAAGGTGATTTATAATAGGTCTTCAATGGCTTCAAACTATCTTTCGAGAGGAAATGCGTATTAAAAAACATTGAGTGAAAAATATAATATATTTTTGTCTAATATATTAGGGTAGAAATAAAAAGGGGTAAATAAAATTGTAATAAAAAAATGGGTAAGTCAGGTACATGGAAAAAATAGGGGTTATTTTCATTTTAATAATATAACAGGAGGGGGTATTAACAATTGAGTAATTAGAGGTAGAAACTAGAATTAAGGGTATTATTTAATACCCTTGAATACGTGTTATACCATAATTTTACTAAGTGAACCCCCGTGCTGTAACTTCCATTGGATAACCATTGAATGAGATGTGCCTCCTTGTATGTTGTTTGACTGTTTTAGCCTATGCCTTTCAACTTGACTCCTTACTACTACTTACATTTAGACATTATTGTCACCATTTGTTTGTCAGTATTTTCTTGACGTAAGTAGTAGGAAAGGAGTCAGTTGTAATTGTTTATGACAGTGTAGATGGATGCAATCTCATTAATCAAAAACAACTCTAATGAACACATGACAATAAATCTAATAGCGTAAAGATAATAATCGTGAATCTGATTACTTGAAAACTGCCACTATGTCTCTGTTCCAAAACTATACACCTCACATACTCTGAAATCCAGTTTCTTCATCAAGATAACACAGCTGTCCTTCGGGGCTTGTGTTCTTTTGCTGAGGATATTCATGAAATTGTAGACCATGTGATCTATTACATTTTGTAACAGCACACATAGCAAGATTTCACTTAATCTCTTTCACAAATCAGCAGTAAAAAAATAATCTGATGTAAATTCCCTTAGCTTAGGTATACTTCACCAAGGCTATCCATCATAACAAAGTTTTGAGTTGCCCATTTTTGCAGAAGTGCAAAAATGTCAACATTTCTGGCGATCCTGTGGGGAAAGCTGCCTGCTAGCTTGTAGACTAGTGCCTTACTCTTTTCCATTGGGTATGGAGTCCAAATATGTGACCAAAATCTGCCCTTTTCCGAAAGGTCCAACCCTTTCAAAACAACTAAAGCTAGGAAAAGATCTAGCAAACCAGACCATGTGCACGAATGCACTTATTGAAAATAAAGAATGATGCAATGTGTAGAAACGCACTTATTGAATGGGAAATCCTACTCTAACCATCACTGTAAGATTTTCAATAACAGTGTTTGAGAAACATACCATTCACAGGAATGGGAAGTTCCTCTCCATTCAGTTTCGAAAGCTAAAAGCATTGTGTTCTTTGTAAGCTGAAATCATGTAAGGACCACTCTAGAGTGTATCAAACTTTAAGTGTTTTCCTGGCTTAGCACGATCAACATCCCATTTCAACACAATATCTCCTTCATTGAAGATTCTAAATTTGGCTTTCTTGTCAAAATTCTTCTTCATCTGTTTCTGATTTTTCTCCATATTCAAATGAGCTTGATCTCTTAGCTCTTGTAATTCCATCAATTCTACATAACGGACCTGCAATGGTTCACTTTCAAGTAACTCCATTTGATGCAACAAATCTAATGCAGGTAATTCAACTGAAATTGGCATCATCACTTCTTTCCCATACACAAGCTTGTACGATGAGTTGCCAACTGATCTTTTAGGGGTCAACCTATCAACCCAAAGTGCTGAATTCAACATTAGATGCCAAGCTCGTTGATTATCCTTGAGTGTTCTTCTGATGATTCTTAACAGATTTTTATTAGTGCTTTCAGCTAATCCATTACCTTATGGGTAATAATTAGTTGAAGAGCTCAAGTAGATTCCATGGATAACAACCCAATCTGTTACTTTAGCACCGAGAAATGCTAGAGCATTATCTGATATGATAGTTTCTGGAACACCAAATTTGTAGAATATACCTTCATAAAAGGATAGTGTTGTAGCCTCATTAGCATCCTTCAAGGTTATTGCTTCAGTCCATCATGTAAAGTAATCAGAAAGTCAAGATCCATTTGTGTCCTTATGAAGAAGGCAGGTTAATCATTCCAATAAAGTCAAGACCCCACTACATAAAGGGCTGATCAACTGAAATAGGCTGCAAAGGAAGTGAAGCTAAACGTTCTTTTCGACAAAGAAAGCACATTTCTTACACTTTTTGATCCATTTGAAACAGTCCTTAAATATACTAGGCCAATAGTAACCTGCTTTCATGATCTTCAAAGCTTTAGTACATGCTTTGAAAAGTGACCTCCTGTAGGTTCTTCATGGAATTCTGATAATATCTTCTGAATCTTGTCATAATCGACACATCACAACAAGATTCCATTTATGTCTCTTTTGAACAATACACAATCAACAAAAAGATAAGGAATAACTTGTAACCTGAAATACCTTTTTTTATTCTTATCCATACCTTTTGGATAGGTACCATGTTGTAAACATTCAACCAAATCAGTCATCCATCTTGATTCCTGAATTTCTTGAGAAGGTTCAGGTTGCTGATTTTCTGACTGCAACATAACATTTGATTGTTGATACGTGGTTTCAGCATGGTGTTCTGAAACTTCGGGTTCTGCATCCTGTTGTTTCTCCATATCAACAATTAGATGCTCACATAAACCTTTACCTCAAACTATCTTGGAAACTCAGATATCAACATCATATTCCATAACCTTCATTATCCAGCCTGCTCTTTTCTCATTCAACTCTTTGTTTAACAAGAAAGCTTTCACACTTGGATGAGAAACAAGAACATGAATTCTATTGTTTGAAAGCATGTACTTAAAATTCTTTAGTCCTTTGACTACTGAAAGTACTTGTTTTCAAGGAATGTGTACCTTGTTTCGTAATCATGCAAGCTCTGTCCAAAGAAAGCAATTGGGTTCGATATTCTCATCATTGACCTGAGTTAGAATAGCTGAGATTGTTTCAGCTCCTACAAGTGCATACATTGTAAAATATTTGTCAAAATTTGGATTTACAAGAGTAGGAGCCTAAGAAATAGCTGTTTTAATAGCCTCAAAACCTTCTCTCCCTTCACTGGTCCAAGAGAATGTTTTCTCTTTCTTTAGCATGGTTGTCAATGGCTTAACCAATGCTGTAAAATCTGGAACAAATCTTCTGACAAAGTTGATTTTTCCCAAAAAGCTCTATAATTCCTTCTTGTGATGAGGCAATGATAGCTATGATATGGCTTCAATTCTGAAAGGATCAATTGCTAAACCCTGTTTAGAAACAATATGGCCAAGTAGCTTACCTTCATGTACTGAAAAGATAGACTTTTTGGGATTCAAGGATATTCCAAACTGCTATAGATCTGAAAATTCTGTCTCAAATGCATTAGATGTTCATCGAATCTTTTGAGGTTTTGGTGCATGATGGATGGTTTTAGGCATGGATGACCAACATGGGTATTATGTGAATGTTTTTATGATTCAAATAGGATTTTATGAAGTTTAATTTGTCAAACCAAATGAGGGAAACTCACCTTTCTTGAGTTTGAATCAAGGAGAGCTTATAAAAGTGATTTTTGGGTGCAATTTGCAACTAATTGAGTGGATATGAAAAGTGAGGCCTATGTGTGATTGATTTGAATGTTAAAATACATGTTTTGATATCTAAAAGAGTTTATGAAACGTTGAATAATGTATATGAGTGTGTGTGAAATGGTTTTATGTAGTGAGAAGTGAAGATAGTGCAAGTTTGTGCAAGTTTGAAGACCTAGGGTTTTAACAAGTGTTTGTAAGATTGTAAGCTGAATTTGTGATCTACATCAATTGTGGTAGAAAAAATCTCATATATCTTAAACATAAGGTGGTTTATTGAGTGCTTTATCATATTGTGGAGTTGCAACCTACCCTTTAAGTTGATGCTTCACAAAACTAGGGTTAGTGCTCCTTGTAGGCTTGGTGCTCTACTAAACTAGGGCTTGGTGCTTCTTGTGGGGTTGGTGCCTCACTCAATTTGAAAGGTAGAAATATAAAGTTTTTGTTTTAGTGTTATTAATTACCCATGAGGTTTTTCCGCTTATATCTTGTGTTATGGTGTTGATTATCTTATTCATGGTTAATTACATGTATGTTATTTGATGTTGTGCACACATTAATAGTTGGATAAGTTGTTTGTGATGTAAGTAAGAAATATGAAATTGATTCAATTTTTTAAGGATTGATTCACCCCTTATCAGTCCATTGTGCTTCCAACAAAAGATACCCATTTCATCACCCAATTCCCTTAATTTGTCAACAACTCTAGGGTTCATGTGGTATTCCTCAATGAGTTTCATGGTTAATGCCAAAGAAATTCCCACATTTATAAAAGCTATGAAATATCATCGTTAATCGCACCTATAAATAAAGTGTGAATGGCTCATTTTTTCTTGATTAAAAGATGAATTTTTTTGAACCACCAATCTATGACAAAGGCAACTGCAGTTAGTAAGTTGTTTGAAAGCAATGTTCAAGTCAACCTGTAATTAGTAGTTTAAGAATGACCTCCAGTAGAGCAGGTCCTACAAATGAGGGTTAGCACGTTATTTTGAGGTAGTTAACAAGACGAAAGAAGTGAACCCACATTTTTGATTTCCAAGGTCACTTAGTAAGCATGAAGAAAGAGCACATGCGTGGACTGGATTTGATTAATAAAATAAAAAAGGTTAGTTCCTAAAAAACATAAGAAATGATCATGTTTCTAATTTCTAAGATCACTTTGAAAGTGTGAGGAAAGAGCATATGTGTGAGGTTGTTATGTTTAAACAATTTTTTTTTATAAAATACTATAAATTTTATAAAAACAATGACAAGTGTTAGGAGAAATGAAACCATAAATTTTCTATAAGTTCAAATCAGAAAATTATTTTTCCATTACATAGATCTTCTTGAGACCTTTCTGTCAAAAAAATGGATTCGTTTCAAGTTTGGGAGAAAAATTTATGGCTTCCGAAAGATGGGTTACGCTAGCGCTCTCAGTGAAACATTTAAATGTGAGAAAAACAACATGACAATTGGTTTTTTTGTTTTTAGCTTCATACTTCACTGAGAACCTAAAATTTTGATAACAAGGTTAAATGAAGACAAGAAACACACAAACAAAGTTAAATCATGAAATGATAAACTAAAATGAGAAAAATAACATGGGAGGTCCCACTGGCATGCCAAAATGTATACAAGGAAATTCATAGACAAAAGAAGATAAATAAATGAAATACAAATTATACCTTCACTGTAGACTTCTTACAAACCTCAAGATAAGATCGTAAAATTTTTTAGAACTTGTTTGATGTTGTTGAATATTGTATTTTGGATGCTCTTTGATATGACTCTCTAAAGGGATTTGCAAATTTTATGAGAATATTTTCTACGGATGCGGGAACAAATTCAACGAAATTGGATGCAATTTTCTCAAAGCTCCGGGGATAGATTTACATATGAAATGACTTGCTTTTATAGGCCGAGGGTAGAGATGTGAAAGCCGGATAAAATATTGACTAAGCTCCATGTTAGATCTTGAATCACTGGGTTAGAAAGTAGACTTGGCAATTGGTAGTTGAAGATTCACATGGGCAATGAATATTTGGAATAGCGAAGTTACATCCAACATTTGAATTACATGTATAATCCAATTACCCCCATACTTCTAGGAATCGGAAGTGGAGTTCAAGTGGGATAGGGAAGTGTAGTTGAATGGAATATGTGGAATTAAATAACTAAATTTAAAGGAGATAATTAAACATTTAAATAAATAAATGTTTAATTATATTAACTAGAAGGTATTAGACATTAATTAAAATAATTCCAAGAACATGAAATGATTAAATTAATCTAATTAGTATTTAATTGTGAGGATATAATTAACCATTTAAATAAATTAATTTTAAATTATATTAACTAAGAAAGTGTTAGGAATTAATTTAATTAATTCCAAGAGCATGGTAGGACTAAATTAATTAATTTTAAAGGGTGGGAATATGACTTAGATAATATAATTAATTTAATTAATTCTAAAAGGGTGTATTTAAATGGTGGAACCAATTTAATTAATTCCAAAGGGGTGCACTGTGGCAAGATAGAATTAATTTAATTAATTCTAATTAGATAGAAATATGTATGTATTTTCAGGGTGTCTACATATTGTATTTAGATATATTCATCGGGACAATGAATTTTTGGGGAAGGGAAGGATGTCACATCCCTCCTATGTAGATTTAAAATTTCAATACTTGTTTAATCATGATGATTAAAATGACATGCTTAAATTAGACTAATTATTTCATATGATAACTTTCAAATTTGGAAATTAGCATGCTTATTATCATTACAGTGAATTATAATGATTTGGACTAACTACCTTTTTGGTGAGATGAGGTGGATGCAGGAGCAGACACACCCTCATTGAAATGGTGAGGAAGGCATCATCGGAGAGAGTTTTTTAGATCGAGATATTGATCTTAAGATTGCAAAGGTAATATGAGAACTGACACACACCATAGGATTGGGTGGCATTTAGTTTACTTGTGCCATGTGTGATTTCTCTATGTTTTACTTTTTTCATCTATTGGGTTGATATTGATAAACGATGAGCATATTACACCAATGTGGCTAAATGCCACCTAATAACATGACTATTGTACATCGCTATTATTTCAATGTTGTGAATGAATGTTTATTATTTTTATCGGTATTTTATTATAATTGTGGATATAAGTAGGAAAACATAACAAGATAAATGGACCATGTTTGTGTGTTATACTCACTTGTGTATGGATGATAGTTGATTGACACTATAAAATATCCATTATGAATCTCATGACTTTTCATTATCATAGAATGGTATGTGTATAAGTTGGCCATGCTTATGGTTGTTGAAATAATATAATATAATATTCATTATATTAAAATTAGATTGTTGATTGTGGTTTTTATGGATTTAGACGTGGCCATTCTCGCATGTAGCTTTAGCTCAATTGTTAATGAGGGGAGAAACGTGTTGTTTTTAAATTTTAATTATTATTAAATAAAACATGCACCAAGTGGAAAATACGTAGGAAGTAGAGAATGAATAGGAAGTTTGGTTTTAATTGTGAGAAATGTCGAATTTATTTTCCATACTTGTGGTTTTTGAGAGCAAGAAAAATGGGGAAAGAGGAATTCAAACAATGGTTTACATGAGAAAATGGAGGAGGGATGGATGGAAGCGAGGCCTATTTCATTTGTTTTTGGTTCATTGTGCATAATGATAGTTTTTGTTGGGACTTAGAGGATGGAGCATTGGAAATTTGAAAGGAAGATCAAGTTGTAACTTGTATAAAGAAGTTGGAAAGTAATTTTAATAGTCATAGGTTTTTATTCTTATTTTTTTGCTTTGAAAAGAAGTTAGAAAGGAAATTTATTAAAATGGAAAAGTTTTGTTGAAATTTTACCCATTTCTAGGTCCGCCTTTTTGAATATATTTTTTTAAATGAAAAATCTTGTTGAGATTTTACCCATTTCTCGGTTTGCATTTTTGAAGAAAATTTGTTGTTAAAAAAATGGAAATGTTTTGTTAGAATTTCACTTATTTGTGGGTTTTTGCTTTGAAAATAAATATATGGAAAAAACCCATTTCTGGTGCTTATTTAGTATTTATTTTTCCATGAAAATTTTGTTTACAAGAGTTGGATTTATACCCTTTTGGGTTTACTTATTATGAAAATTTATGGTTGTAAAGATGTTTGTCTATGGGTAATTTTTACCCATTTCGGGCTCGCATGTTTTTGTGTTATATGGGTTCGAAAGACATTTGTGGAGGTCAATTTTTTAGACTGTTTGGGTTTGTAATTTTTGTGAAACATATGAATGCAAAATATTTTAAATAAAGTTGATTTTTCACCCATTTTTGGGTCTGCATAATCTTGTAAATGTATGAGGGGAATATATTTTCTTTGGGTCAATTTGGGAACCCATTTTTGAGTTTGCATATTTTTTTGTATAGGGAAAATGCCATTTTCAATGAAATAATTTTACCTATTCAATAAAATTTTAATCTACTTTAATAAAATATGAATTTAGAATCTGCTATAATGATATATAATGAAATACAAATGCTAGGAAATTTTATTTGATGTAATTGTGAAAGTAAATTTTGCTTATCTGAAGTGTGTATGCCGGTGGAGGAACTGATGGAACAACAACTCGAGAATGTCATAATCACCCGAGAAAAGTGCAAATATGTCGGTAATGCACTGGACACGGGTTCTTGGGTAAGGGCGAGGGTGCCGAGGTGGGTGCCCCAAACCTCTATGGAGCATTGAAGTTTGCCGAAAAGGTCATAATTTTTTTTTCAGAATTATCACTAGTGTTTCACATTTGCTCGCCATTGATCACCCATATGTTACCCATGGATTGCTGAAGTACCTATAAATTTACAACATAAATAATCTCCTGCCAAACCCTTAAACTTCATCAAATCATAAAAATGAAAGATGCAAAATCAAGGGTCAAACTATCCTTGGTTGTTAAACAAGTGAACTTACAACTGAGAACTACACTACATCTTAGACCCAATGTAGTCCTATGTTCTTGTGTGTAAAATAGTGCAACTAGTTTTCCCTCACACAGATGATGCCAAGATAGTAGACAATAGCTCGATAGAATGTAAATATGTGGATGGAAAAATGAGCTTCCCCTTCCTATGCAGTGTGTATGTAGAATAATAAGCCTAAGATGTAGTCCCTTTGATATGTAGATAAATAACCCTTGATATAAATTTCTCGTCATTATAATGGTATGCATGTTATGTTTATATAGGGACATTTTTCTTGAATTTTGACACTAATGACTGACATGTCAACTAGTACCTCGAGATATGAGTGGAAAAGCTGAAAAACTGACCCTCAAATGTCAAAAATACAATAAAAAATAAAGAGGGCATGGTTTCTCGGGATGGACAAGAGTTCCTGGGTGCTAGTGTCTAGATATAATTAACTACCAATATCACGAAGACCCGATAGACAACAATCCTGTGACTCGACTGGAACAAGGTGCATGAATGAAAGGTGTGAAAGATACAATTAATAGAAACAAACAACACAAGCGGATGGACTAGGAAGTGTGTCATTAGTGAATAAATTTCTTGCATATATAAAACAACACACTTGGCGGTATAGTAAATAGTAGTAAGTGCGTGATTTTGTGTCTACATTCCCCCTTTATGCTATTTGAATGAAATTTAAGTAGTGTAAAGGAAGTAAGGAACATAGAAGAAAGAAATCCGGAGAAGAATTATTGCGTAAGTATGTACAAGATAAGAACATATAATGTAGTGAACCATGGATTGACATGTCGATCCATGTGGTGTAAAGAGAGGTGGAGAACCGTTGTGAGGATCACTAAGCAAGACTAATGATTTTGATTTTGAATTATTGGAGATTTTAATTTTTCATCGATGGAGATTTGTTGGGCTAAGGAGTGATCCATTCCCAACCCGAGTTATATGTGTGAAAAAGAGAAGGATTTGGGCATCCTATTTAGCGCCAAGTGAAGAGTGTAGGGAGAGAGGTCTAGTTTTACCCTCCAACTTTACTTTAACTACATTGTCAAAGGTCTAGACATTGCAGGACAAAAAAATACTGATTTTTTTTCATTTTGATCCAAGGAGAATAACCCATATAGGTGTAGTATAGGAAAGGAAATGATGTCTCATTTCTCCCACTCTAAGGGTGTTGCGATATGTATGATGTTTGATGGTTTCCATGTTAGGTCATCTTGAAGCGATAGAAGATGTAGAGAATTTTTTTCCCATGTTAGGTCACCTAGTAAAGAAAATAAGATACACTACATTGTGTCGATTGATTGATTTGATTAAAGAAGAAGAAATTTGATCCGAGATTGAATATGTGTGATAGATTCCTCATGGAGAGATTTTCACTTGTCTCCCTCAAATTGGATCATTAGGGGAATCAATAGATTTCAAGTGGTATGAAAATGTCACATAATGTGAGAAATTTTTTGATAATGAAAAATTTGATGTGTGACCCGATAACATAACAAAGTGATGGAGATCATTGAGTGACCCCAATTATATGCCCCCATTAGGTGAAACTGTGATTGCTTGTGAGAAAAAATCTGAGTCGAAAGTAGATGAGCAATAATGTAATAGTGAATGAAACAAAGTATAGTGGATGTCACAAGGTTATGTGTATATTGAGATGAATATGTTCCAAATAAGAATCTAGCGCCCTAGGATGTGTACAATACAATAGTAGGTAAAAATTTGAAGATAATAACACGATGAGACAAGAAAAAGAGTAGTGAGGCTCTAGATAATATCAAAATCATGAGATGTGTATTAGTTGGTGGAATGAGTGCAAATAATGACCATAGTAATATCGAAATTATAAAAGTTCTATATATAGTAAGTGTAAAAAGTGGCTATTGGTTTCATTTGAAATTTGATTGAGTGGTATTTTGAGCTTTGAGTGTGTGAAGATGCCACAGGTTAGAGTAGTTTGATTGAGTTGGTTCGAGATGGTGGTGGACTTCATGTCATCACATACGACAGTTGAGTTGGTAAGTGAAGTTATTTTCGAAAAATGTGTTGAAATGAGTGATATATTTCATTTTTTAATGAAATTTTTGTTCTTGTTTCTAGGTGTTTTTGACTTGGGAAAGAGCAAAAAAGGAGCTAATGATCTTCATTACGTCAATGCCCCGATATAGGCACTGGTGACCTATTCCTAGGTGCCCATGTCCTGCTCCTATGCGTTAGTGATCCGGAAGGCTTGTTTTTAGCCTAGAATGTTATAAATGTGAAAATTGATGTTTGTTGATGTTAGTGTAGTTGTTTTTACATGCACATGAGGTGTTAATGTCATGTTTTTATGTTGTTTGGTGTTTTTATAGAGGTATATTCATTCGAGAGAGTTCCATGGCGGTCATTATTTGAGAACATTGTTGGGATTGGGCTTATCGGATGATGAATGGGATATACTATACTGTGTTGGCTTGTGGTACATATGAGGATGGGGGATGTGCCCCATTAAATGTCGATGAAAACTGCATTGTGTGAGTGATGGTGTGTAGACACATGCACATTTTGGTTACCTACCGAAGAGATGACCGTGACCTTGGAGGATGTATATCGTATATTGTGACCTCCAGTTGTAGGTGAGAGGGTCCATGTGATGGCCGCGAGAGGATTTTTAGAGACATATGCAAGCAACTAGGTGGTGTTTTACAAGGATGCAAGTACACACTTATGAGACACACATTAGTTTAGATGCCATACTAAGATCAGGTGTTCCGCGATTGTAGAATTTTATTACAGTTGTGATTGATTCTTCACTAGTAGTGGAGGGTGGTGGTGGAGGCATCTTATATAAGATGCATGATATCTGACATTACATAGAGGAGGATGGTACCATATTTTCTTCGACACGATGTGTAGTAGCACATTTTTATATGGACCTATACAGGTTCACGTAGGAGGAGCATGGGGGTGGACTGGGATCCACCACATTGCTACATGTGTGTGATTATGAGCATATTACAATATTAAGGCCGTTTGGTGGGCCACTTGTAGAGTGGGAAAGACCAGAGATATATTTTATGGGAGATGGGCAAGTTTCTAGAGTAGGAGGATGGACACGATACTTACATATCGATGTTGGATTGCATTGGGGCTAGGTGCCGTTATATGGAGGTAGGTTCGAGAGATATAGAGGCTGAAACCAACGCCATAGATTGAGTGACAAAGCATATAGTTCTAGAGCTCCAAAAGTTGTATATAGTGACAAAATGATGATGATATATGATATGTATTGATGTAGAGATGCATGGGGTTTTCCCCTAGCATTGCATTTTTTAATGATGATTTTAATATATATGAACGATTGGCATATTTATATTGTTTTGACCTGTTTATTGATGTATGATGTGATGATTGTTGTTGTCATATTGATGTGTGATGTTTGATGTGCATTGTGTAAATGATTATGTGAGATATATGATAATAATAAGTGATGTTTTGAAGATGTGAGTGTATGTATAATCTGAAGATAGATGTTATGTTATAGTAATAAATGTATGTGATGTATAACAATGTATAATGAATATCGCATGTAAGATCAAGAGGAGAATAAGAGTAATGCTCCCCATTGTGTGTGTAGTGAGATGAATTTCATTTATATAAGACCCCTCAATAGTCACGAATGAACTATAAAACATTAGTGCATTGCCGAGAAGTGATACAAGGTAGTGTACGATAAATAGATATATCGAGAGAGAGAGACAAGCAATGATACCCTTGTCTTCTAATTATTATAATATATTATGAAGGGTGCAATAGTCATTGTCACGATGGCCATTGATGTGATGATAGTTGCAATAAGGAAAATCATGTTGATGTTGCAATCGATGAGGAGGAGGATTCTAATTATAAGGAAAGGGAATCAATAAAATCATGTAGCACATCATGAGGCTTAACAACACGTGGAAAGGAAATGGATCCCGAATATGAGATTCATAAGTATTAGGCGGAGCCCATGCGATGGAAGAGATGAAGGATGCTTATGCAATGGAGAACACTTTGAACTTGTTTACAAGGTATAGGAGATGGAGATGTTGGAGGAAAATTAATATATGGAAGAGGAGAAGGACTAGATGATGATACAATAGTAACAAAAATAGGAGGAGGATCTATAACATGTGTAGCAATTAGATCTTGTTCTAGATCAAAAATCTTATAACATAATATTGGAAATGATTCACATGTGTCATATTGCAAACGTTGCTTTAAAGCATAAATCAATTCGTGATAAAAGATGAATTGATTTTATAAATTAATGGGCTGAAATACTAACGATGTATCCAATCATTGAAAAAATAAAATAATCAATAATAGGTTTGGTCTTTCCTTGATGTAATCCAGGTAAGTGATCATGTGTGACTCTAGGACCATTATTAAGTATAAATCACCAAACAAAGATCTCTTCCATTTCACAATAAGTACTTGTAGATCAAAAAGGTAGATGCGTGTACCATTGGAGAGCATCATCAATAAGAATATGAAGAAAATATTTAATAAATAGTTGGTAATTCAAGTAAGAATCCATAGCTATACGATAATGCTTGAGATACATATATGGATTACAAGTACCATCAAAGCATGAAAATGTAGGCATGATTAAATGCTTAGGAAATTCTAAATTGTGAATATTTTTGGAATGGGATTGCCATGTAAAGAATTGTTATCAATAGAAACATAATAGGCCTTACTTTCAAGAGTGGGAGATTGGACTTGAGATTTTAATTAATCAACAACATGCATGAGTGATAAGATATCATGTGAAGGAATGACAAAAGATGTGAATGGTACATTGAGTGGTTAAAGCTTGCCATTATAAGTGATCATAGGAATATTAGTAATGGGGAATGCCATGTTATAGGCACACCATATGTAGGTGTGAAATAAGTAATATATGGTGAAGAACATGGAATGTCGATAGAAGCATTATAAATAACATCGGAAGAGTCATGAGGATATGAAACAATAAAGGCGATGAATCAACATGCATGTGATTAGAGACATTCTCATAAGAATATGCAAAGCAGAGTGGAAGATTCATATTTAGCGGTACGTAGAGAAGTAGAATCGTGACTAACATGTACATCATCTCGTATCGTAAAAGGATTCACATGAAAGTATTTCATTAAGTGTATCATCAAAATATAATGAAATAGGAGAAGAACTATCATGAGATGTATCAATAGAAACATTTTCAGAAATGAAAGAAGTATGAGATGTAGCTATACAATCATCATGACTAGTATGAGAAACAACATCACACATATGTACATTTTCATTATGATTTTTATCTATAGAATCACAATCAAGACCAAGCATATAATTAATAATAGCAACATCTAGAGGTTCATAGAAATAGAAGAAGGTGGAGTGACCTTAGTGCTAAATGAATAAAGGAGTATGTATCCATTTTGTTTTTGCTCTTTAGAAACAATGTTAAGAGTATAATGTTTGAAACTAGTAGGGATCATGTGTTTATGAGCATCTAGTTGTTGTTCAACATTATCATCAAATTTAAAGTAACAACAAAGATCAAGAAATTTAGCCTCAACACCATCTTCAAGGATATAATTAACACTCACATGATGCATATCGTGCCTAGGGAAGAAGAGTTACTTTTAGCCATGAGTGGATCCTAGGAAAGGATTTCTAATCTACGGGTTCACCGATATCATTCAATAAAAAATTAATCTATTTTACTGAAGTATTAATTTAAAATCTTATAATGATATACAATGAAATATAAATGCTAGCCAATTTTATTTTATGTAATTGTGAAAGGAAATGAAAGAAATATGGCACTTACCTTGATTTCTCTTATTCTAAAGTGTGTCTAGATTAGAGGAATTGATGGAACAACAACTCGAATGTCAAAATACCTCTCATAAAAATGAAAATATGTCAAGAATTCCTAAACATGAGCACTTGGGTAAGGGCGAGGGCACCTGCAATCTCCCTAAACCTCTATGGGGTGCTAGAGTCTACCAAAAATGTCACAATCTAGTTTCGGCATTGTCGCTATGGTTTCACACTTTCTCTCCATTGATCACTTATATGTCGCACCTGGATCACCAAAGTACCTGTAAATATGTAACATAAATAATCTCTTGCAAAAACCTCAAACTACATCAAATCCTAAAAATAAAGATGCAAAATGAGGGGTTAGATTATCCTCGGCTATCAAACAAGTGAACTTACGACCGAGCGTTGCACTATATCTCGAGATCCAATGAAGGTTTTTGGTTGTGTGTGCAATAGTGATCCCAGGTTACCCTCACACCAATGACACTAAGATATCAGGTGGTAGTTAGATAGAATGCAAATGTGTGGATGGAAAAATGAAATTTCCCTTCCTATACAATGTGTATACAAAATAATAAGTCCAAGATACAGTCCCTTTGATATGTAGATAGATAGCCCTTGATAAAAATCACTCACCATTATAATGTTATGTATGTTGTGTTTATATAGGGATATATTTCTTGATTTTTGATAATAATTACCCGACATGCCGATGCGTACCTCAAGATATGAGTGGAAAGCTTAAAATACTGACCTCAAATGCCGAGAAATATAATAAAGAAATAAAGAGGGCATGGACGCCTAGGATGGATAGGAGCGTCACGGGCACTAGTGTCCATCCTGGACACTAGCATCCAAAGACAATTGACGACCAATGTGCGAAGAATGAAAAACACATATCCCTATGACTTGACAAGAACTGGGGTGCATGAATGACAAGTGTGAAAGATAAAAGCAATAGAAACAAACAATACAAGTGTATGGACCGAGAAGTGATCCATTAGTGAATACTTTTCTTACTGAAGATCCATATATAAAACAACATACTTGGCAAGATAGTAAATAGAATTAAGTGTGTGATTTTGTGTCTATATTTACACCCATTTTTGGGACTATTTATTATGTAAAGGTTTGATTGTAAAAATGTTTTCCACAGTGGTCGATTTCACCCATTTCTAGGTCTTCACTTTTTCCTTAAAGTATATGTATGAGACGTTTCCTTTGGGTTGATATTTGATACCCATTATAGGTCTGTACATTGTATAAAATATCTATGCATGTGTGATATTTTTCATGAAGTCAATTTCACCCATCTTTGGGGTGCATGTTTTGTTATAAATGTATAACTATAATACATTTTTAGAGGGAAATTTACACTCGATTTACACCCATTGTTGGGTCTGCATATTTTTATATTTATTTATATATTGAAATGTTTTTTATTCGCTTGGTTTCACTGTTTTGGTATAAGAAAACTTTTTATTCTGATTAAAATTCAAACCCATATTGCTCTTACATATTGGAAAGAAACAAGAAAGAATGAACATCTAGTTGTTGGGCCAAATAAACCTATTTCGGTCCGTGCCATATTATATTATTTTAAAATCAGTAAAAATGGAATGACTGTGTAAAATAGGTAGTTACACCAATGTCTTGTTGTGTGAATGAAACTTATTGATTATAACGGAAGTTTACCTTGTGATAAATGATTTATGATACCATGTTCCTTATTATTGTCTATTGCTTGGACATGAGGACGTAGTTGTTATTCTGTCCCAAATATGATATGATCATATTTACATTGCAACTTACATTATCATGCTCGCGATGAAGCCACAAACATGATAAGATAAGTCTCATCCTTCTTAAATCACATTAAAGGAACTAGAATGTTAGTAAAAAATGAAACAACATATGAAGGATTTTTGGAAAAATTAGTAGATAAGTGATGGAAGTTTTGGTGCATCGGTAAATGTGCAGAAGGAAGTTATGTTTTACTTAATGTTAAACTAGTTATGTGATTATCATACCATAAGAAGGTATGAATGCATGCCAATACGTCATTATGAAATTTGCATGATCATAAATTCATATGCTCTTGGGTTCTATTTTTATTTACAATTATAAAATATGGAAACATGGGTTTAAAATTGGAATAGATGGTTGTTTTTCCTCTTTAATTATTGAAATTGAAACATTACTTTAAATTTTGGAACAAAATGTCTCTTGATGAGGATTGTTGATTATGGAAGTGGTATACAAAATAGTTGTGTTGTGAAGGATGAAAAATATTATTTATTTGTGCAAACTATAAGATATAGCTTGCATTAGCATAGCTAGAAAAATTTGGCCAAAGTAATGTATCTAGTTGTATGCATTGTCAGTTCACTTATCCTTATTTTGTACTAGTCAAGAATCATATGATGGTATTGGTTTTCATGATCTTATGATGGGCTGTATTTTTATAATTTGGGTATATTACACATGGTTCTCATATTACTATTCTTTGTTGATAGTTGAATATCTCTATTTTCCTTCCTCATGAAGGGTCAAGCCCCTCTTACTTGCGAGAGGTGTGCGAGAGAATTTAAAGGTTTTGTGGTTGGAGAAAAAGTGCTCCAATGATGCTCTCCCTCTAAACAGTTGCACAAATGAGATATACATGTACACAGGAACTTCTGGAAAGAATGATTTGATAGTATATTACTTGTACTAAGACATATGGTCATATTGTTGTACTTGGATAGGGACATGCTTGTTGTCTCATGTATTTGATATAGAATATGAAGTAAATCGAATATTAATCATTGTATTATGCACTGATTTTTTATCATACTTTTGTACTGAAATTTTGGGAAGCAATGTATAAAGTTTAAATGACATAATTTAATTGATCAACTCTTGTTTGAAATCGGGAATATGGTAACAAAAGGGTTTTTAACCTCAAATTATTTATAGGTATTGTTGTAATATTTAATTATATGCATAATTATTTATAAGCTACCTAATAAGATTTAAACTAAAATATATATTTCCACTTTTAGTTTGTGTTAATGAAGGATCGTTACATTTTACCTTCCTTCACAAAAAGTTCCTCCCTTGTACACTCGTATCTAAGCACTTTCTACAAATTTAGTGGACTATTCCTATGTGATCCCCTACCTAACGACCATGTCACACTATTTGTTAGTTTACATTAACTATCGGGAGCCTCCCTAAACCCAAGAAGGAGGGGCTTATTCCCATGAGTGTTGGTGAAAATAATTAATCTTCATTGTAATAGATTATTGCACCAAAAATTTTGGAGAATCTATTAGGAGGATTTTCCCTTTGTGCACCCAAAAATCAGATATTTGAAAATCCATAAAACAAAAATCAAAATCCAGGGAACTCGTTGTGAAAATGTTATTCGCTAATTTCTGCTATAAACATGTCATTTCTAGACTACAAATTTCCATTTACATATTGGAAAATATTCAAAAATAAGATACACTTGAGTTGATCATGTAAGTGGCATAATTGACCTGACATTTGAAGAGAAACAACAAGCTGATTTCAGGATTCCCATTATTCAAATAACAAGGAAAACTAGTCAAGAGTACATTCCTGAATTTGATCCTAACTTTCCTCTTGAAGGTCATATCGAGAAGCAGTTGTAGAACCACTAGACCTCATTCCTGTGGAAGAAGAAAGAGAAGAATAACAAAAGTAAGAATAATAAGAAATGGATACACCTTTTCCATGAGGACATAATACTAGTCCAATGGAATTGATTCCTCCAAAAAATTGCCAAACGAATCTAGGAAAACTTTTCCCAAATTCTATGGAGATGGAAAGCAAAGTTTAGATGATCATATTATAAATTTTATCATAGCATATGAAATTCTTGGAGTGGGACATGAAGATATTGTTTTTTGGTTGTTCTTGGAATCATTACAAGATGTCATTGTTATATTGAAAAAAAAACACCCTCTGATCTGTCATGAATGAATGAATGAGAAATCAATGTTTTTGGGTAACATGGGATTGTCTCTCAAGTTGTGGGACTTTCTACTTGAGAAAACCTCCAGAGAAGGTTGGTTCCTCTACCTAATCCTAATGCTAAACTACTCTTAAGGAAGGAAATACAACTATCTTGCTCTACTATATGATTCCAAGGGACTAGGGTGAGAAGGAGATGCATAAAATAGAAATCCTAAGCTAACACAAAGAAAAGGGTGAAGACGTTCTAATGATGGATAAGGGTGAGATCAAATGTGAGTGACACAGATCCAAAACAACATTTTACCTTTAATTATCCATGAGACATAACCAAATGAACTCTGCAGGAGAAATACATACACAAAATACAACAAAAAATGGAGAGGCAAGGAAATGCAACGAAACAAAATTTAAGGTTGAGAAATGCCTCAAAAAAATATTTCATTGCTTTCAAAGTATGCACAAACCATTACACGTGAAGAAAAAAGGCACAAGAACACATTTCCTAGCTTAAATGGAGGTTTGCAACTCACAACTACTTAGGAACAATTTTGATAGAGTTCCTTTACATTTTAGAACATCCTTTTCAAAATGAGATATTTTTACATTATATAAAATATGGGAAAGAGAGGGGAGGGAAAAAATGGAAACATGGATTTAACCTTTTAGTCACCAACAACATGCATTAAATGTCTAAAAATAAGCATGGGTACCCTGCTAAGGCCATTCCCCTATGACATTTTATTTATGGGAGACGGAATGGGCACCATACCTCATGAAATGTGGTGGTTGAGCTACCTAGAATTGCATATTTTAATGCTAGGATGTATTTCCTATTTTTCACCCACCTAACCTCACCTAATTTAATAAATCTAGTTTTGTAGTGTAGTAAATGTTGAGAGCTTTCCAATGGTACCAAGTTTGCAAAATTTAGAGTAACAAGAAAAAATTTATGACCATTTGAAGTTCGGGACTCGAGATGGTAACAAATGGTTCCCTACATGATTCTACGGTTTGTATTAATGCAACTCATTCCAAGTGCAGATGTACTAGTCAGTCAAAGAATAGGAGGAAGGGAAGAACAGTTCTATGTGTTCCCCTGGGGCCCATCATATCCACTTTTCTACATCATCTCATCCTCCGGACATATCACCTGATTGGAGAACCAAATCCCTGTCATAACTATTCCCTATGTGCCCACCATCCTGAAAAAAATGTATCCACTTATTTTTTGGTCAATCGACGATTTGGAGGAATACAAAAATTGTTCTGTCCATTCTTGAATTCACCGCACCACTCACAACATTGTTCTTTCTCCTTATCAATGGCCTATGTGATAATGTAGGAAACTAAAGTCCCGACGAATCTATTCCTCCTATGCTCGAAAAAAGCCGATCCGCCCATAATACAAAGATTCTAGCCCCTTATTGTGGATGATGCGTGAAGTGGGAAATAGAAAGCAATGAAGGAACAATTCCTTATGTTCCTCTAAAGTTAGATTTAGCTGATTTGGCCCCAAATGATCCAATCTTTCTAATTTTTTGGCTAAGTATGGAAATGAGGGGTTAGGAAGGTGGAAAGGAACGTCCCAAACATTTATATTTCCCACTTTTGATCACTTATATTTTCCAAGTCCAAAATAATAATATCAATTTCTAAAATAACATGAGAGGGGAGTATTTTGGATAACAACTCTGCTGCAGATTGGTTTTACTACTTGTCATCACATTCAATTACTAATTTGGATGATATGAAAACCAAGACTGCAAAATATACACATTCCCTCCTTTCTCAATTGGCATAGATGAAGAATTAACCACAAGATTCCATGTGATATTTTGTGGAAAAATTCAATAATTTTATCGTCAATATTCCTACTAATGTTTGGCCTACCGTAGATAATCAAAAGAGATTCTTCATGAATGCCATTTTTCTTGAAGTCGGTTTCATGCTACAAAGAGCTCAACCAAACACTTTGGAAAATGATCAAGAAATTTCCATTGAAGTGGAATATGATTATATCATGTCGGTGAAGGTCGAGAACCATTTAATGAAGGACAAGGTCCATAGTTTCAAACATGAAAGAGTTAACCCATTACCATATAATTTGGTCAATGATTAGACAATATTGAAGAAGGAAGTTTCCCAACATTCCTCATACCAAAACTAGAACAAAAATCAGATTGCAGGAGCACCTTGAAGGCTCACCTTGGAAGCTCCACTAGTTAATGTAATATGTGGAACATATGACGGAGAATAAATTACTGAATCAAAAACTAAAGAAGTAGAAGAAGAAGGATGTGCTAGGATTGGGTATTTTGAATACTCACTGGATGAATATTTTGAAGAATCCATGGATAAATACTCTTGTGTAGTGTTCACTCGCTCACAAATGGAGAAAGAAGCCTCTTCTTCCATTACCTAAGTAAAGCATTTAAATTATAAAATGGAGAATCTATGAAAAACAACAAAAAATGAGAATGGGTGTCTACTCCCATGGGTTCATCCACAAAGAAGCCCAAGACTACCTCATTTAAGACACTGTTGGTGAGAAAAAAATTTGGGTGGACAAATTAGGTGTCTCCACCAATGTTCACGGGGCTACAACCCTCTTCATTGAATGGTGAAATCCCATTATTGAAAGTATAATAATCCTAACGGCTATCTAAATGTTGTAGGTGGAAACATTGGTAAGGGATCACAGGGAAACTCCACTGAACTTGTGGAAAAGTGCTTGTATGGGGGTACAAGGGAGGAAATTACAGTAATGAGGGGAAAGGAGGGAAATTCGGAAATGAAGATTATTTTCTTGAGTATATTCTAGAGATCACACCTAGTAACCGGAGTAGTTCAACATTCAATATAGATAAAAGAAACATGAATATATATAGTGAGATAAACCACCCAAGAAACCAAGCTCTTGGATTCATCTATCGACGATACAAAGCTCTTGCATCACTATACTTGCAAAGTGCATGAAAGAGGGAAGTAGAAGAAACACAAGATGCTTATAACAACTATGTTTATCTCATTAATGATGAGAGGATGCCATGAATACAAATTTTTACACGCTCATACATCTTGGAAATCAAAACTCTATTCCTTGATTGACATTTACTCAAGTTTTACAAAGAAAGAGAAAAGAAGAAATCATGTAGCTTTATTTCATGTATATGGATGACATAAAGTCCAACAACATATTACAATCCACTATTGCTACAAAGTACAAAATTTTTAGAATAAAAATTTCAGGATCCCTTGGAATGGAGAAGCCATCCCAATTTATAGCAATGTGAATTGGCTCTTCACCTACCCCCGTACATAACCCTTCATTGTCTCATTCAACTTGTGACTTTTCACTTTCCTAGGATCTAGGAAATTAAGTTCCCTTTCATAAATCAAAGGTAATTTTACAATTCAACTATATGAAGTCACTATAATGAATAAGACAAACTATAATGATTACGCCTAACAAAGAATTAGAAAGGGGATAGAAGAAAGAGGTAAAAGAATGAGGAAGGAGGGGAAATAAGGGATGCTCCCAAGAATGAATATGATTTTGATATTGACGAAGATCTTGCCATTAATGATCATACACGAACACCCTAACTCGTGAAATGAGTGATGAGAAACACTATTCCAAGACTTACCAATGTGAGCTCATGATGGATGTAGGCATTGCTGATGATGATCATCTCGACACTTGATTGACAAATCACTTCAAATCACTAAGGTCTCTCTCGACCAACTCATTTCAAATTACCCAACTCATTGAGAGATGGTGATGGATTTACTCGCTACGCCTTGTGATGTTCTACCTTGCTTCTAGACACCATTGAATGTGAGATGATGCTTCAAGACCCTTGTGAAATTATCTTTCTTTATTTTGAGAAATATCCCATTGGGTTTTCCTGTAGCATTGTACGGTGTTCCGACTTACTCCCAAGCACAAATTGGATGCCTTAGGACCTATTGTGAAGGATGAAATAACTTGTTTGAGTTATGAAACGATATTGAAACCATGTGAATATGAAAAAAGAAATGAAATAGTAAAAACAAAGTCTACCGTAAATTTTTGTACATGCAACTAGAAAATTCTATTTTTATCCATCAGATCCGGGAGCTACTATTTCAAGTAGGTTATAGTTTAGGTCTTGTCGTTGCACTAACGCATTTATCTCACATTCCAAGCATATTTGTAGATGTTTTGGGTCAATTTGAAGCACTTTCTTTTTTTTTTGGAAAGTTTCTTTTTTATTTTTCTTTTTCTTTTTTGATTTTTTGACTGACGTGCCCTAGTTTTCAATCTGTATGATTTTCAATGTCTTCTCTTTTAGAGGGTTTTGCTATTTTCGAAACTTACTAAAACTATCTTGTGCAAAATAGCGACAATTACTATTTTTAGAAGATGAAATTTTAAGTGTTGGATTGATGAAATTTTATTGGATTTGTTCTAGGTTTTTTCTCTTGAAGATATGTTCATATTTTCAAGTCAAACCACTTCCCGAATTGACGACAAATGAAGGAAGAACACCATAGGGAAAAAAATTCAAATGGATACCATAAAAAATTAAGGAAATATTTTGAATTTATATTTCTTTCACCTTCAATTAAATTGGATTAGGAATATTTTCTCAAATTTTCAAGAGGATTCAATGCACGGTTTGGGAGATATGAGTGATTTCTCATTTTGGAGCTTAGGGTTTTTAGTAGCTCACATTCATGGTTTTTTCTTGGAAATATCCCCTTTTCTCATTTTAGAAATGTTGAAGGATAATGAATGAATGGTATAAGTGTTGTAGAAGGTGTGGCAACAACATAAATGGAGGATTGAAGAAATTTCTGCGCGGTTGGAGAAAACTTGTGCATACATGAAGGAAGAAGCTAGTGAATGACAACACTACAAAGACAAACAAATTACATATTTTGAATCTTGGGAATGATTCAAACTTTTTTGAACCAATTTAACCTAGTTATTCATACATTCGGTGAAAAAAATTATGCCCTATCCCCATTGGGTCACGTGATGAGCTTGGTTGGATGGAGCGAGGGTTGGGTTTTTCAAAGTGCACTGGGGCTTAACCTTGCTAAAAGAGTTGAATTGTTGTCATGTGGAGGGTCCAAGGGATCAATGAGATAAGGGTGCATTTTATTGCACCATATTCACTAAATAATTAGTGAAATTGGTGCAAAAAGTGCACCACTCTCCCATTGGTTGGATTTCTAGCCAAAAATTTGACTAAATGTTGAGATTTACCTTAGGGAGTGGCTTGTCGGGATCATATCTGGAGCTTCCGGTGGAGTTTTTGATGAAATTGTATTTGATAATGACTTAAGATGGCCTTTAACATCCAATAGTGGGGTTATAAGACCTTTATTCCACCATTTACCCTTGAAATTCAGGATTTTTTCTCGGTTTCTAAGGTTGTGCATACAAAACATTGGTTTTGGATATGGTGCGCCTAGATGTTGTGAAGAATATGATTTTTTCATCCTATAGGGCTCTTAAATACTTATTATATGATTTTTTTGACTTCTAACTCCTTCTGGATCTCCTTGAATCACTTCCTAAAGCTCAAGGGTTGTTTTCGCACTATGTACTGCCTAAGCCTCCAAGACTTACTGTCGCTTTCAAACTAATCAAAACTTCTAGAACCTCCCGAATATTCCACAAATGATCGCATTATGTTCCTAAATCTCGATGTGCATACCTAATAAATTTATGCCTTTTTTTTCACTCCAGGGGTTGTGTACTAACTTCGAGAAGATCAAAACATGCCCTTTCCCAAGCTTGCTAAAAGGATTTTTTTGATGGATCTTGCCTTTCAAGAACTTGGAATGATTGGGTAGCTCTAAATAACCTATGGAAACACCACACGAGACTTCATAATACTTCGAGAGACATGATAGGATTGACTTGGGGATTAGGGTGATATGAAGGGGGACTTAGAATGACCTTTGAACAAAAAGTTTTGGGTAGGGTATGGTTGTCATGATTGAAAATAAATAATTTTCTTGATGCAAATTTGCATGAAAACAACTGGACCTATCTTTGTGACATGTCATGGATCAAGCGCAACAAGGATATGACATGAGAACTCTAGAATCTCAATACATTTTACATATCATTACCTTATCTGTTGGGCTTTAGAGTCACCAAAAACTACACAACTTGTTTTATCGAACACACACACACACACAAAACCACACAAAAATAAGGGAAACACATGCAATGTAAACAAGGAAACTATGTTACAAGGGAGGGATATTTACAAAGGTAGGGAAATAATATATACACACCCAATAACGGGTTGAGAAATATACATGCCTTCATGGAACAATGGGCTAAAGTTTTACATTTGAAGTATAAAATACATTGTCTCGATTGTACCATTCTCCCGTGATTACTTTGCATGGCTTGATAAGGAGAAGGATGACTAGGAATCCATCTTCATACTCATACTACACAAAGAATGTTCTTGCATCTAATGAACACTTCTTCACTTTCTCAAAACTCTTGTACTTTGATGTTTCGCTTGATTCTCTCGTGATCATGAGACATTATTCTTCTATGTCTTCAAGAGTGGGAAGATCAATCTTGTCATGAAAATGTTCATCCTCTTAGAATTTCAATTTTAAATCATCTCCGAAATCAACAAGGTGCTCGGAAGGAGTGAGATCAATTTTTTTCTTGTTCAAGAACTTCTATGAACATCTCACTTATCTGATCTATGTGACTACCTTCCAAAACAAAGGCAATATCATTGAGATGGATGTCCTTATCAATCTCGGGAAATGTTGTAATATGGGAACAAGTTCAAGGCACAAAGAATGTTCTTGCATCAAATGAACAATTCTTCACTTTCTCAAAAATCTTGTACTTTAATTTTTCTTTTTGCATACATGAATGTTATCTTTACATTGGAAAGAACTAGGAATAAATAAGTAGACCACTTAGGAGGGGATAATAAATGTACAAAAGACACCCTGGACCCTTTGCATGACCTGCAATGGGAGAATGAGAGGGTGACGGATGCAATGATCATGGAGTTCTCACCAAATGGGATAACTTATCCATAATGAATATGCTATGAGTAGAGCCATGGTGCCCATATTTAAGGTCATATCAAGGCAATGATGGTAGACCACATAATTCATATCATTAACATGATAGATGGAAGGGGCTAATGATGGAGGAATGGCCTAAGATATGACTATCTGCTCATGGGTACATGTGCTAACAATAAAATGGTCTGTAAGTGCAATGCATTAAGAGGTTCAGTTTCAGGTTTACCATCAAGGGAAGCCAAGCGATAGGCCCCAGACCCATACTTATGCATGATAATATATGGTCTGATCTAGTTGGGAGTGAACTTTCCCCATTGGCTCCTTTCTAAGGTAGTGACGTTTTGATTTTCCTTTAAAACAAGGTCACCTATTTTAAAATCATGTTCTTTGATATGTTTGTTATAAGCACGTTGGATACACTCTTGATAAACATGATGGTGTTCAAGAGTGAGAAGGTGACGCTCATCTAACAACTCAAGTTGCATTAGACACTCTTGATGATAATCTTCATCAGAAATGAAGTCACGAAGAGACACACGTAAGGATGGAATTTGAACTTCGAGAGGGAGAATGGATTAGGTGTTGAAACAAGAACAATTGTAAGTGTTTCGAGACAAATTAACTATGCGTGATGAAAAATATGAGTCATTGGATGACCTATGTAGAGATAAGGTAGAAGTATTTCATATTTTTCAAATAAATATATAATATTTTGGCCCGACATGGAGATTTGTACTTGTGTACTTGTAGATTTGGGAGTGATCAAATACCCAATGAGTTGTTTATCTTTAGATAAATGTGGAAATTGGGTGTCTTGGAACCAAGGTAATAGTTTCATACAACTTTCGAACACTTGCCAATGATAGGACTACACCACTTTGTAGACATATTTAGGTCTCATATATATGGAAATCCTATAAGGTGAAAGAGAATGACTGCTCATTGTCCTCACCATGTAATTGTACATGTGTAATGTTAGTAACTGTAGTATCTCGTGCTTTAGTAATTTGTACTATCATATATTCCCTCCCGCATTTATAATAAATATAGTGGTGTTTCATTTTTGTGACTATGTTTGATTGATGCTTAGCGCATTTTCATAATCAAGATTGAATTTTGAGTGATGGAATTAGATTGAACTATATGAAAATGAGAGAGTGGCCCTCGCATAGCCAACTTTGTTTGATCTCGTATGGAATTTTTTAAAGGATGAAAACATTATGCAACCAATCCATTGGATTTTGATAGTTGATTTTAAAGAAGAGGAGTAAATGATGTTATATTGTCGACCTATAGATGTTCCATCCTTTCAGAGAAAGAGAGTTTGAAACAATCTCATTTGAGGTGAAAGTGGATATATGAAACTATGTCAAAGAGTGCAATATAATGGAGAGGTATTGAGATCCAAGTAGTGTGAGTTGTGAGATTGACTATTGTGGTTTATAGGAAATTGTCATGATGATTTTCAACCTGGCTCTATCATACGTGGTTATTCCTCCATCAACATGGATAGCTCAACATCTTGCTCTGAAGCTATGAAAAAGTTTCATTCCTTGAATCTTAAAATAGGATGTTTTCCCTTAAGTCATGTATTTCATTTTCTTGATGGAAAGGAGCTTCTTCATCTTACCATTGACCAGAATGGTGGCATGCGATCAATCAATCTATATATATCCCCAAACATCCCCATTGAAGCTTAGGCTTAAAAACATACCATATGAGGTTGGCATGTCTACTACAAGTATTTTCATCGTGATCTTCTTATCAAGAAAATTTTCAAATGTTGCTTGAACATCTTTTACCTATCTAATGAGATGTAATTTTTAGTTTCTATGGAATAAAAATGGCTCATAGCAAGAGTGAGAGAAATACCAAGAGATTTCTCGAAAATTTAGCAAGTATGACATTGTCGGAGAGCAACAAAGTCAATAATGCAATTATTCAATTTATATCCATTGACTAGCAAAGATAGATAGAAAGGTTCTACCTTCCTAGAGGTGGAGGGTGTGGAAGTAAGAAGGTTATGAGAAGGAGTGGTATGAGGAATGAGAGGTAGTTCTTTGGCAATGGAATTTTTGGAACATAAAATTGAAATAATTCCTTTGATAAAATGGATAAGCCTATCGAATTACTTTGGATGATTTCTCAAGTACTCAGACTCAAAAATATAAATTTTGGATTTATTGCAATGGTCAATGAGGTCAAGAGGTGAAGAATTGGTAAGAACATCAGGAACTATGCCATCCTTGACAAGAGTAGGATTTTCATTCTTAGGGTCAATAGAATATGAAACTAATTTATCAAGAGGAGATGAAAGATACTTACTTGAAGATTCAAATGGAGTTGTTGTCATGCAAATGTGCAACAAGAAAATTCTCCTTTACACTAGTTAATTTTATTCACTGGCATTAAAGGGGAAAATATAGACATCAAAATCTTCAAAAAACCATTATTACAACATGCTTTTATTAGATATATATATACCATTATTACATCATGATTTTATTAGATTTCTATATACATGAGTTATGAACCTTGAAACTAGATCTTAGTGGCATAACCTCCTCTTTTTCTCCTTCATTGATTGATTTAAGCATCCTTATGTGATTTTTTAACTATTTTCCCATGATTTTATGTTGAGTCATAGAGATTTTTGGCCATGTCTTTTTCTTTCTTTCTCATGTTGTGTCATCTACAATTATGAAACTAGGTTAGGACTATACATACGATCCTTCCCCTTGTTATATGGCCCCAAACCCTTTATCTTTATCTATTTTTTATCTTATGGGTCGCCATTTCATTACTCTTTTATGGGTCCTTTCTTATGTTCGAGGTCAACCTTTCCCCACTAAGGTTTAAAATTCAGAATGATGAACTCATATATATATATATATATATATATATATATATATATATATATATATATATATATATATATATATATAAGTGATTATTATGTAGTAAACACTTATCTATTTAGCATCCATAGAGATAAGGGAGTAAGAGATACATTTGCATGCTTCATACACAAAATAAGTCGACATAAATATGAATTTTTCATCTGCACGAAGGGTTTCTATTGGGATGAAGTATCATAGCCCACTATCGTATTAAGGCACAAGGGATAACCTAGGTCAAGGGATAGTTGCATGCATATCAACACAAATGAGTAGGAGAACAACATTGAGTCTGATATGTAGTGTAATGCTTTGAGACTCACAAACAAGGTGACCTATGAAGTTATTATAAATAAAAATTTGCATCTTAATTTTTAAATCTAATGATTTCTTGAGTGTGTTTCAAAACAGTCAGGGTTTTGTACAAGTTCAAGTGAAAAATCTTGGGTTTCATGAGAAGTGAAGCTATTAAAGAGAAAAAAATAGTGACACCGAAAGTTGTATATTTCCATCTTACATGGGGTAAAACCATATAGTTCCTTCTATTTGTGATATTTGGTTTTGGCATGTTTTTACAATCATGCATAGGAAGAATCAAAACCAAAAGAGTTGAATTTTCAAATTTCTATACTTTGTTCCTCTCCTAGATCACTCATAGACACATGTTCTTGATAGTCCTGATGAACCGGATAAATGCCTCTTTCTACCTTGATTGTACTTATAATTGCATGTATCTTAGTGCCATTGTGACTTCTATGTTGTACACTCATCTCATTTGATTTGAATGTGTTTATAAGCTTAGTTATTGTGGTATCAATTCATAGTCCTAATTAAAATTAATTAGGATTGATATAATGACAAGTTCAGATTTTTATTTACACTATGAATAACACACATATTATTATCCCAAATGACATGTCTCTCCTTCTCTTGCATACTTTTTTCTACAAACTCTTATCAGTCACTCATACTCTCATTTACATTTATCAAAAGTAGTGAACTACTCCCCGACATCTCACCAAGAATATCGCACAATCCTCATGAATTACCTTTCAAAGACCATATGGATTGGGACCATGTTGTCCTACAATTTGAGATGGACCCATATGGTTCAGTTTTCCTCCTCATATGAATTATTTTATAATTTTATAACTTTCTATGGTTCATTTTTTATCCTCTCAATCGGCATTAATACAACATCTAACCTTCAAAATGTTATATAAGCAAATCTTACTTGCTTATTTGAGTAAGTTAGCACTTTCAAGAGCACTAATTGAAAAATACATTCCTAAATAAATTTATACTCTCCTAACTTCTTTAAATATATATGCACAACCTAGGAGAATCTCATACACGTATATAAAGTAAGCTAAACCACATTCACGAGTCGTGTCTCTCATTTTATAGACCTCCCAAGTCAAGCCAAAGATAAACATTACCAAAGTTTCTAAGGGACAAAGGGAATCAATCTATAATTTACAAGAACAACATACTATATATCACTATCATGAAGGTTACATTCTAATTTATCTATATTAAGTCCGTCTTTCTATCAAGAGATAAAATGGAAAGATAGGGTTTGGTTTAGACTTACATACACAATAATTTCACATATACTAATTTAAATACATGGAGGTTTCTCACATATTTTAGGGGATGTATTGCAACACTTGGATTAAATCAATAGAGATTGACCACAAGGTTCATCCTAACTCCACCACATATAGATTTATCTCCTTTTGTTATATAACCATGTTCATGATGTGCTAGTGTAGGGATCTAGAGTTTTCATAGGATCTAGCACATCATGAACATAGATCCTTCCCATAGATCCCATGATGCATCATTACCCAAATATGACAACATTAACCATGTTTGATGTAATCTAAATTTTATTTCTACTAGCTGATTGTATCAACCATGGTCTATGCCATCAACTAGAGGAAAACATAATGACTAATCATGTTCTTTTAGAAAAAATTTGATTACATTACTCATCACATCATCATAGATCATTTGGTCTTCTTCCACTCACGAAGAATCTCTTAAAGGTCTTAAAGGTTTAAAAGTTTTGCTTAGTTTTGAAGTCTACTCTTAGTGCGTTTGGTCCTTAGGGTATCCCCATCCTTTGGAGTTCCAAACAAGTGGCTTTCCTAGGATTTTTACTAATTTTTTTATCCTCCACATCGACTTTAGGGAAATTCAATGCACCAATGATGTCCGTAGGATGGTAAGTATTTGTAACCTCTCTTTTCCTTTTTCTTTTCAGATTTTATCGACATGTGCACATAAATTAGCATAAAATAACATATTTTGAATCTATTGCATTTATTATCTATCAACATTGCCTTATAACACACTCTTTTGGATTTACAAGCTATCAATCTTTATAATCCATCTTTACAACCCTAACATAAGTAACTCTAACTTTTTTAAAATCTTATATAGTCAATCTACAATTAGGATACTAGTAAGATGTAACCCCGTGTCTTAGACATAGGATTTAGAACCCTACATCTTTGATAGAGTGTGGAATATCACCTTTTAGATCCATGAAATTCAATGCCTTACAAAGAACTTATGTTTGGGATTAAAATGTTCCCCTTATAATATGTATATTATCATGTAGAGAAAGGAGATATTCTATAGATCATTCTTAGTTTGCATTTATGATATGCAAAATCATGGAGATTCGCAGATATACTATAAGCATTTGCTCCACTATTATAAGGTATTATAACTCTATATAAGAGAGTTTGACAAAGAAAAGGTTAAGAAACACAAATTCCTAATAAAAGGTGTAAAAGATTACATGACTGCAATGTGTTACAAGACAAATTGTAAAGCTATATATATATATATATATATATATATATATATATATATATATATATAATTCTTAAAATTCTTTAATTTTGAAATGAGTTATGTGTATCTTTACTCTCCCCATTTTTGTCAACCCACATATATATGATCCTTTCCTAGCCCATGCATACCAAATTTTTTTCCCCACTCCTTTTGTCCTTGTCAATTAAATATTGGCTAAAATGAGCATTCGAACTATTACTAAGATATATTATCATTAAATAAATTGTATATTTTTTTCTTACGTTAAAAATGAAGCATGCAAGATCAATTAAATTCATATGGTGATAATATGAGTAGAAATTACAATCAAAATGCAATAATCACACTAATAGTGAGACAAAGCAAAGGGACGAGGAAGAGTGTGTAGGAAATCTAATAGAAGGATGGAGAGATGATGATTATCTATAGGTTTCTCTTACATTCTAGCATACCATTTACAAGAAAAGGGAGGGAAGATGAAAATGCCCTTTATAGGATCAAACCTTGAGATTAGAACGAATGTTATATAGCTTGTCATTTATGTTTCCAATATCAAATGCTTCCTTTTTAAATGTGTGTAGTGATTTGGGAACTTTTTCCACTACCTCGGATCTTTGTATCCTTCCGTTGGGCTTTTATGGAGTCATCTTGGGCATGGATAAGTTATCTCGCACACGTATCCGCAGAGTGGATAGTTACCACAAGATCATATCCTATACAAATGATCTAGGAGTTGAGGCAGTGATAGCGAGGGTCGGAGACTGTTTCTATTCGCACCATCTTCACTATGCAGCTTAAGTGGTGTGTGCAATGGGGTTGTCGGATCTTTGCTATCACGGTTAGTGACTGATCAGAAGATGGGTCTAGTGGTTCATCGCTAGATGACCATCCCATTTTGAGAGATTTTTCTGATGTCTTTCCAGGGGAGTTACCGGGATTACCGCCCCCACGGGAGAGATTTTTATATATATCTGGTTCTAGGAGTAGATCCTATCTCATGAGCACTTTATCGGATGACTACCCTTGAGCTTAGTGAGCTCAAGTTGTAGCTTGAGGGCCTTACGGAAAAGGGCCTAATTCATTATAGTGTATCCCCTTTGGGTGCACCGATGATCTTTGTAAAGAAGAAGGACAGATCCTTGTGGTTGTGTATTGATTACTACGAGCTGAACAAAGTAACGATCAAGAATCGTTATCCCCTTCTGCGCATTGATGATTTGTTTGATCAGATGAAGGGAGCCAGAAATTTCTCTAAGATAGACCTTAAGTCAGGCTACCATCTACTGAGGATTTTAGAGGAGGACATTCATAAGACCGCCTTCCGCATTTAGATATGGTAGGAGTTCACAAAGTGGTACCTTTTGGTTTGATGAATGCCCTGCAAAGTGTTTATGAGTTTAATGAATGGGGTATTTAGGACCTTCTTAGATCGCTTTATGCTCATCTTCCTTGATGAAATTTTGATTTACTCATGAATGCGTGAGGAGCATGAGGGGCACCTTCACCAGGTTCTTCAGTGTCTTTGTGAGCAAAAAAATTATAGGAACTTGGAGAAGTGTGCATTCTTTCGAGATGGAGTGCGATATTTGGGTCATATCATTTTTGGGGAAGGTATTACCATCGATCCTTCCAAGATTAGAGTTATTATGGATTGGCCAACACCCACTACTGTGACTAAGGTGCACAACTTCATGGGATTAGTGGGTTACTACAAGAGATTTGTTCAGGACTTCTCTTGATTACAAGATTATCCCATCACTTCCTTTAGCGAAAAGGGAAGAAGTTTGTTTGGTCGATAGGTGCGAGCAGGCCTTGTGACATCAAGGAATGTCTCACTACAATGCCTATCCTTGCAGTGTCGATCCTCGTGGTTATTTTTTTTTGTATACACGGATGTTTCTTTGGTAGGACTTGGAGACGTTTTGATGTAGGAGGGAAGATTGGTGGCTTTTGATTCTCGCAAACTCAAATATTATGAGTTTAATTATCCGACTCATGATCTTGAGCTTGCGGCAGTTGTGCACGCTTTGGTTCAATAGAGGCACTTTCTGCTTAGTCAGAGATTCACACTCAGGACAAATCACCAGAGTCTTCATCACCTCTTCATGCATCCCAATCTCAATGCTTACCAATGGCATTGGATGGAGTGGCTTTGTGAGTATGATGGGTAAGTGCATCAATCTGGGGGCCAAAAGGGGGTCTTAAGTGGACACATTTTCTAAAAAAAACTTCAACTTGTATGAGTTTTTGAAATAGTTACACTCAAAATTGGAAGATGTTGTAGAAATATGAATCGTAGAATTTTGAGTCTAGTTTCTAAGCTACTAAATTTTATTGAAAACGGATAAGTTTAAGTGGGTCAAACAACTAAAATACCAACATATGCTCCTATTTTTGTTAAAAAACATAATAGAGTGACTTTCATGCCCCCCACCATTTTTTGAGCACCATTTAGTATTTTTGAAAACCCTTTGGTAGAAAGATAGCTAGGAGCATCTAGTTTGGGCTCCATTTTTTAAAGTTTTTTAAAGAATATTTTTTTATTTATTATTTTTCTAGTACAAAATTTTATGTTTTGAAAAATAATGGAGCTCTGACCATGCCCCCTTAACTACCTCAAAAAATATCAAAAATTAGATTATTATTTTTTGAATATGTATAGAATTATGCCTAGTTTGGGCTAGTATAATTTTTTAAAATTTCGATCACCCAAAAAAAAGATACACCATGAAAGATAGACATATTTACACTTCAAAAAATAGCTATAAAAAGGCATAGTTAGAAAATAAATAATATGGATACCTTATATTAGTCAGAAAATTTAGAAAATTATATTTTAAGAAAGAAGAGACTCTTCTCTATGTCGTGGTATAATTTTTTTAAAATGGATCAATTGTTTTATTTTGATTTATCATAGAGGAAGTGTCATTTTTACATTTTCTTGTAAAAACTCATTGTTTGTTGTGTTTGTGTAGGTCCATGCCTTAGGCTTGGGGATCAAACCGATCCCAAGCCTTGAGGCATGGCTTGGGAAAAGAGAAAACAAAAATGTGTATGCGTTTTTCTTTGTTTTTTTATATCTTGTGGCCCCCCAACGTCCCTTTCATCTCTTTCACGGGAATTTTACAAACATTCTGTTTTGTCTACAATATTCTCTACATTCTTGCACGATTTTTAGTATTTCATTTTGTCCCCTACCCCACTAGTTAATTTTTTTCTAATCATGGGTGATAAACGTCGAGCTAAGGACAAGAGGAAAGTCAAGAATAAGACACCAGAGCAATTGGAAGAGAAGAGAATAAATAAATTGAAGAGAATGCAAAAACTTTGAGTAGGGCAAGGTACATCTGCTATATCAAATGTAGCTAATGTATTAGAAAATTGGGATGAAATACATAATGAAAATGTAGAGAATAATGATTTTGCAATGAATAATGATATTGAATTGAATGATAATGTTGGTATGGATGAAGAAATTGATATGAATCCAATTGTTGAACCCTTACTTGAGAATCCAAATGTTAACCCTGAAATTTGTATGAAAACACTGAATGAAGAAAGTAACCTTGTAAACGAATCTTCACCTCTAAGAACACCTCCTTCCATTTTGCGAAGAAAACCAATTCACTTAATTGAAATTGATGAAAATATTATAAAACCAATGCCTAACAAAATGTCTGAAAGAAATGCGAGAAGAAAAGCTAGTGGAATTTGGGATAATTACTTTGAGAATTTAAATGACACACAAAGATGTCAATTATTTGTTTCATTGATGAAGTTAATTAAGATGAGACCTATAATGAAGACCCTAGGGTTAAGAACATCTAATGTTGTTGATCAAAATGCATCAATTGTTGAAAACATACATAAAGCATATTAAGTTGTAGGTGGCAAAAGACGCACTAAAGATAGTAATGTTGCACAACGTGCACTAACTAATTGAATATTAAGTGATAAAACAGTTAATAAAAACTTGATTAGAAAAACAAGCAGTGCTTTGAAGCTAAACAGAAAAACACTAATGAAAGCAATAGAGAGACACAAACGTCTTGAGTTAGTCAATAACACTGACTATTGGGCTTTCTCTAGCGAATTCCACAAAAAGACAATAATATATCTAATATTCTAAAAGAATTAATTATAAAATTTTGGAATAAGAACACAAGGGTGTCACCGAATAGAAGAGATACAAGAAAAGAAGAATAGGTTGTCATAATCGTGAATCGTGTGCAAAACATTTCTTAGATATGACTCAAACAATGTAAATCTTCTCTAAGTTTAAAAATGAAAATCCATAAATTAAAATTAGCGAAAGATTCTTTGAAATGAACAAACCCTTTTATGTGAAAATCAATCACTCACGTACCACTTGTTGTTGCAGGCATCATGTTGAATTTTCATTGCATTATGATGTTTTTTGTCAAATACGTAGTGTTTTACATACTGAAATCATGTTGCAGGAGTGTGGAATAAATGTTCCACAAAAATCTTCAAGGGAATTTATTTCGACAATATTTTTTGAAAAATCAACAAGACAATTTTTTATAACAAATCATGTTTGGATGGAACGTGCAATGTATGCGGTGGCTTGCCAAATATGAAAATTTGTATCCACGAGGAGAGTACATCTTCAATAGGAAAAGAATTGGTTGATTTCATGAAGTATAAATCAGTGGCATATCAATTAAAATATGGAAAATAATCTAAGAGGTGTGAGCTTGTTACAAAACAATTACCAGTATCAGAATATATGGTCAAATTCAGAGAGGAATTTTTATGAGTATATAAGGCACACACATAGAGCTCGATGGTTGGATGAACAATTCAAGTTAAGCAAGGACACATTCCCACTTGGTACTATTGTTTCAATAGTTGACTTCACAGAGAATTACACATTGTAGCCACAAATGGAGGTTCAATCTCAATATTATAACTCAGTGTAAGTTTCTATTTTCGTGCATATAACATTCATGCACTCTCCTGAAAGCACTGAGCAAGATCAAAAATATTGAGAGAGTATCATTTCTACATCAGTGATGATCGGAAACATTCTACATAATATGTACAAGGGTGTTTCCAGGTGTTTTATGCGAACTTGAATGAGAGGAACATTAGTTTCGATCAACATTACATTTGGTCGACATCTGCACATCAAAATTCAAGAATGTGCGGATGTTTTATTGGCTAAGAAAGATGCACAAAGAAATAAATGTACAACATATATGGAGTTTTACTGAGGTAGGGCATGGAAAAGGAGAGCATGATGATGCAGGAGCATGTGTGAAAAGAGCACTTGCAAGAGAAGAGTTAAAGTTCAAGGATGGTGCTAAATTTACAGATGTAAAAGTATTGTTGATTGGTGTGTCAAGAATATGGGCCTTGAATCTCAAGAGAGATCAATGGTTTGTAGATATTTTTGGTTTATAGAGCAACAACATCTAACAAACTTTGAATATTGTATGACAAATTGCGGATCAAGTGATATGCACTCATCCCGTAGTTCGATTCAAATGCTTGGACTATTTATACTAGGTGCATGACATGTTTTTATATATCATGAATTGATTTGGCATGGAATGAATGTGAGTCACAAAGCAGGTGGGTGGGTGAGTGGACTTGTAGACCTCTAATTCCACTCGAACACACGTCAAGTTCCATGAGCATTACAACTTGCAAGTAGGTCTTGAGATCAAATGACAACATCACCCGACTTTGACCAAGTCTCTGATTTAGTGCAACAAGGTACATACATATATGTACATGCCATGTTTTAGATTTATAAATTATTAAATATTCAACTCTTAATGTATTTATTAATTGGCTTTCAAACAGCTTTACTTTGTGATACATAGGCACGTTTTTTGTAGTTATTGTGACAAAATTTAATGAAGAGGGAACAAACTACTTCTTATCTCGTTGTGTAGAGGGGAAAAAATTGACTTCCATAGTCATTAATGGTGAAGACCTTGAGTATCCCACTAGATTAGTGGTAGTCATTGGAACTTGGCTTCGACAATATCCTATCAAAAATCAAACATTTGGTTGTTTGAAGACTATGAAGTACATTAGAAGATACTTCACTATTCACATTTGGTCCTTGCAACAAATATTAAATTGATCAAATATCAAGGTCGACCATCAAACAAAAATATGTGGAAGGTTCGTGAATCAGATCATGAAGCAATTCTTGCTATTGTCAAGAATAGAGTTGATCCTTGCGGTTCATTGGATTGAATTTGCAAAGGTATGTTCTTCATGAATTTAATTTGAATATTTACTTAAATTATTTTGTTTAAATTTTGTATGATTTAAAATTCTATTTAATTGCTTACTAACATGTTTATGTAGGTTAGTGGTGCCAAAAAAGCTTCCACCTTCACGTGGTTGGCACTATCAGTAGAGAATTTATTATTCTCGAAGCCAAGTGAAGCTAAGAAAAATTAAATATTAGAAAGGAACAACAAACAAAAATTCTCATTTCACCACCTATATTGTAAAAATATCTTATTAAAATTCTCATTTCACCACCTATATTATTCAGGTGATTGGCAATGGACAACCTTACACTGACTCAGTCTGAATGGAGACGGAGAAAACCGTGAGAGGCTTTCGTAGCCGGATGAGGTAACTGAAAGCACGGGGAGCGTAGGGAACCAAAACGAAGCCTCCACTAGCGTTCACCAGGCCACCCCGACATATTGGCATAGTTGGTTTTGTCCCACGAACTTCCATTTGCAAAATACAACATCTAGTAGCCCTACACTGACTCAGACTGCACTATTTTGCACGTTTACAAACAATAGGATAGCGAGAGAACCGGATGGAGATGGAGAAACATGAGAGAGGCTTTTGATGTGTTTGGCTTGAGCTCTTAAGTGACTACGCCCGACGGGGTAGCCCGAAAGCACGGGGAGTTTAGGGAACCAAAACAAAGTGTCCACTAGCATTCAATAGGTCACTCCGATGTTTTTTTGTAGTTGGTTCGGTCCCACAAACTTCCATTTGCAAAATATAACATCTAGCATCCCTACACTGACTCAGACTGCACTATTTCACGTGTTTACAAACAATAGGACAACGAGAGAACAAGATGGAGACGGATAAAATCATGAGAGGCTTTCGTATAAAGCACCTGACATGGATCTATATGATCTAACGAGACATATCTATGTGCCACAGAATTCGATAAATCACATGTCGAATATATGGTGTGTTTGGGCCTCAGGTCTCTTAAGCGACTACGCTCGAACGGGGTAGCCCAAAAGCACGTAGAGCATAGGGAACCAAAAATAAGCCTCCACTAGTGATCACCAAGCCACCCCGACGTATTTTCATATGTGTCGGTCTCACGAACTTCCGTTTGCAAATACAACATCTAGCAGCCTACACTGACGACTCAGATCGCACTATTTCGCGCGTTTACAAAAAATAGGAGAGCAAGAGAACTGGATGGAGACAGAGAAAAATACGATAGGATTTTGTAGAGGGCCCCGACATGGAACTTTTGGATCTGACAAGACATCTCTAGGTCCCACGAAGTTCGAGAAATCACATGTCGAAGATATGGCATGTTTGGGCCTCAAGAGCCCCGAGGCCCAAACACGCCATATCTTTGAGATGTGATTTCTCGAACTCCACAAGACCTAGAGATGTCTCATCAAATTCGAGAGCTCCATGTCAAGGCCCTCTATGAAAGCCTCTCATAGTTTTTTCCATCTCCATTTGGTTCTCTCGTTGTCCTATTGTTTGTAAACGCGTGAAATAGTGTAATTTGAGTCGAGTGTAGGAAACTAGAAATCTTGTATTTCAATTCTATTTTAAAAATGGCTCATGACATAGAAATCTTGAATTTTGCAAGTATGATTGAAGGTTAGAATCATATAAGTATAGAGTGGAAAAATTTTCCACAATAAAAAAATAGGGAAATGAAAGAGAAAACTATGGTCCAAATGAGAGAAACTAGAAGGAAGAGATTTAGACACGCACAACATATGAAATATTAAAGAGTTGATACGAAGAAGATGAAGTTACAAATAATCATTACAAAGTAAAAATGGTACACAACACAAAAACAAAGTAAATAAGTGAACAACACAAAAATATGCACAAATAAAAAGCTAACCTAAACTATTAACCAATAACATAAATAAATTCAATCACAAATATAATTAATTAATTCTTACATAAATAATATGTGATTTTTATTTGTATTATATCCTAATATGGTGTATGTATTTTATAATATATTTTTATATTGTTTGATCTTCATTGGTATAAATGAGTTTTATATAATATTATATATTATATTTTTAATTTTTAATTATAAATATGTTATATAGTTTGTATAAGTATTTATTTCAATACTTTTAGTTTAATATAAGGCCACTAAAAACACTATTTCACATTCATGCATGAAACTACAAAAAAACATTTCAAACAATAACATGCATAGGTGAGAATATTCGCTAGAATATTAGTTTTTAGAGAATTTAATTACAGTTACATCCCATCTTCACATTCTATACAGATGTAATAAATTTTGCAATAATATACACAATGCCAAACATCATTATGATACTAAAAACTAATAGAGATATCTTAAATACATTTATCTAAAATACAACGAGAGATATCAATCACGCAACACCTATCTAACTATATAAGTTTAGTATAATTATACAAAAAAAAGTAAAAATTAAAAATAAACATAATATAATAACTATATTATAATAAATCTATATGAAATGCATTAATAAAAATAAAATTCAAGAGACTCCTTCTCCTTTGTGCGTTGGGTGGATTTTTCCCCTTCCTCTTGGAAACTTAGAGGAAAATAATAATATTGAAATCTGTATTTCGGTTCACTCAATTGAAGAAGAAAATTTGAAAGCCGAGTGATGGATGGTATACTGTGAATAGAAGGAAGAAAGGGAACACTAATTTTCTTAAGATGCTTCTTAGATCCCAAGGGAAGGGGTCCCAGGGATAAGCTCTTCTGCTTTTTGTCTTGCTGTTAGTTGTCCTTTATGCTATGGTTGTGTTTTTGTTTACCTTGTGCGCCGTTGGTAGAGGTAGCTTCAGTTGTTCCTCAGTGTTATATCTTTTTTCTCCATTATTGTATGGGGTAGGGTCCCCTTAACCCCTTTTTCACCTTTATAAAAAAAAATCAATATTTTTAGGTTTGATTTTTATAGACCTCGTTAATCAACAACTTCATTAAATTCTATATTGATTTCCTATTGATTGTGGTAAATAGAATCATTTATCTACCTGAATTTGTAGATCTCGAAGTATATTAAAAAAAACTCAAACATTGCTACATGGCCATGATATTACTATTTTTGATTTACTTCTCCAAGAAAAAAATAAAACTATTTAATGATCCCAATAAAAGTCAAATTTATGAATGGACTATCACATGACGGTCAGATGAATGCCAAATTTAATCTCGAAAATAAAATTGAACAACACACTCGATTACAACCTTGTTTGCCATTGTCAGAGAACGCCTCTAGGCGTAATAATGAAGTTACATTTAATCAAAGTTAAATAATAGTTGAAATATTGTAGTATTTATATTACGAGTAAATGGCAAAAATTTCTTCCATAGTATTAACATGTCTACACTTTACAACGATAAGGGTAGAATCATGCTACAAACAAATTTGGTGAAATAAACGACCTTCAATCTTTATATTGAGAAGGATATTTTATGTTGAATGTATCAATCCTTTATATTGAGAAGGATATTTTATGTTGAATGTATCAATCCTTGATCAATTTTAGTAGTTTACAAATAATTCAACTTGTTTCTAGTTAAGCTAGAGATCTAAATAATCCACACATATATAATGATATGTGGTGATAAGTGGTTTCACATTAGGCCTAACTAGGGTAGACATTAAACTTCATTCCTCGGGTGATTTTTTTGGAAAATATAGTTCTTGTAGCTTACACATGTTCTCTATTTCACTCATAATCTCAAATTCTTACGATTGTATATATCTTTATGATTTATCATTGCATTACTTGCATTGAATAATATTTTATGTGCCCATAGTAAACTAAAAACATTCAAAATATCAATTATAACTCATTAGATCATTCATTTCATGTAGTACATAATCCATATAGGATCCATTACTTGACTCTAAATAAAATGTCAGCTCTAGGACAGCCATGGAATTTGATGTCCCTCACGTACCTCATAGGTCAGGGACATAAAACCTTGAAAAATGTGCCTAGCCTCATAGAAGATATTTTTGGTCACCCATGTGACCCGCTTCCAACCCAACAAAGCTTTAAAATTGATTGTGGAGAACTCATTCCCTGCCATTGGATCACCGCCATGTGTCGCCTTCTTGCTCATCTTGAAATTGATATCCCTCACTTCTCTTTGAGGTGAGGGATGTCGAGACAAAAAATGCGCCCAACTCAAACTCAAAAATTTGAAATTTTTTCTAATCATTATTTGCTTCTTGTTAGAAGAAAAGTTGTAGAGAACACCTCAGTCCACCATTGATGAACCTTGAACCAATACAACCACATCCTCAAAACCATAGAAACACACAGGTCTATAAAGAAATATTGATTAGGAGAGCTCAAGGATCAAAGAATGGAAAGAGAGAAATGGAAAAATCATCTAGAAAATCCTCACTACCGTAAAACAAAGATTTGAAGATATCTTGCAAACTGGTACACGAAATGAAGAACTATTTGTTGTTGAGTTCTTCACTCTCAAAGGCCATTAAAAATCACCTTCAAACCTCCCATTTTCAGCAAGGAATGCTCACAGCAAATAAATTTCACTTCCAGCTCCACGAAGAACAAAGTTTAATTTCCCATCAAATCGACAACCAGATGAAGAGAAATTTCATGAGTGAGAAAAGAAATAAAAACCTATAAAATAGAATTTATTTCATCACGAATGGAGAAAAAAACCAGACCTACAAATTTCAAGCTCCATTAATGGCCACCATGACATAGTAGTGGAAAAAATCAGTGCAACCTCTCCACTTCTCAGGGTTCCAATGGGTGAAATCGCACAAAAATTGGAGGGAATGATCGTTGAAAAATCTAGTTTCATGTGAACTAGTTATTGCGCCATGAAATCCCTATTATTTAAGGATAGGGAGAGATGTTTTTTTTATCAGAATTCTACACTTTTCGAAGAGATTCTCAAATTTTCGAAGATCCAAGAGGCTAAATCATCGAAATTCGAGAGGAAGGGTCTCCAAAAAGCTAGTTTCTCTCAAACTAGTTTTTGCATGATGAAGTTTCCAATTCCTCAAGATATGAAGGAATGTTTTTTTATCGGTATTTAGTCCTAGTAACTCCACACCCAAATCTCTTACAAGACATATATTTTTTATTTTTCATTTATGAGATTTCTGGAAAGCGAATCATTATGAAAATTGGGGCATGAGTTCATGACGAAAAGGAGCCGAATCCAACAAAGTTGTTCCCGTCTCAAACAAAGGTATTTTCATCACATGATAAAAATAACATATGTTATACTTCCTCAAATGCTATAAATAGTGAGCCCCACCAATTGCAAGTTCGATCACTCAGGACAATCAGAAAAATAGTAAAATGGAAAGTAAGACAGAAAATGATTTCTTCCTAAAATAGCAGGTCCCCAAATAACAACTTGCTAAAAAATAGAAATGTGCTAAAAATAGAAATATCTCAGGAATAAAGGAGGTTGGAATATGGTAAATGGCTCAGAACATTAAAGTGGAGCAAGACAGGTGATATGCCCCAAAATAGCAGAACATGGGCTCATATTCTAAAAATAGAAAGTTTTCATTTCGGGAGTGGAAAATTGCATATGACTTTGTTTTCACTCACCTTACTACTTTTGGACTCCCTTTTGGATAATGATATGGTTTCATGAGTTTAAAAGGAGGAATGAAAACTTCACGGAGGTCTTGGAAGCATCATCTTGAGTGCAATGGTTTACGAGAAAGAAAAGCAAGGCATCACAAGACACATCATGTGAATTCATCTTCATCACTTAAGGAACCGAGTGATTCAAAGTGAAGTGGTTAGAATGATTTCAATGAGTCAAAGGGTTCATCAACCAAGTTTCAAGGAGGGTCATTGTGGGAATTGTATGTGTTCATCTCAAGCTTGCAGTGGTAAACATCATAACAATGTTTCTAAACACTCATTCTATGGTCCAGGATGTCCATGCATCATAGAGTTTGCGGTCATCATTAGATTGGGAAAATGATTCAAAGTTATTCAAGGAGGAACCTTCATCGGTGTAGAAGATCACCAATGGAAGAAATCCTCTCTCAAAGTTCATGGTTACATCAAGATATTCAAAGCTTTCCGTCACGAGGAGTGTTTTCCCTCCATCCCTTCCCTCTCCCTCTCTTTCCCTCTCTACTTTCTCTCTCCATTCTAATTCTTTATTATGCATCATCTTTGTATTTCGTCCTATTCACTCAAGTGACCAATTTTAAAATTGAAAAAAATTATTTTCTCAAAATTATAAGAGAAATATTTAAGTCATGGAAAATGAAAGGTCACGAGTGGAATATGGAAACGAAGAGTCATGTGAGGGAGGTGAAAGGAAAATTTAGATTGCTATAAATTGTAATAAGCTCTTCATCCAAAGGGTTCTAATTCTAAAATTCTTCTAGTTGGTTGTATTCTCGTAAATTCATGAGAGAGATTTTGGTCACTTGTGAAGTGAAAAGAGTTAGCTACTTTTCCCTATTCTCATTGTCTTCCATTCTCATACTATGTACAATTTCTACTTGAGCATCAATACAAGGAGTTTCAAGCCTTTTTTTACTAAGGGGTTTAATAATACTTTGTGTTCATTAAATTCTAATTGGTCTTGTTGCTGTTTGCGGTATTCTTTCTTCCTAACTTTAGTGCATGTGATGAAATTTCTAATTAGTGTGTGCAGGAATCTAATTTTCTACCTGCAACATTAGTTCTTCTACCTCCGATCTCACTCCCCTTTCCCACTCTTCGAGACAAAGTATTCCCTATAAAGAGATTGTTAGCTTTTGTCTTGATATATACACATCAATATTCCTTACTCTCCTTAGATGTATCTTTGGCTTGTTGTAACTGTTTCTAGAAATATTTAAGGATATTCTTTGAGCTATACCGATAGATGAATACTTAGCACTAGTAGTTCACTTCTCTTGTGATTCATTTCCATTTTTGTGTTGATAGAACTCCATTTTCATGTAGACTTGGAATGGATCTTGTGCCCTTTGTAAATATATACTTGATATTTTATTGCGTCTTCATTCTATAGAGGCAAAAAATGCTTTGTTTCTGAGTAATTTCTTCCCTGTAGATGCATGCTTGACTTTTCGAACTCATTTCCAGAAAGCATTCTTTGATTGAATAGTTGTTGAGATTTGTAGTTTATTTCTTCAGTTTAGAATAATGACTCTCTAGAGGTTGTATGCTGTTTCCTTGTTGCAAACATGATTGCATCCCATTATGTATAATGAAATAAATGCTTCTTTTCTGGAAAATGAAGAAAATACTTAGTCTCTTTTTCTGAAATGACTTTTTCCTTTTCAAAAGTCATAGTAGAAATTATGTTCAAATTTTGCATTTAAAATATCATTTCTGTTTTTCTGGAAAAGTCCATTTTGCAAGGGGAAACTCTGGATTTTTTTCCAGAATCCTTCTCTTTCAAATTTTTGTGATTTGTCCATTCTGAAAAGATATAAACATCTCTCTTACTTGTCTGATCACTTGAATGAGCTATCCATGCTAGCTTTACTTGATTCATTACATCTTCTGAAAATTGTGAAGTAGTTGCCCTTTGATTCACACTTGAATTTGGAAATTAAAAGGAACTTTTAATAGCTGTAGCATGATGAAAATCTGGAATACCTATATGTTTCATTTGATCATGATATCAACTTAGAAGTGATGAAACATGTACTTTTCTTGATTTTTTTATTCCTTTTGAAGCTCAGATAGTTTAGAAATCATGTAGTAGCTTAAAAACATGTATTTCAATTCAGTTTTAAATCAAAAGTACACAAATCTCCAAGTTGAAGATAATGGTGGAAAATACCCACAACTACTTCCTCGAAAAACTCAAACAGAGCAGAGCCATAAAAGATACAAGTGCAACCAAGCTCAGAAACCATTTATGTAGAAGGGCTGAGCTCAAGGAGAAAACAACAATGACGTCAACAAAATTTTTGCCAGGGCTTCGCCCACGAACCAGAGGTGAAAAATGAAAAAATAATGGGTTTCAATTTGATTTAACACACCCACCTTGGCCATGGCTTAGCCTAACTCAACCACAGTCAAAAGATCAATGGTCGTGAATCAAAAGAACAACAGATCAATGTCTCTAGATTAATCTCCAAAATCAAAGCAAACCATCATGGTTAGCCACATTCAATGCAGGGTTAAAAACCCTAACCACGAGTTAAAGATCAACGATCAGAAATCCAACAGTACAGAAATCACTCAGTCTGCATCAAATACCTAACTCAACCTGAGTTATACAAGCCACCAAAAACATGCCAAGGGTTGAGTCATCGTCGCGAGGGGGCCGACCATATTATTTGAAAATTATTTACAATTTTGACTTACTCACTATAGTCCAAACTTCAAATAATGTGAAGCCGACCATACATGCCAAGTATGATCACCGAAAAGGTGAAATTTAAACCAAGTGTTATTCAAATTCCAAAAGCCAACAAGTGATTGCATGGTCATGTTTAATCAAAAGGTGGCAGACCTTATCATAGCATGTGTTACAAAGGTGGTCGAGTATGACATGGTGGCCTTTTACAAAGTGACCCCCATATACATCTAAAACACAACAATGTGCTAAGTCTACAAAGGTGGCCAAACCGAATGGAGATCATTGATCAAGTGCAAGGGTGGCCCCACAGACTGCAGAGGAAAAGTTGAGCATGTACACATGGAGGTGGTCCCCATCAAATGGATGTGTGGATGGAATTTTTTTGCAAACATTGCAAGTATTGTAATTATTTTGCTCACAAACAGGGAGTTAATTTTTGCATGCCTTCACAAGAGGACAGAACAAACAAGAAGACAAATTCACATGCACAAGGAAAGAGACTTGCCCAGCAAGCAAGCTTATTATTAGAAAATTATTCACCATTCTTTTCTTAAAAATAGAATAGTCAACTTCAGTTTGACTGAGATGTAATCAAAGGCTATTAATGCCTATTTGTAATTGCATGTTCTATTTTTATTCCTTTATTTATTAATAGATGAAGGATAAAAATAGGATGCATGGGTGAGTACAAGCCTTAGTCTATTTTTAGGAAGGGGGAAATCAAATTTTCTATATATTGTGTGCTTTGGCAAAGCACAAGGAGGAATTTTTAGATATAGGAGTGCTGAAGTAATTTTTGCCAATTTTTCCCTCTGAATGTGAAGTATTTTCTGCCTTTCCAATTATTTGCAATCTTGTGTATGTTTCCATTAATCTTGTGAATGAAAATTCCCTGGTTAATTATCTTACCCTATTGCAAATTCAGTAATTTCTGCATGATATTAATGTGCATGTTTAACTTAGCAGTATTGTTGTGATACTTTCCCTCAATACCTCGAAGTGTTTTGCCCTTAACATTCTATAGAAAATTGTTGGTACGTGCATCAACAATCCTTTCACATATCAATTGTGCATATACTTAGTCAAAGCCCTCATACAAATTTGGTGTATCACCTTAGTTTTAATTATTTTACAGCCATCTTCTACCCTTAACCTCAGAAAAATCAATTTAGGATACACCAGTAAGGAACCAACCTTGATACTAGAGACTCACCTCAAAATAGGTATACCCACATACCTGAGGTGTTTCCATTGTATGTATGAAAGAGAGATAAAAATTTTAATCTTAAAACACCTACACCATCTCTCTACGGGTTTCATTTTCGAGAGAACAATTTTTGGCACGCCGTGGGACATGAATCGGATACGCATGAAAGTTACTGAGATATTTACAGCAGATCTTACATCAAATAAAAGTTACTTTCAGACAACAAGCTGCATCAATCTATTTTAAAGACTCAAAGATCTATTTGGTGACTCCATAGGGATGATTTTAGACCAGTATTGCAGCATGTTCCATGCCTAAAGTGACTACAAGATCATCGGTAAGAGGAATTCCTCTTGAGTTTGTTTCTTTACCTTTGAATTCTGTAAGAAGGAGAAGAGTTGGTAATACTTTACTTTATAATAGGCCTACTTTATAATAGGCCTAGTTGGTAATACTTTCCTTCACCACGTGTCAATATTTTTGTTCAAATCCCACTTTTTCAAATGGCTATTCAACCACCAAGGAATTTTGTGACCTTTACTAATGGCAGCCCATTAGTAATCCCAGTTTACCATGACATCCCTAATGCTGCCATGAAAATTTTGCCATCATTCACTGGTGAAAATGAGGTTACACCTACATAACACATCAAAGATGTCACAGCCTTATGTGCAATTCATAATATTACTCATGAGGATGTAGCTTTGAGACTTTCAGTTGCATCTCTTAAAGGACAAGCCTTACTGTGGTATATAAATCTAGAGATTGGATGCATAAGAACTTGGGATGACTTAGGTGATAAATTGTTGAAACAATTTCAAGATAATTTAGATCATTTATCTCTTATAGAACAATTGTCTACCATTAAAAGAGCTCCCAACGAATTTATGTCAAGTTTCAACATTTGTTTTTCCAGAACTTGGGAAAGAATTCCAGCAAGTGTCAAGCCTCAATTTATTATCTTAGGGCATTAAATAGTGATATTTCAACTATGATTCAGTCTATGGGAGGAGAGATGCTCCCAACAGCCTATGATATCGCCATACGAGCTGAAATAGTCTTATTCAAGTTGGAAAATTAGCACCAAGGCCTTCAATGCCTTTTTTGGTAGATTTAGCACATATTCCTCAGCCTATCACAATTATAGAACTTGATGTTTCCGCCCCATCAGATGACGTATTTAAAGCTTTACAGACTATGGGGAACAAGTTGAATTCAATTGAGAATAGGCTTGCATTACCTAATAGACCTTATCAGGCTCCTTATCAGCAAAATCAACAAAATCAACAAAATAGGCAGCCTTACCAACATAATCAAAATTATAGGCAGCCTTATCAGCAAAGGCAGTTTGACCCAAAGGCTCCTAGTTCATCTAACACTTTAGTTCTAGTTAATATGGCTACGAAGAGTGGTGTTAACCTTGTAATCAACCTCATTTAGCTACAAGTTACCCAAATGCTTTTCTAAACATAAGTCTTATTGCACAACCTCAATCTAAGACATTATTCATGCCTCAAATGGAGGGTGGGTAGTAAGATACTCAAGTTCAGAAGGCCCCTGAACAAAATTTAGTCATTTTTAGTGAGGATGATTTCATTGCAATTACTACTAGGGCTCAAGAAAAGGCTGTAGAGAGTAAAAAACAACAGAATAGGCCTATTCTACCTACTATCATTGATAAAACAACAAGCATAAGCCCAAAACTAGCCAACAATGCACTGTTTCTCAAAAAACAATAGGTGTTACAACTGGTAAAGAACAACAAAAACAACTACAGCCTGATCTAAGAAGGTTATTTATACCTTAGATATCAAAAGCAGTTGAAGCAAAATTAGTTTTCGCCAAAGCCTATGCTAAAACATTAGAATTTGTTTCTAAAACTATTGCTTCTTTTAACATTGTTGATGTAATGAAAAATCATAATGTTAACATCTCAATGTGGGATGCTCTAAGTATTCTAGGACAACAAGATTTACTTTCTCATGAACTAGCTAAGCTGCATATTTCTTCTAAAACAACGAAAAGGAATTCTAGAAGGTAGACATGGTCCTTGGAACAATGGAACAAGACCACATCAAAGAAGTTAAATGGATGGTTCAAAAGTCTTAAATTCTCATGACATCAAGAAGCCACCACCATTTTATCTATCATTGATTATTGGAGAACATCTTGTTCATAACTTGTATGGTGGACAATAGTGCAAGTAGCACAGTTATGCCAAAAGTAATTGCAGAAAAATTGGGTTTGCAGTATGAGCCTACAGAAAAGAGTTTCTTACAACTTGATGGAACTGTAACTAATATAGTTGGTGTAATCAGGAATTTAGAGGTAACATTGCATGCTTTCCCAAATGTTTCTATTCTGTAAGATGTCACTGTTGTAGATTTACCTCCTTACTTTGCATTATGCTTATCTAGAGATTTCACAGCAAAGATAGGAGGTTATCTCTCTTCAGATTGGTCCTTCTTATTTTTCACTACTCATTATGGCACCAAGGTTACTATCAATTCAGAACCATTGGCCAGATTTCACATTGAGCCTCACTCTTCCAATGCAGTAGCTAATTATTCAGCTTTAGACCAATCTAATTTTGATAATATAGCTCATGTTTCAACATTAGATGGTGTTTCTAACCTATTTATGGATGAAAAGACACATGAAGAACATGCTCATGATCCTTTCAAAGAATTTGAAGAACACATGTTTGGTGTGTATTGCTTGCATGAGGAAAACACACCACTTCCATTGTTGTCCAAAACAAAAATTCAGTAGAAGGGATTTGGAAGCTTCATTTTGATGGAGCTAAGAATAAGAAAGGACAAGGAGCAGGTTTGATGCTCACTTCCCCAATGAACGAAAGGTACTTCTCGATTTGAGTCTCCAATTTTCATGCACTTGCAACGTAGTTGAATACGAAGCATTGATTCATGGTTTACATTGGGCCAGAAAGAGAGGCATTAACATGTTACAGATTTTTGGTAATTCTAAGTTGGTTATCAATCAAGTAATAAATTTCAATTTTTGTAAGAACCTGTTAATGAAGTCTTATAGACATAGAGTTCCAGACTTAATGGAAGATTTCAAAGCTATTAACATCCAATCCATTCCTAGAATAGACTTGCAACAATTGGTGCCAGTTTTGAAGTGCTGGAACAAATAGAGAACAACAAAATTTAGCCTCATATAAAGCTAATTGTCAGGCCTTTGATACCTAATAATGATTTGAATTGGTAATTTTTTGAAAGTGATGATCAAATCTACAGGTTTTTGCAGCAAGAAGCTGAGTTTTCCACAGTGAATCAAGATAAATTACAACACTTATATGGTGACCAGATTGTTCAATTAAAGACAAATAAACTTCCTTGAGGTCTTGTCACATTAGAAGACATCTTCAACACTAGATGATCAGTTAAGAAAAGACAAAACTAAGATATCAACACATGTTGATAACTATGAGGAGATCTTAGTTGATGAAGGGAAAAATTTGTTTCTTGGAAAGGTATGTTCCTCAACTGAAAAGCATTTATTGATCTTTGCAAATAATTTAAAGATGTTTTCACTTGGAGATACCAAGACTTGAAAGGATTTGATCCCATTTTAGCACAACATACTATTGAATTACAACCAAATTCTAAACCAGTTAGGAAAAAATAGAGGCCTGTGAATCCTAAAATAGAGCCTCTAATGAGGAAAGAATTATCTAAGTTGATTGAATCAGGTATTATATTTCTAGTTAAGCATTCAAGTTGGGTAGAAAATCTTGTTCCTATTAGGAAGAAGAATGGAGAAATCAAATTATGTGTGGATTTTAGAGATCTTAATAAAGCTTCATTAAAAGATCATTACCCACTCCCAAATATGGATCAGATTTTAAGAACAGTTTTTGGTTCAAATAGACTATCTCTTCTAGACAGTTACAGTGGATACAATCAAATTTTAGTTCGAGAAGACGATAGGTATACAAAAATTTTACTACCAGTGGGGTAGTTATGCTTACAAAAGAATGCCTTTTGGCCTTTCAAATGTTTGTGCAATGTTTCAACGTGCAATGGACATGGCTTTTCACAACTTGTTAAATAAATGCATCCTTGTTTATTTAGATGATGTTACTTTGTATTTTCAAAAGATTCTGATGAACATCTAATACATCTAAGACAAACTTTTCAGTTATGCAGTAGTTTGGAATATCTTTGAATCCCAAAAAGTCTATCTTTTCAGTACATCAAGGTAAACTACTTGGTCATATTGTTTCTAAGCAAGGATTAGCAATTGATCCTTTGAGAATTGAAGCCATATCCTAGCTATGGCATACGGGTGTAAAAGGATTAGTCAAGGGTAAAATGACCGAAGATGACTCAAATGACTAGGCATATAGGTGTAAAAGGTCAAGAATGACGAAATAAAATAAGAGAATATGGCTAAAAGATAGGGGTTAATTAGTACTTTCTTCACTCAAAAAGCTTATAAATAGTAGTATGAGACCGGGACTAAATAATGTCTAAAGTACATGATTTTGTGTCTACAAGTACCTCTTCCTATAATAATACTTTTCTCTATTTGAATTCCTTTAGTACCCTTCTAGTTAGCCTTATTCAAGTTTTCCAGATTTAGAACACATATATAAGTAGGTTTTCACCTCTTATCAAGGAGGAGATCATACAAACTTGACACCCAAGATCCTAACGAATCTACACTAAGAGAAATCAAAAGAAAAGATACTCAAAGATTCCCTTGAGATTCATATACTTTCATACTTCAATTCTAGGGCAATTATTCACTCATATCTATAAACACAACTAACATATCATCACTTCAAGTAAAGTTGGGGAAAAGGTAAAGTACAATCACATTGTTATAAGATCATGGTTATCAATTTGGTTACATACAAACTGAGATCACATGTTAGGCAAGAACGATGTGAGGTTCGATCCCTCTTTGAATTAGTGGTGATTTCAAGTGCACAAGGGTTCTCATAACCCACCTAATGTAGGTTTTGTAGGAATCCCTCGCCATATATGGTTTTGAAATTTCAATCATCTTCTTGGTAATCATCACACAATTTTGGAGATATATGTTACACGCAAGAGTAGATCGAGAAAGATGTACACATGCTCAAGAATTTTTGAAGATGAAAATGCAAAGCAAGTAGGATCGTATGGAGAGGTACATAGTGGGGATATGCATTGTCGCATCTCATCCATTTTGGTCTAGGAAGCTTTAAAGGATGCAATTTTGAAGACAGAGTTAAAGAGGATCATTTCCAAACATCTTCATTCATCATATTAGTACAGATTAGTACATAGAGAAGGATATCAACTAAGTCTTCTTCTATCTCTCATTGCAAGTGCTTTGTCTATTTTTATTCAAAATTGTTTATCATTGTACATATGGTTATTCTTGATATTGTTACAATTATCTTTGGAAACTAATTGATTAGGATAATCTAGCATCGGTTACTACCCCTAGATTATTAACCATTTTTGTTAAATAAGGAATTTTGTCTTCCTCGTAGTAGTGATGAAGAATCTTGTCATTCAAGTGATGGTGAATTTCTCTACTAGTGCGTGTGTTTGCATGCGTGCTAGAATAAGAACAAAACAACATCCTTGTTCATGTGGGTAGTAAAATTTTAATATTCATGTGTGTATTTGTAATGAAAACATTCTTGGATGTACTCGACATCTTGGGATTAATTATTTGTAAAGGAAATGTCACATTATGGGGGGAATATGATACCAATACTCCATTTCTTTTCTATAAACTAGGACGTTACAAATATTGTTATTTGTGTAATGTGAAGCTATTTCATAGAATGCCTCGAATGTAAAAAGATAGTGGAGATCTAGGCTACATATAATAAAGCATATACTTGAGAACTTTGATGGATAGGTTGATGTGTTTGTGTGAGGTGGTTGATGGGTCCCACATCATGAAGCATGTATTCAATTGAATATGTTGATGGTTCCCTATTTATGACTGATGCGGTTCCCACATTCACCTTGAGTGTCGGGAACATGATGTTTATATTCATGTTACTTAGTTAGTTAGTGTTGATATCTCCCTATGTTAATACTACATGGGTGAATATCAAGGAATTACAATGTTCACATGTTAGAGTGTTAGTGATTATATTCTTATGGACGATATAATAGTAATTTGTATGTGAGGTTGTTGTAAACAACCCACATAAATAGATTAGTTAACACAAGTTAGAAAAACTCATGTATTGATAGTGTTTGATTATAAATGCTATGATAGACCTTCTTTTATAGGAGATGTATTAGCCTATATATATGTAATTCATTAAATGCATAAGAGATCGCAACGTTATTGTTTTTATTATTTGTATTGGACTCCATTTTCTTTGTAGGTGTGTGTTGTGCACAAAATTAAGATAATTCAAATCTATTAAAGGTAAAGGGAGTGTAGATAAATTTGAAATTTTCTCTAATGTTGAATCTATTTCCAAGGATATTATTTTAGCCAATCTAGAAAAGGCATTATACTTGTGGGAAATTTGAGTGTTTCCCCATTATAGATTGATCTCGATGCTTTTCAAATAAACATCAAGACACTAGAATCCTTTTAACAAGGATTCATTTTTGCAACTAATAGAAATGAATCATTTGAAAAATGACCATTAATGAGTTGACAATACCTATCATTGATCATAATGCCTCAAATCAAACTGTTCTTATCCCAATGTGAAAACTAATATCTAAAGGCTTCTATCGCAAGCATATAGAGAGAGTGTGCAAGCGAGAAAAATTTACTAGATTGAGAGAAATAGACCAAAACTATAATACCATTGGCCATTAATAGTTAAGAAAATCAAGGCCTCTTGAGAATAGAGTCTATGCACATAAGAATAAGAAATATACAAATCCAATAGCTTTGAGAATGGAGTGAATAAATGAGAATTTAATATGATTGTAATTTTAAAAAAATCCAATGTAAGAAAAATATTTTATTGATGAGAAGCGCAATCCTATTCCTTTACTTACCAAATAGTTACCATATTATCAATATTATATCATCCTTTAATAAAAATGATTTCTCAACTTTAATAATTACAGGAAGAATATGCAAGAGTTGAAGTGCTAAATCCTTGGCTATTTTCTTATAGGATACATTCAACAAGGTAATGGGTTTCCAACTTCTCATGAGCTCGGGATTGCCAAGTTTAGGTATAAACCTAATTTTACCTTTGTTGAGAACCTTACATAATTTATTTGTTATTAATGATTCCATGTATAGCTATAAAAATAGGAATAACAAACTGCCAAGTAGATTTGAAAAAATACAAGGAAGTCAATAAATGCTAAACATTTTATCATTAGCCATACATTGCACTATTGTAAAAGTGTTTTTATGGTAAATAGGACTTCACATTGTTTCTTGGGATTGGGATTAAGCTTGTATGCAACCACATCAATACATTTTTCTAATGATTACTTAATATTCTTTTGTTGTTTCCTAGAAGTGATCTACTTACATAGATAGATCCAAGAAGGTTGAAGAAAATTCAAGAAATATTATAAGGAAATCGTGTGTGATCCGAATAGCTTTGATTTTATCCTTGGCATTTTCACTCGTAGAGATTTGAAGAACTTTTGTAGAGGCATGGAATCGACCTTTAGCAAATGCGACTCTATACTAATTTGAGTTTTCTTGGTAGCATGAATTTATGAAAACTTAATTTTGTGTTTACATTCCAAGTACCATGGATTGTAATTGAGGATCAAAGGGGCTACATCGGGTTTAGCAAAGACTCTTTGAAATTATTTTTTAGTGTATAAAGCAATCTTATTTTTGAATTGGCAACACTTATTTTCCAAATTGGTCAAGAAATGCGTGGCACTTTGTATTTTTGGTTGATAAAGTTTGGAGAAGGCTCCAGGACCGTTCTACAAAAGATAGATGTGAAAGATTCCAGCAAAACTAAAAACCAAAGAACAAAGGCAAAGACCAAATGAATTGTCTCTCAACATGCCCAAACCGAAAAAATTTAAAGGACAAACACAAACCGATTGCATCAAATTGGCTCTCAAAATACGGTGGCACTATTGATTGCATCATTCCTCCAATTAATCAACCTAACAATGTAAGGGGATGTGGCAAAAGGTTACGCACCTTGAAAATGAGCATTATAGTTCCTTGCGGTCTAAAAGAGACATTAAAAAAGAATTAAGTACATTAATATGAGTTGAGAATTTCCAAAACTAGTTAGAAGGTGATGTGATTGTTATCGAAAAGCATAATATGTTGATGGATGACAACATGAAGGTTGTCAAAGATTTGTGAAACTCAAACAAATGCTAGATAAAAAGATTAACATGGCCAATTCTTTTGAGAACCTCAATATTTCAAACCCGAGTTTGGCCAATATAAAATAAGGCCGAGAAAAATATACCCCCCCTAGAAGAGAAGGTCTTAAAATCCCCAATGGTTTCTAAAATAAAACCACGATTCATGTTCTCCCACATACTATTGCATCGAGTGGCACTCTCTTAGTCCTTGGGAAGCTTAAATCATATTAAAGTCACTAAAAAAATACATTAAGATATAGAAAAAACTTATCTAATATCTCCACAAAGATGATATTTCCAGGACACCATTAGAGGCATCAACATTAACAATTTGAATGGAGTTTCTATTATAATGAAGAATAACCCATATAGCTCAACAGTAATAAATCTTCAAATGGTGTAGTAACCGAGAGACATAAGTTTGGGGCGATTGAAATATCGCCACTATCTAAAACAATATTAAAAGAAGTTTGGAACAACATTGTGTTTGATGAAATACATTTTGCAGAATTTCCGAAGCAAGAAACCTAAAATCTTAACTTCCTACAAACAAACAAAATTTAGATTTCCTATTCATTGACATATAAAATGCGTGGAGAATTTTCATAAGCACTCTGTGAGACCACTTACATTCCATTTAAAAGAAGTAAATTCTTCTATGTGAAGTTCCCCTTGTCCATTTTCATACCCTAAATCATATTTCATGACCTACAAAAATGTTAGTTAAAAGAGGACATTTATTTGGAAAGATAAAATCTTTGATTGAAATGGAGCATTGTTTAGCCCCATGATCTCACCGAAGTGAGTCAATCCCACCACAAGGTGGACTACGAGAATTTTAAGAGTGTTAAACAATTGTTGATGAGGACCTAACCACGAACATTGTCACACGGCATATAGTCATCTTGAGAAACATGGCCATAAGGGATAACTACGGGGTTCTTAACATGGAGAGCTATCATGACTTTAACATGTTTAGAAGAGGTTTGTCATTGGAAACTATGCTATCCATTTCAATATTTGTATTCCCGGTGGATCTCTTTTTGCTAACCACGATTTGGTCCAACCATCATTATTTTTTATCAAGTTACTAGCTTTTGAACTTGTGGAGACCCCATAACTTGACTTAGAGTGAGTCATCGGGGTTGGTCGCGAGATATTATGGTTGGGGACTTGGCAACAAAAGCATGTGTTAGGAAGATTTATGAATTATTATAAATTTATGTGTCAATTTTTCATATTCAACATCCAAATATTAATAGACCCTTTCAGTCTTTCGTGAGTTTAACCTCAACACAAACTTGTTATTTAGTCGAGAGGAATTGAAGTGCTCAACTTTATGACATATAATGTGCTAAATAAATTTGATATTATCTAGTATAAAATACAAGAAATGGGATGCAAGATTGTTTATCCCGCACATGGACTTTCTAAAATACTTGTTTGGTGACTTTGTCTAAGGAGAAAACATCGTGAGAATATTCCTCATGAACTTATACTTTCTTTGAAAAAGTAGATAAAACTCTTAGTGAAGTTTTCAACTTCATAAACTTGAATCTATTAGGCTCTAAATGATGCTTGATCAAGGGTTGTAGATGATCCTCCAAAAAATATGACTTGGATCTCCGACACACAGGGGAGGACGTTCTCTAGATCTCGCCCGGCCGATCATTCCGCATCTCGCATTCACGCCGTTCCACTGCCGCTCGAGGAGTTGCCATCTGACATGCTGTTGTCGCCGCCATCTCCTATGTGTCACTTAGTCATCTCTGCCTCGCTGTCTCGATCTATAGATATTGGGCCGGGCCCTATACCTATAGAATCTAGGCGGACTTCATTCAGTGACTCCGCGATCGCCCTCTAAACGATCAAAATGGGGTAGAGCCTGAAGATACGTTTTGTACTCCATCAATTTCTCTGTGCCTCTATGGAGTGATCCAATATGAAGAAGAAGATATTTTAACATCGACGAGAATTATTTTCATCGTGACGTAACCATATTTACAAAAAAAATAAAACTTGAAAGACAACCCAAAAAAATCAAACCCCCACGTAGGTTTTTGTTTTGGAAAAGAAACTTAAAAGAACAAGATTCTCTCATATGAGCGACCATAATTATCAATCGAGTGGATGTCATTTTCCTAAAATAGTAAAATGTAAGCCTCGTATTCAGAAAAAGTAAGTTAGGTTTTTGGACTTGTTTGATTTTCTATGAATTATTGAAACTAAATTAGTGTGGAATCGAATTGGAGGTGCAATCGTACGGCACAAGTACGAATGGGACTAATCATTACGTAATACAACCAATGGAATACAACCACGGAAATTATTAGCCTTACAAGGAAAAAGACAATAGTAATAATTACCTTGTACGACCGCCAGTGGACGATGAATGATTTTCTAAAAATTTAAATGAATGAGCATATTTATATTTCATTACGAATATATAAAAATTAACAAATAAAAGGCCTCATGATAGTTTCTTTAACTCTTCTTTAGGTTATAATTTTTTTATTAAATCCTAAGTTTGCATAGGTTAGGTGTACAAAAATTTTAAGCTTATGTGTTAAAGATTGAGAAGATTTTATTCCATTAAATTTGTTTAGGGTATAATGTGGCATCGTCCTTTATTACTTTGTGTTTCATGAGATTTGTATTGTGGCGGGTAGTTAGGCAACATTTTTTACACCATCATAATCACCATTGAATTATAAAGTATATGTGAATTAATAACTCCATAAAGAAGAGCTTATCTATCACATAGGTTAGTATGGTTGAAATATTGACTAATTAATGTTAGTTAGTCAATAATTCAATTTACTTTAGTGTGTGGGGGAAAGGGAGGACGGGGTGGGAAGGCGTGTCCAATTAGAGCGCTCGATACAAATATATCATATTTCTCATGGATTGTGAATCATTTGATATTACAACTACTTTTGTAAATTGCACATTAATTACACTATGACAATCGTGTGAATATTATGTATATTAAGTTTTACTTGTTTGTATAGATCTTATAAAAATTATTACTTAGAGGCCTAAATAATTGACAAATTATGGAAAGATATAATTAAGTTATACGAAACGTTTTTAAAAATAGGGGAAAATTTTTAGAACATTGTAAAACATTATCAATTTGCGGGATATAATAAGCATATGATTAGTATTTTAATGTATATAATTGGTGAATATGACCACATTGTTCTTACCAGTAAACCAAACTAAGATATTTATGAATATTTTTATCGGGAGGAAGTTAATAAGAGGTAGCTCGATATTTTAATCTCTCAGTAGAATGGTATTATTATTATTTTGATTGATAATACTTGGAAATGCTCCAAGGGCCATTACGTTACGAGATATTACGATGAAGCTCGAAACAATAAAAAAAACCAATAAAGTGCCAAACAAACTTGGCGAAACAACAAACAAAAAGAGGATAACAACCCTCCAAACACGAACAAAACTCAACCCAAAGCAAAGGAGTGAGATCTTAATGTCATATGTGTTGGAGCTGAACTCTGCTTGAAAAAATTCTTTTCTTATTCTAGACCAAAGTCCATTCTCCCTTATTTGAATCTTCTCCATCTGGTCCACACAGGAGGATAATGTCGATAAAATAAATAGGTTGATATAACAAATTGGGAGGGGAATAAGGATCCCTCTCCTTAACCATACAAACCGAAACCTGCGAGACTTTCCTTCGTGAGTCGTGTTGAGGCTCCTGAGAATATTTCTCAACAAAAGGAGTAAACTCGACCCTCGAAATACTCTTCTCGGATGATGAATCTACCTCACGACCAAAATCAAGATGAGGAGCCTAGAGAGGATTCTCATCCATAATAGGGGTGGAATCAACCTTTTCCGTAAACTATAGGAGCTTCCACAATGCGGTGCGAAGGAAGATACCCCTTCCACCATCCATTCTTAGATCCACCCCTAATCTTGGATCGCTCACAATCCTTGATCAAATGACATGTTTCATAACACCTATGACAACGAAAAACAAGGTTTTCATAGTCCAATTCTTTGAATCAAAACCCTCTCACCAATCTACAAATTAATATTCTCAGGAAGATCATGAGATACATCCAAATCCACAAAAATCCAAGCATAAGAGGTATGCAAGAGACATTTTAGTGGAAGCATCAACTCTAACAAATTTCCCTAATGTATTTCCAATGACTTCAAAACAAGGGTCAAACCGAGTTATGCAGTAGACCGAATCGACCCGCATTATCAACGAATTGAAAGAATCTGTTAAAGGGTCAAACAATGGGAACCATACTTTTTTCATGAGTCCATGATCTCCCAAAACCAAAACCACTCATGAACAAGATCTTGATCTTCTGAAATCGAAAATAACAATAAAATAAGATTTAGAACAAGGATAAATCTCAACCTTACCCTTGATAATCAGTCCCCATTTCTTTCTGATCCATTCAAATAGCTCGAAAGCTTTGGCCATAGATCAATAAAACAAAAAATGATACCCCGATTGCCGAAGCCCTTTTCACGGCTCTCCACTTGATGTGGGATATCTGTAATCAAGCCTCGTAACATGGGTATCAAGAGAAGGATCCAACTTCCTAGAATTTTTTTTTGGAAACAACTCTGCCGGAGGAAATATGAGCACTCGTAGTTTTCGAGGTTTCCCTTTCCTATTGATCCTCCACACCTTCCTCGTGGGCCTTAGATTCAATGTTTCCTTGCTTGGGCGAGATGAAATAACACCACCTTTCTTAATCCACTGCTCGTTAGGGTTAGGGAACTCACAGATCGAAACAGCTTTCACAACACACACGACCATCCATAATAATTTCTACTATATGTTCCCAAACTTTGGATGGTAATCAATTTTATTATACTAGAGCTATGAACTGGAGTGGTGGAGGAGCACTTTCTCTAAGTGGGACATGGGTGTGGGCTTGGGTCCTTAATATCCATTAAGCAATCAGTAGTCGAGTGCCCCGCTATGTTATGCTTGGTCCACATGGAGAAGTTTGGCCCCTACCTCAAGGTGTCCCCATGACCACTTATTGAAAGAATCCAATGAACTCAATGGGAATGGAACTTGGGTTAATGATTACAAACTACTTGTGACTCACCAATAGACCAAGACCTTGAGTTCATTATTATTTTTATTTTCTATGCATAATTTGTGTAGATATTATTATAATCTTAAAAAAATCAGTTATTTAAATGTACTATATATAATAACAATATTGTAGTTAACAAGAGCCACATAACATCCAATTCCTCTCTCTCTCTCTCTCTCTCTCTCTCACTCACACACACACACACACACACACACACACACACACACACACACACACACACACACACACACACACACTTACTCTTTCCCTTGATAGAAATTTGGAATGCCCTTAAAGCATAACCTTCTTTACTTAAGGTGTTTTCTTTTGGCTTAACAAAATAATATATTGTTGTCTCAAAAAATAAAATGTGTTTGGTAGATGTACAAGGAGTTTGGGAAATGGACCAACATGATTGCAACCTCCATTGTCTCGGATGGGGTATCTAGTTGTTTGGGGGTTCTTTTTGAAATCCCAACTCAAAGCTTAGTAAAGGCCTATTATATGTCGAAGCCAAATTCTTGCTAAATGATAGATTTTTAAAATGAGCTCTCTAAGGCATAAGGGTAGTAGTTGTTTTATCTAAGGGAGAGGAGCCAATTATTGAGCATGGACCAATACTTGTGAGGGTACATGGAAATTAGGGATCTAGTACATGTCACTTTATCACATACATTTTGAATAAAAAGTGCCCAATAGAATAAGTCACATCAAGTCATTTCACCAATTAGCCAATCAAATGATGACAAATAGGTAGAAACAAATATGTGATTTAATTCACAAGTAATGGTCCACCTTTAAATTTATTTGTATTTAAAATAACATAAACATTTTAAAAATGTCCCTTCTACATTATTTTAATATTTAAAATGATATATATTTATAATATTTATATATATATTATATATATATATATATATATATATATATATATAAGGAGAACATAACCTATTAAAGGGTATTTTTATTTTATTTTGATGAAAAGATCTTATATTATATAAAAGGGTATTTTTGTTTTGAAATATATTATGTTTTGTTTTCTATGTGCACCCTTAAACTTTGGGTGCAAAGACTGTTCCTCTCCCTTAGTTGTTATCTTGAAAGCTTAACATCATTGATTTAGGATTCATACATGTTGCAATCAATATAATATTCCTTTTTAGGGTTTTTAATTAGAAAAGGAATTCTCATTGATCACTTATTTAAAAATAGACAATACTTATTATATATATAATAAATTTATGTTGTTAAATTTTAATATTTTTTTATTATATAATTACTTAAATTTATAGTAGTGATTTTATTATAAATAAATAATTAATTAAAATGGCAAAACTCAAAAGATATAAATTTCAACCCTAATATTGGTCTTTATAAGAGAAGACTTATACGTCATATTCTTAAAACATAATAACATTGATTTCATTTAAAAAAATTATTATTAAGGTTTTTTTATCACGCCAAGAGACATTCTATAATGGGAGCTAGGGAATGTAATAGAGTGAGTTTAATTCGATTTTCAACATTAAATTTTATGTTCATGTAACCATCATAAGGTAATTTATCCTTAAATTTGACATCCATTTGATCATCACTTAATACTATTTTTGTTTTTTCTTGGGATAGTCAATCAAAATATAGTATTGTATAAATCAAATGGTAAAATTTTGGGCCTTTATTTTTCCTCGGATATATTATTTTGAAACCAAGAAAGTGGTGTAGCTAGATTGATGTCACTTGTCACCACTCAATGTGAATTTGATAGACAATGTAATGAAGTTTTTAGTCAACATGGCATGCATGTAAAATACAACATAAGATTCTTCATATTGATATCTCTTGATGTATTTGAAATAGATATATTTAATATAGACATACTAGATAACTATTGCTACCAAATCCCATATCAATTGCCCAAACTATGAAACTCCACACGATGTTTAGGTGACACAAATCCAAAAATAAATAAAATATTTAATTTTGAGTTGGATTACATGTCAAAAATATTTACATGAAAATGTGACACAATTTCAAATCTATTTTCATTGGATTGACATCAACAATTAGCACCAAAATTCTCTCAAGTTTAAGTCAAATTTATATTGTCAATAATTCTATAAAAATTTATTTAATGTAGCTAAAACAAACTAAATCATCATGAAATATAGACACTATTTGATAGTGTGAGTTGTATTAAATTGTTTTTAATTAGAAAAATAAAAGGAAGATGTTGACAATATACATTGCAAGTTCCTTTTCTTTTAGATTTATCGGCTTTGATACTTTCATCATAATTTTCATTTTATCGACATCTTCAAAAGGAATGAGTTGACAAAGTTTAGAAACCAAAAATATTTTATAGATATCAATATCTTTGTCCCATGCTTGAGTGGAGTATACATATAGTTGATTAAAATTGTTGCGTAAGTGTATATCTATATGGAAGCCTTCCTTCGACTAAGTAAGGACAACCAGGAGCTCTAGTCATCAAAGTCAAGAAGGGGACAATTCTTGGTCTTGTCTATTTGATAGAAGCTATGTGACAAGTATCTCGAGAGGAATTTTCACCCTCATGGATTATCTAACAAGCCACCATCCTCACCATTGGAATATAACCCTTTCAATAATATATATATTCTAAATGATTGCAATTGGTTGAACATAATTGTTATAGGTAAGAACTAATAGGATGTGAAACTTATAATATAAGAGATATGCAATACATAGGTATATTTTAATCCTTTTTCTCTCATTCTTATGATATAAGTTCATTCTTGGGTAAGTACACAAAGTTGGAGGGCCAAAAGTGGACAAGAATCCAAAAAAAAGCAAAACGCGATCGTGTTTTAATTTGTTTGGCTCGGGAATCACCGAACCTATAACACGTACGTGTTATAACACGTACGTGTTTCAAACAAGTCAAAATGTGTATGTGTTATAACGCATGCGTACACATTTTGTGTAGTATGGACCATGCATATGTGTTTTGGTGGTTTATACTTACAAAAATAAATGTTAAAGTATAAGATTTCTTTTATTATTTCTTATACTTTAAATTTATTTTAGTAAATATAAGAAATTAGGGTCACTTTGCACCTTATGGAAGTGGTCTCGTAGCTCAATGCCATTATAATCTAGAAGATAGTTTTTCAAAATCTAATGCAATTCAAGACTTACTCATTTTCAGGGATTTCAAAGAAACGACCTAAAACTTTCGGGCATATATATTGTAGTCGGTCTTTGTTTTGGAAAAGCATATAGTCATTTTTTTGGTTTTTGACCTTAAAATGGATTTTGGCCCTACCACTTTGCTTGAATTGGTACTAATTTTTAAATTTGGTCCATAATTCACTTTAGTGACCATGAATTAACTCTATGATGTTTGTCTACTTCTTACTAAAAAGATATCCTCACTTTGTAGATAAAGGATTGTTCCTTGAATGGGATTCCTATCCTATGGCCAAAATGAGGTGATTGTAATGTGCCTCCTCCTTAAGGTGTGATAACACTGCTAGGTGTTGAATGAGTTGTTACGAATAGTACCAAGTGAATTGCATCAAGTGAACTCGGATGATTGCTCATTCTTAGAAACATGGTGCTCCATATAAAGATCTCCCCCTCACATTTCATAGTTCTAAAATCATCCTTTCATTGAATCAAATTCATGATTCTCATACATGCTTTTTCTCATATGTCTCTTATGGAGACAAATGATTCCTTAATACTTCACAAATAATGGTCCTTGATAACTCGGTGACATGACTAGCTCATTTTAGCTTGTTCTGAAGGGTGTTCAATTAACTACAAAATGGCCAAAAATGCCTTTTTAGGCCTTCAAAGGAAGTAGTCTCTCATAAAAACTAAATGAGTCGATCAATCACCTTAAACACTATTCCCTACACACTGAAACACATTGAATGATCTTTTTAGGACTTTCCTTTGGGTGAGGGTTTATGATTTAGGGTTTAGGGTTTAGGGCTCAGGGTTTAGGACTCAAGGTTTAGAGTTTAGGGTTTAAGGTTTAGTGTTTAAGGCTCATAGTTCAAATTTTAGGGTTTAGGGTTTAAGGCTCAGGGCTTAGGGTTCATGGTTTAGGGTTTATGGTTTATGGTTTAGAGTTTTGGGTTTATGGTTTAGGGTTAAGGGTTGATGGTTTAGGGTTTAGGGCTCAAGGTTCAAGGTTTAGGGTTTAACAGGTCAGGTTGAGGGTTTAGGGTTTATGGCTCAAGGTTAAGGGTTTAGGGTTTAGGGATCGGGTTTGAGGGTTTAGGGTTCAAGGTTTAGTTTTTAGGGTTTAGGGTTGAGGATTTAGGGTTTAGGGTTTAGGGATTAGGAGTTAGGGTTAAGGATTTAAGGTTTATGGTTCATGGTTTAGGAGTCGGGGTTTAAGGTTTAAAGGTCGGGGTTTAGGGTTTAGGGTTTAGGGATCGGGGTTGAGGTTGAGGGTTTAGGGCTAAGGGTTTAGCTAATAGGGTTTAGGTTTTATGTTTAAGGGTTCAAGGTTTAGGGTTTTAGCTTAGGGCTTATGGCTTAAGGCCTAGGATACAAGGCTTAGGGTATAGGGTTTAGGCGTCGATTTTAGGTTTTAGGGTTTAGGGTTTAGGGTTTAGGATTTAGGGCTTAGAGTTTATGGTTTAGGGATTAGGGTTTATGGTATATGGTTTAGGGTTTAGGGCTCAGGGTTTAAGGTTTAGGGTTGAGGATTTAGGGTTTACGGTTTAGGGTTTAAGGTTTAAAGGTCAGGGTTCAAGGTTTAGGGAAAAGGGTTCAGGTTTTAGGGTTTAAGGCTTGAGGTTTAGGGTTTAGGTTTTAAGGTTAAGGGTTTAGGTCGTAGAGTTCAGGGTTTAGGGTTTAGTGTTTAGTGTTTAGGGCTTAGGGTTTAGGGTTTAGGGCTTAGGGTTTAGGGTTTAAGATTTAGTGCTTGGGGTTTAGAGTTTAGGGTTTAGGGTTTATGATTTAGTTTTTAGGGTTTAGGGTTTAGGGTTTAGGGACCTTTAGGATTTAACATTTAGGCCTTAAGGTTTAGGGTTTACGGTTTAGGGCTCAGGGCTCAGGGTTTAGGGTTTAAGGGTTAGGGTGCATGGTTTAAGGTTTACGACTCGGGTTCGGGGTTTAGAGTTATAGGTTTAAGGTTTAGGGGTTAGTTATGGGTTTAAGGTTTAGGGGTTAGAGATCAGGGCTCTAGATTTAGGGTTTAGGGCTCAGGGTTTAAGGTTAAGGGTTTAGGGCTCAAGGATTAGGGTGTAGGGTTCAAGGCTTAAGGTTTAGGGTTTAGAGATTAGGGTTTAGGGTTCATGGTTCATGGTTTATGGCTTAAGGTTCGGGGTTCAGAGTTATTGGTTTAAGGTTTGGGGGTTAGAGCTCGGGGCTCTGGATTTAATATTTAGGGCTTAGGGCTTAGTGCTTAGGGTTTAGGGTTATGGGTTTAGAGTTTAGGTTTTAGGGTTTAGGTTTTAGGGTTTAGTATTTAGTGTTTAGGGTTTAGGATTTATTATTTTTGTTTTATGGTTTAGGGTTTAGGTCTCATGGTTGAGGGTTAAGGGTTTAGGTCACAGAGTTCAGGGTTCATCGAATTTGTAGGTAGAACATTCAAAGAGAGTCATAAAAATTTGATGTTTTTCATCTATTGATATTTTGAAGGAGGGAAATGTCATATTCCTAACTGTCCAATCCTTCCAAAGACCCCAATAGTCCTCAATCCTTGGATGTACAAGGAGACACTATTACTTGGCTTCCATTTATAATGATAGAGATATTTGTAAATTCGTGTTATGACCTCTAAATCTATATGAATTTCAAGTTGCTTGGAAATCACATCACACCCTTCACTAGGATTGATGACTACCCCTATCTTTTTATTTAGGGGATTTTGAAAACATCCATGGGTTTATCATATAAGGAATTATCAATGAATGGAAGGTCACTAAGTCATAGGCCAAGTGAATCCCATTTAGAAATAAACAAGAAAGATTTACTAGGCGATTGATAACCCCTTAGTTTTCTTATCCATTCCCCTATTTCTATGCTTATTTTGAACACTTTAGCAAGTTCTATCAAATTTACTATCCATTCCAGTAGAACACTTGAACTCTATCTTTCTCGGGAGGAGGAGAGATACTACGAAATTCAATTATGATCCTACACCTCTGCATTGATATATTCTCTATGTTTATTTTGTTTCCTTTAAGATTAATTTTTTTGTTGTGATGGTTATTTTTTCCAGCTTCCAATGGGTCATCCTAGCTTGCATAATACCATACATGGAAATATGAGAAATGTGAAATTTGTTTCAAAGTGTGAATAAATTTACATTCAAGAGCACAAGTATATGTGGGGAGAAACAATTTTGGAAGAGATGTGTAATATATGCATTACAAGGAACAAGGTAGATGTCATATCCATTTAGTTACTTGTCCCACCTCTCATAAAAAAGGTAGTTTTATAAGTAGACTCAATGATGGTTCTAGGCACGAGACTAGAAAATATTGATGAAATATGGTTTGGGGTTTAGGGTTTAGGGTTTAGGGCTCATGGTTCAGGGTTTAAGGTTTAGGGTTTAGGGTTTAGGGTTCAAGGTTTAGGGTTATGGTTTAGGATTTAGGTTTTAGGTTTAGGGTTTAGGGTTTAGTGTTTATGGTTAGGGTTTACGGATCGAGGTTAAGGATTTAGGGTTTAAGGTTTAGGGTTTAGGGTTTAGGGTTTAGGGTTAAGGATTTAGTGTTTAGGGATAAGGGTTTATGGTTTACGGTTCAGGTTTTAGGGTTTATGGTTTATGGTTCAGGGTTTAGGGTTTAGGATTTAATTTTTAGGGATTAAGGTTTAGGGTTTATGGTTTAGGATTTAATGTTTAGGGATTAAGGTTTAGGGTTTATGGTTTAGGGCTCGGTGTTTAGGGTTTAGGTTTTAGGGTTTAAGGTTTAGGTTTTAGGGCTTAGGGCTTAGGGTATAAGCTCTAGGGTTTAGGGTTTAGATTTTAGGGCTCAGGGATAAGGGTTTAGGGTTCAAGGCTTAGGGTTTAGTGTTTAGGATTCAGTGTTTAAGGTTTAGGGTTTAGGGTTTAGGATTTATTTTTTAGGGTTTAGGGTTTAACATTTAGGGCTCATGGTTCATGGTTTAGGGTTTAGGGTGTAGGGTTTAGGGCTTAAGGCTCAGGTTTAGGGCTCATGGGTAAGGGTTGAATGTTTAAGGTTTAGGGTTTAGGGTTTATGTTTTAGGGTCTAGGGATCATGGTTAAAGGTTTAGGGTTTAGGGTTTAGGGTTTAGGGATTAGGGTATATGGTCTAGGGTTTAGGGTTTAGATCTAGGGCTCGGAGATAAGGGTATAGGGTTCAAGGCTTAGGGTTTAGGGTTTAGGATTCAGTGTTTAAGGTTTAGGGCTTAGGGCTTAGGGTTTAGGGTTTAGGATTTAGTTTTTATGGTTTAGGGTTTAGCATTTAGGGATCATGGTTCATGGTTTAGGGTTTAGGGCTTATGGCTTAGGGTTTAGGGCTTAAGGCTCAGGGTTTAGGGCTCATGGGTAAGGGCTGAATGTTTAAGGTTTAGGGTTTAGGGTTTAGGATTTAGGGTTTAGGGATCATGGTTAAAGGTTTAGGGTTTAGGGTTTAGGGCTCAAGGTTTACAGTTTAGTGTTTAGGTTTATGGCCTATGGTTTAGGGTTTCAATTGTAGAAGTTAAACACTAAAAGATTTAGGATGAATGCTTGAAATCTTGAAAAATTACCTATGTACTGACTAGATTATACTTTAAAAAATTATCTCCTAAACCATGACTCATGGAGCTGTGAGACTAATTCCATAAGGTGCAGAGTGACCCTAATTTCTTATATTTACATAAATAAATTTAAAGTATAAGAAATAATAAAATATAAATAATAATAAATGAATTTTTTTCAAAAGCATGCATAATGTTTATACTACACATAACGCATACACGTTATGTAATGTGTACACATTTTACGTTTTCTCTTTTCCCAAGCCATGCCTCAAGCCTTGGGATCTGGTTTGGATCTGCAAGGCCGAGGCATGGACCTACACAAACACATCAAACATCGTGTTTTTAGAAGAAAATGTAAAAATGCCACTTCCTCTATGATAAATCAAAATAAAACAATCGATCCATTTTAAAAAAAATATAGCACGATGTAGAGCAGAGTCTCTTCTTTCTAAAAATATAATTTTTCAAACTTTACGCCTAATATAAAGTTTCCATATTATTTATTTTCTAACTATGCCTTTTTATAGATTTTTTGAAGTGTAAATATGTCTATGTTTCATGGTGTATCTTTTTTTGGGTGATTGAAATTTAAAAAAACATTATACTATCCCAAACTAGGCTTAATTCTATACATATTAAAAAAAAATCTAATTTTCGATATTTTTTGAGGTAGTTAGGGGGCCACGATCGGAGCTCTGTTATTTTTCAAAACATAAAATTTATGTACTAAAAAAATCATAAATAAAAAAATATTCGCTAATTTTTTTTAAAAATGGATCCCAAACTAGATGCTCCTAGCTATCTTTCTACCAAAGGGTTTTCAAAAATACTAAATGGTGCTAAAAAAATGGTGGGGGGCACGAAAGTCACTCTTTTATATTTTTAACAAAAATAGGAGCATCTGTTGGTATTTTAGTTGTTTGACCCACTTAAACTTATCCGTTTTCAATAAAATATATCATCTTAGAAACTAGATTCGAATGCTACGATTCATATTCCTACAACATCTTCCAATTTTGAGTGTAACTATTTGAAAAACTAGTACAAGTTGAAGTTTTTTTTTCCGGAAAAATGCATCCACTTAAAACCCCATTTTGGTCCCCCCAACTTGGTGCACTTAGCCTCTTATGACATAAGTTCATTATTATATACAATGCATGATTATTGGCTTAGTAAACTAGTTTACATTTGCATATTGGTGAGTGAACTTATTTGTTTATAATTCTCATTTTTGTCTAGATTCCATAATCTTTTCTACAAAAGTGTTAAGGGATTGTAAGGTAATATTATGTTATAGTTTTTTCTAATGAAAATTCTTAAATATTGTATTGTATTAATTAAGTATAAAAATATTTATATTCTTAGTACCATGTTGGCATATTAGTCAAGTCAAAGCTTAAAAGTCCTACATATAGTATACAAATAACATCAAAAACCTTATTGTATGAAAGAATTGTAAAAAATCAAACATGTGCACGAAATACTACCAAGTAAATACCATAATACATAAGAACCTTACAAAGCATATAGTTCAATCAAGATATCCAATATATTAAGTTTATACAAGAAAATTATATCATACATTAGAGATCATTATATAATTTGTTCCATGTGTGAGTGTTAGTAATGTTCCATGGATAACAACATTAGGGCATACATTAATTTGTAGTATAGGATGAATTCATCTTAAATTCCAATTAAAAATGTGCAAAATATATAATGAGCTAAAACCTCGGTGCAATAGTAATAGTTGCATAGCCAAAATTGTCCAAGGAAGATAAATAAAATCGATGAGAATATAAACAATAGAATGTTATTAGTATTATTGAATAAGAACTAAAACATGAACTCAAAATGAGAACCAAGGATTTAAGATTAATTCAAATGACGATCAACCTTTGCGTAGTGCTCTTACAAGGTTTTATACAATATGAGGTTATTGTTGAGATACCATTCAATTCTTCTTCCTTTCATTGAAAAAGAGTCTCTTCACATTTCTTATCTATGTTTAAAGAGCATTACATATATTTTATAGTTTATATTTGAAGGACTATGCATATATGCTAGGATTGCGCCATATACAAAATATTTCATGCTAACATTTAAACCTCTAGACACTCCCAAAATTTTCCCATACTTAAATAGTTGGTTTGTCCCAAGAAAGAAGTTCTTTATGATGATATGGGAGGGTCTTTACTCTACTTTCTTAGGTCTTGTTAGATGTTTATTTCCCGAGCATGGAGATCATTTTCCCATAGTCGGCACAAAAGATGCCATTACTGAATTTCATCCTCCATCGACTACTTAACTACCCTTTTGGGTTTTCAATTAAGTATACTTTCCAATAAACCACCCTTCCAAATTTTCAATATATGTATACACCCTCATACACTTCCCTTATGTGTTATTAATCTATGCAAACCTCCTTATAGACATCTAACAACATTTATGAAAGGATACTTCAAAATTTATTACCTACCACAAAATTTTCTCTCTCTTTTTCCTATTGTTAATTTTTGGATTTCTTGACTTTGGATAGTTCTGTTGCTGGAGTCGAATATAGAGGTGGTAAATCTTTCATTTCCTTGATTCTATAAAGCATGATATAAGGAATGATACATTTTTGCGTATTCTTCATGGTATTCAAAATGAGTAAGAAGAATTTCAAATCTATCTTGTACATGTTCTTATATGAGAGGGTTTCATTTAATCTACTAAAATATATTTGCACCTATGATAATGATTGCATGACTTCAAACAAAGCATCATCCTTTACATTGTCCACAAATTGATCATAGAGAGTTACAAGATTTTATGTATCTTAGATGAGTACTTCCATTCTAACCCTCATTCCATGTGCTTGCATTCTTGTAAATTTATTGCATGACATATTATGATCCGATTCTCGTATTATGTCACCGACATTGTTTTGAGCCTCCAAGGATGTTTGTAATGCCTTTTTCACTCTTGATCATCTATCTATATTAGAATTTGAGCTTAAATTGTGTTTCTAGTATTTGTATCATTCTTTATTTTAGTCATGGTATCCTATAGCCATGCATTCAAATCTAAAAGATCAAATGTGACTTGTTTGGCCTATGTTTCGGCTTGTTAGAACTTCTTGACATATTCTTACAAAATCAGGACTACATCCTTTACTTCTATCTTGAATTGGATTGCTTGCTCTTTTATATTATTTGTAGTCTCTTATTCCTACCAATTTTCCACAATTTTACTAACTAAAGTGGTCACTTGTGCGTTATCACTCATTACATATTCACCTATTGTGTCAATGACAAGTTGTGGACAATTATCCTTAATTTTAGACTTCATATTGCATAATGTTTTCTCCAAGGTTACTTTATACTAGGAATATTGTATGGAAGATGCACCAATGCTATCTTAAAATATGAAAACTCCTTAAATTTATGTTTGTAATGGTATCTTTTCAAGATCCACCTCGACTATGTTGAAAAATACTTGTGAATTTGTAGGTTTTGCACCACTCTAGATGTTTTATGGAACTACTATGTGTACATGAGATGAAGGAAGGATTAACTTATGCTTTTATATTTTTTTGTGGATTATGATGCCCACCAAAATGTTTATGTCTCTCCTTCCAAAAATTGGTGTATTGTATTTTTCTCTGAGTTGAGGGCTCAAATCTATGTGAAATTGTCTTTTGGTTATGGCTAAATCAACATAGTGGTTGGTTGCACTAGAGACATGTCTATGGGTTAAACAATATCTTTTGATTTCTCTCCTTCTACATATTTCATTCTATCTTGAGATTTAAGTTTTGTGAGTGAGTACTCCTTTATAATTTAGGGATGTTATGTTGTTTTCCCAATGGCTTCCACAATCCATCATGCATCCTTGGCCTTTGTATCTTGTTCCTCCTTTTCTTGTTTCTCCTTTGATACACATTCCTCTTATGTGTTCCTCTTATCTTCTTCTTCCCTCCTTATTATTTATTCTTATTCTCTTCTTCCTTGTTGGCCATTTCTTCTTATACTTACTTGGATTTGTCTTATTCTTCATCTTGTACCTCTTTTTTTTATTACTATTTTTCCGTGAGCACTTTATGTGTTTTTGCTTGTGTACTTTCTTGCTTTTAATACTCCACTTCTTCTTCTTTGTAACTTCACTCTTCTTCTTCTTCTTCACTCTTTCTCTTCCTTTTCAACTTTTTCCTCCACCCTACCTTATTTGCATATTTTTCTTCTTCAAATTTTCATAATTCTTCTTTTGCTTCTTCCTTTACAATACACTCTTGATCATATATTTTCTAGAGAGATTCTTGGGTAGGTTGCTATTTCTTTTTCATTCATATTCTTGTTCTTGTTGTTTCACATCTTTTGATGATTGTGTTTGTTGTACTATATTATCTAGACTTATGTTTGCACTTGAGATTATGGCCTCTATCTCTATTTGCATATGATATGTAATTGTTTATTCTTATGTGCTAACTATTGGAGGAGTAACTAGTTTTGAGGAGATGGAGGAGGAGAAGGTGTAGTCACTATTTATGGCACTTTTTTGGGACTATGAGCTTGGATCTACTACAATTCTTGAAACTATTCCTCTTTTTGCACATTCTTCTCTTTATTGGGAATCTTTCTTCTTTTCTTGTTGCACAAAAACTTGTTGATCTATCTCTTCTTACATCAATAAGGCACTTTTCTACGTACTGACACCCTAACCCATGATCTTAGTATCTCTTTACAAAGGTGTTTAGTGCAATAATTTAAATAGGATAGGGTAAAATTTAAGACCCCCATAAAAAACCATATATATTATTTGGTGAATTTCTAAGAATGAATTTTGAAATCTTTGTGAATTCCATGAATTGAAAGAATTTTTTTTAATTTGGTAGCATTATAATGTCGGTCGATAGCATCCATAAAAACCATATATATTACTTGGCTAATTTCTAAATGAATTTTGAAATCTTTGTGAATTCCATGAATTAAAAGGAAATTTTGTATGACGGTAGCATTATGCTACCGGTTGACAACATAATGTTGTTGATTGATATCCTGACAACATAATGCTACCGACCAACAACATTATGCTACCGACTGACAACATAATTGTTGTCGACCAATAACATAAGTTTGTCAGGCTATCGGCTGACAAATTTATCTTTTTTCTAGTAGCATAATGTTATCAACCAGTAACATTATGCTACTTGATGAAAGCATTATGCTATTAGATGGTAGGATACCGCTACCGCCAAAAAAATAATGACACCAAATGATAGCATAATACACAGTCAGAGAGTAGTAAATTTATATTTTTTGCACATGGTAAAGGCGTTTGAATATACAAATTTGGCTATTATTATACACACAAGGAAAATCAACACAAAAAATTAGTTTGAACCCATAAAATTTAGGCGAAATATAAAGTGATCTAACACCTCAAAATTAGCCAAATCCAAATTTCAAAAACCCAAACATTCTTGAATTAAATAAGAATCACCACTAAAATATTCATTGAAACGAGCTTATGTTTGTTTTTATTCTTCTTATGTGGTGTCACTGGGATAAATTATTTTATTGATAATCAATACAAAACATACAGATTAAATTATACATAAAGAGAGGAGGTAGAAAGCTCAATAGACAAACAAAGGGTAGAAGGTCAAGAGACCCATTGAGGAAGGTGAACCACCAAATGTAATATGCCAACAAATTATATGAATCGAAAGGAAATTTTGTTGGCTAGTAGCATTATGTTTTCGAATCCGATAGCATCCATAAAAAACCATATATATTACTTGGCTAATTTCTAAATATGAATTTTGAAATATTTGTGAATTCCACGAATTGAAAGGAAATTTTTTCATCCTGGTAGCATTATGCTACTAGTTGACAACATATTGTTGTTGATCGACATCCCGACAACATAATTCTACCGACCAACAACATTATGCTACCAACCGACAACATAATTGTTTTCGGTCGTAGAGCATAATTTTGTTAGGTTATCACCGACAACATTATGTTTTTTTAGCGGCGTAATAATTTGTCGGCCAAGAGCATTATGCTACTGATGAAAGCATTATCTTTGTCAACTACTAGGATACCACTACCGGTGACAAAATAATGATACCAAATGATAGCATAATATTGTTGGACAACAGTAAATTTATATTTTTTGCATGCGGTAAAGGCAATTTTAATATAAACATTTGGCTATTATTATACACACAAGGCAAATCAACCCAAAAAATTAGCTTGTACCCATAAAATTTAGGTGAAATAGAAAGTTCCCAACACCTCAAAATTAGCCAAATCCAAATTTCAAAAACCCAAATATTCGTGAATCAAATAAAAATTACCACTAAAATTTACACTCAAACAAGCTTATGTTTGTTTTATTATTCTTATGTGGTGTCATTGGGATATATTCTTCAATTCCATTCAGTTCAACCTATTACAAGTATGGTTCTAATTTGATGTCAATACTAAAATCATTAATTCCCTTCACAATAGTTACGGCCAACTAATCTTGCGTGACATCATCCTTATCTAAATTTTTGTTAGGGAGTGTAGTATAAGTGGAACAAGGATCATATATTCAAACTTTATTAGTTGAGTAGGAGCTTTCACTCTTTCGACTAATTTTCAAGTGCATAGCTCTTTCAACTTTGGTAAGTAAATCTTGGTGCCCATATATTCAAGTACAATGTTGCTCATTTTTCTTCTCCTAATTTTCAGCTTGTTAAATTATAGATTGCGAACCAACTTGTAATATAGGATATGTTTCGACCTATGGCTAGGATCACTTGGTTTATTCAAAGGCCTTATGTTTTCCTTTACATTCCTTATGGTTTGTCTTCATGCTTGTAATGCAAGTTAAGATTTGGAGTTAGTTTCCTATTAGCTACATTGTATCCCTCCTACTATCGATTGTGTTAGTATCTCAATGTACAAAGGTTACACATGTGTAGTATTATTTTCATGCTTCTTGTTGAGTTTTTCCTTAGTTATATCCATATCAATGAAGAATGGGATTTTATTTGGTTATTTGGTGTTAGCTCCTTCCTAGAAATGTATGAACCCATCATGAAAAAATGTCAGCTTTTCATACATGATATTTCATGTTTTGGTTTGTTTCATAACTTATGATGCACACTTTGATCATAGTGTTATCACATTTTTGAGTCAATAGTCTAAAATATCCCTTTTCTGGATTTATTTTATATTCAAAATTTCCAAGCAAATTTTCACAAATAACAATATGATTTTTATGACAACGTATTTAGTAAAATAAGACATCAAAGTAAGTTATGGCAACAAGGTATAAAATACGAAAATAACCAATATCTTCAATTTTATTGCAATTAAAGTAACATGCAACAACATGCAAGTAACATGCAACAACATGCAATGACATGCAAGTAACATGCATAAACATACAATGACATGCATTAACATGCAATGACATGCAATAACAAGAAGTTTCCACGATAAAATAGATGATCTCTCTTCATCTTGAATATGGTTATATTCTATTTCTAGACTTGACACTAGATCAACAAGCCTCTCGAAATTCTAAATCTGAATAAACTCCATAATAACAAGCTAGGGTCGGATCTTTCACTACCGAAGAGTGATCTACTAGCTAGGGATATATCTTTCATTACCAAAGCTAGGGTTCCTATGGAATTTCACCTCCACAAGAAAGGAAAGTAAGCTAAAAGCTCCAACATAAGATGGAAAAATGATCCCAAATACGTTTTACTCCCCAAAACCACCTCTTATAACTTTTTCCATCATTAAAGTGCCCATAAAACTTGAATATGACCCCCCTTGGAGATATGTCATGTTTTAATCGTCACTTTAAGTGACTTTATTTCTCCTAGGAAAAAAAAAAGGTCCACTTAAGTGACCCCAATGAAGAAATAGAACATTACCCCACCTTTTTCACTTAAGTCATCATAAAGTACATGCATAACACCAAAATATAACATATAAGTGAAATGTAGGTGAAAACCATACCCAACAACTATCTACACCGCTAGTCCCTTGGGTATGACCAAGGCTAAGATAGAAAATTAGTAACTAGACCATGGAGGTAGGAATGGGGACATTATAGTCTGCCCTTCCCGAAATTTGCTTGTCCTCAATGAACGTAAACTAGGGTGTTGTAAAATCTTCTCTCCCTCCCAAGTGGCATCCTCTAGTGGTAAGTCTTTCCACCGCACTAGATATTCTGTGATTACCCTATTCTCGAAGCTTCCTTTGTCTTACCTCAATAATAGATTTTGGTTCTAAGACCAGCTTCCCCTCGTCATCCAATGGTGGTAAATCAGTGGAAGGTGCAATATGTTGACCAAGTGGCCTTTTGAGGAAAAAAACATGGAAGACATTATGAATATGTGCTCTGGAAGCTCCAACTCATTTGCTACTACCCCAAATTTGCGCACTATCCTGTATGGCCCATAGAATCGTGGTTTTAGCTTCTCTGCACCGCTCTTCTTGAGTGAGGATTGTTTGTATGGCTGCAACCGTAAGAAGACCAAATCTCCAACCTTGAATGATCTCTCAACTCTTTTCCTATCTTCTTATACTTTTTGTTGATTCTGCACTTTCTGTATGTTCTCCTTGAGAGCCTTTAGAATCTCCTGGTTCTCCCGTACCTATTCGCAAGCTTTAGGAGATTGACTATCCGATAATACTAGGTATACAAATGAGGATGCCTCATAACCATATAATGCTAAAAAGGAGTAATACTTCCCCCAAAAAATTGATCAAACATGGCCCCGTGCATGAAGAAATCCAAGGGATGGATCCGTCGCATGAGTCGACATTTCAAATCTAGAAAATAGTTTGTATGTTGGCTCTATAATGGATGCAGTAGGGTCGGGAAGGAGGCAAGTGTCAAAGAAATCCAGAGGCCATAAGGGAAGAAATGGAGAAAAAAATCAAAGGCTTCGGGATCTGCAAATGATTTAGAATGAGCCCCAAAATTGGCTAAGTATGGAAGAATCAATAGAAGCCTCCACATGCCTCATTGGCACATCTCCAAAGATTAAACTCAAAAGGTAGACTTGAACAAGCAACAAGCTTCCACGTGTCCCAGAGTAAAAAAATGTGAATTTCGGGCCCAAAACGATTAAGTATAGCACACCGGAAGAAGCCTCCATGTGTTCAAATGGCACACCTTTAAGGGAAAAGAAAAAGTAATTCCCAGATGAGCACGGAGCTTCCATGTGTCTCGTGCCTAAAAGGATACATCTAACCATTGAAAAGTATGAAAAAGTGGAAGGAAACACATGTTGCATCAGCATAATTTCAAGATGGGACCCAAAGGCGGAGACTCAAACTTGCATTAGCCCTTCACGTGGCCAATGGTCAATAGAGGTCATATTCAAAAGATGGCCTAAATTGGCTAAGTTTAAGGGTGCAGGCGAAAGGTGCCATGTCTTAACGATGCTCCTTCAAAGGTAAAATCCTGAGTGGGTTTCCAAGTGAGCGCAGACCTTCCATGTGTCCCAGGTCCAAAAGGGGACATGGTCGGGGTTGAAAAGTCAAAATAAGGAAAATGCCAGTGGAAAGAGCCAAGTGTCAGTTAGTCGCTACTTTAAAAGTAAAATTTGGGGCAGGTTTCCAAACAAGTACCAAACCTCCATGTGTCCCTAGTAAGATGTATGGCCCTACCGAGAAAAAGGACTTAGCCAAAACATAAGGAACCTAAGCAAGCCATGGACGATGCCACGTGTCATTTTGATGCAACTTCAAAAAAAAAATCCAAAAGTGGTCCTCAAACATGCGCCATCCCTCCATGTGTCCAATTTCCAAAAGACCCATTTTGTTAACGGTTTGCCATTTTGGTATAGGCCCACTCAAATATTCAAATGGCATATGATTCAATGGCCTAACTCAAATATTCAAATGAGAGATCATATCTTTAATTTTGAAGAAGTTAGGTGGGAAAAAAATGAAAAAATTCATTAATATAAGATCTATTTTCTCTAACAACCAAATCGGATTTGATTTGATCCGTCGTTCTTCCTCCTTCAACGCGCCGAACAAGTAATCGATGCAGACATGATAGATTTGGGGTGGATTTGTAGGAGCATTAATGGCTAGTAGTTGAGCTTTGAATTAGTTTTCCCACCTCTCTCTCTTCTTCTCTCTATGTTGAATCTATAAAGGAAGGGTCGGGGCTCATTGTAAAGGTTGGACATTTCTGTTTTACACCCTCCCTTTTCCTTTTGTTCAAGTGGATTTGTGGAGCCTTTCAAACCTCCCATTCGAACTGTAATATGAATTTCCTCACCTCTTGGCCACTATAATGTATTGTATCAATTTTTAGAGTAATAATATATGTCTTTGGATGATTCTCAACCCTCTCATGTGTTTTTTTGTCTTCTGATCTCTCATTGCAGTTTGGTTATCTGTGCTTGGCGTTTTCATTGACATTTTTATGGTCTATGTTAGCTTGTAAAAATGAGTGTTTAACATTCCTTTGGTGCATCACCTCATTAGTTTAGGTTTATTTTCTTACATCTCTCAACCCTGTCTCCTTGGTAAAATAGAGTAGATTTAAAATAGATCCTCTTGCAATTTATTTGTATGCACCTGAATAGAGGAATAAGAACCGACCTTAATCCGAGAGATCTCTCAACTCACAAGGTCCCACACTTTGAGAGATGCTCCATGTTGTGCAATCACACTAAGAGTCTCAACCCATCTGGTTGCAGACATTTAAGGGTGTTGTGATTCTGCACTAACAATTTTGGCATGCCCAGGTGGGACCAAAAGAAGTCTCCATCTTTATTGCAGCAAGATTGATGTGCACTTGCTGTAATTTTAGCTTTTAAGAAGCTTTGAAATTACACATTTGGAACTCCAAAAGAATCAGAATCTATTGGTTTCAATAGTCCAAGCTTATCAAGTTCATGAGAAGAATACAAACAAGGTCAAGAACCAGAGAGGAGGGACTATTTTTCTATCTACACTTGTCCCTAGACAGAGGGAGAAGGGAGAGAGCCAAAGGTATCCATCTCCACCAAACAAAACCTTGTCAACACCTCCTCCTAGTAGGTCCATTCATTCAATCCAACAAGGGTTCTCAGGCCAATCAGGATGGCACAACCAAATCCTTATGTCAATTTCACTTGGTAGCACCCACTTGCCCTTAATGCACAAAATCCAGTCCCAGTTGCAGCATTAAAGAGCATCCCATATTTCATTGAGAGAACCAGACTTCTCCTAGTGACCACATTCAAGACATTGCAAATGTCTGTGTAATTCATGAGATCACTGAGATGGACATTGCAGTCAAGTTACTAGCCTCTTCACTCAAGGGTAAAGCTTCATAATGGTTCAGAGTCTAACAACAGGCTCTATTCAAACTTGGGACCATCTATGTAGAGCTCTTCATAACCAATTTGGAGAAAAGGGAGATAATCTATCCTTGTTGGAGCAACTGAAAACAATCAAGAGGGCTCCTAATGAGTAGTTGACAGATTTCAACCTCAGATTTCAAAGGACATGGGATAGGATTCCAGTGGCTGTAAGGCCCACAGATGAAGGTGCTTTCTTATACTTTCTTAGAGCTCTAAATTCTGATATTGCTTTAATGATTCAATCAATGGGAGGCACCACTTACCTACAGCCTATAACATCTCTATAAGAGCTAAAAATTGTTTAATTCAGGCTGGAAAACTTTCTCCTAGGCCACCCATGCCTCTATACCTAGAACTATCAACCTCAAGCACTAGTCATACACCCACATTGGCTCCTATACCTACTCCTAGGAATCAAGAGTTCAGCTGAAGCCTCTACCTCATCTTCTAGTACCTCAAAAGAGCTTCAAGAAGTTATGAAATAGTTGTAGAAACCTAGGGAATGAGTTAGTAACTATCAAGAGGCAACAAGCTCATATTTCTAGGCCATATCAGCCTCAAGCTTAGTATCAGGCTAGACCCCATATCAACAAAATAGACAACCAACTCAGGCTGCAAATCAAAACCAAAACCAAGGACAACCTCAAGTTGTTAGGCCTTTCCGGTCATATGATCCAAACACAACTTCAACATCAAGGGCCTTGGTTCCAACACAAAACAATATGGCACAAGAATATGATTGGTGTTTCCCATGCAATCAGCCTCATAACCAATCAATGTGTTTTAATGGTGCACTAAACTAGGCCTTGATGGTACATACCATTGGTGTGTCACAAGAGTCTAACGTCAGAATAAAATCAGCAGTAAGGAGCTCAACAAGAAGCATCTCCAAGTGATACTATGCTTGTCAATTGGCAAGCTGAAGACTTTGTGGGATGAATCAAACACCTTCTCAAAGTGTAGCTGCCAATACATGGTCCAAGAAAAGGAATATTGGAGAGGGACAATCACCAAACTCAGGTAATCCTCAACCCTCCATTACTCCATAAGGTATTGGCACTCAGAATGCAACTCCCAATATGCAGAGTCATTCCAAGCCACCTTCCAAACCCACTCAGGCACCGGTTGTAATGACCCATGTGTAAGAGAAAAATGTACTAGGAAAGGGGCAGAAAAAGGATAGCTCATTTAACATCATTGAAAAAATGAAGAAGACAAATGTGAATATTTCAATGTGGGAGTCATTGGCCATTCCAGGATAGAGAGATCTATTGTAGACTACTATGGCCAATTGGTCAAGCTCAAATCAGCCCCTAACCAACAAGAGAAAGTGTTTACCAATGTGGCTCAGACTGGGGGAAATCATGGAGGAAAACAAGGTAAGAATCTAAAGCCCCCTCCATTTTATGTTTCATTGATCATTGGAGACAAATTGGTACATAATTACATGATTGATTTGGGGGCAAGTAGCTCTGTAATGCCAAAGAAAATAGCCGATCAACTAGGTCTTCAATATGAATTCATCTCCGGGGGTAGTGTAATTGGATGGGACAACAAAGTGACAATTGTTGAGTCATCAAATATTTAAGCCTCACACTACACACCTGCCCCAATGTGATTGTATTGCAAAATGTATCAATAATAGACTTGCCACCACATTTTGCATTGTGTTTGTCGAGAGACTTCACTACTAAGATTGGGGCTATCTGTCTACTGATTAGTCACACATGATTTTTAGAACAAGGTATGGAGCTAAGGCCACAATTAGATCTGAGCCCATTGTAGATTACCATATTGAGTCTTATGTACCTAGCCCGATCAATGCCAATTGTTTATCCTTTGATCAAGAGGATCTCCCAAGAACTTGTGAAGTAGATACCAAGGTGGGGTGTATCCCAAACTTGACCCTCGATGAATGGGTGAACAAGAGGCATGCTTTTGACCCTTATAAAGAGATGGAGGAATCTAAGCTAGGATTCTACTATTTGCATGAGGAGAATCATCCTCTTCCTGACATCATTAAGCCAGACCACAGAGATGATAATGAGGTATGGCAGTTGTTCTTTGATGGCTCAAGAAGTAGACAAGGAGCCAAAGGAGGAGGAGCTATGCTTGTTTCCCCCCAAGGTATGAAATACTACTCATCTTTCCATTTCTAATTTTCCTATTCAAAAAATATAACAAAGTATGAGGCTTTGGTCCATGGATTGCATTGGGCAAGGAAACAAGGAATCAAGAACTTGCAGGTGTTTGGTGATAGTGAGATAGTTGCAAATCAAGTCCGAAGACAAAATGCTGCTAAGAACAACCTGTTAAAGAGCTACAAGAATAGGGTATGGAACCTCATGAGGATTTTGAAGCATTCAACATCAATTCCATCCCGAGGAAGAAGAATGAAGCGATAGACAAATTGGCAGCAATTGGGGCAACCTTTGATGTTGTAGAGAGTATCAAGAGTGATAAGTCTCAGCCCCATATAAAAGTGGTTGTGAGACCAACTATCCTAGATAATAACACAAGTTGGTAGGTCTTTGAGAATGACCAGCAAATTGTCAACTTTCTACAAGAAGAAGTTGAGTTCTCCTCCAGAACCAAGATAAACTAGAGCAGCAATATGGTGATCAAGTAGTGCAGCTGAGGACTAACAAACTACCAAAGGGTCTTGTCACTTTGGAATCAATCTTCAACCCAAATGACCAATTCTGAAAGGAGAAGGTGAACATTTAGGTAAAGGGTGAAGATTCAGAGCCCATTTTCATAGAAGAAGGAAAAACGTTGCAGATTGGCAAGGTAAGCACTCAACAAGAAAAATCTGAATTCATTCAACTTTGTCAAGAATTCCCAGATGTCTTTTCCTGGACTTATAAAGATTTAAGAGGTTTTAACCCAAAGCTAGCACAACACACAATCGAGCTGGATCCAGGAGCCAAGCCTTTTAGACATAAGCAAAGGCCCATAAATCCTCACATTGAGCCTCTCATGAGGAAATAATTGAACAAGATAATTGAGGCCAACATCATCTTCCCCATCAAGCACTCAAGTTGGGTTGCTAACTTGGTGCCTATGAGAAAAAGAAATGGAGAAATCAGACTATGTGTGGACTTTCATGATCTAAACAAAGCATCACTGAAAGATCACTATCCACTTCCATCAATGGAATAGATCCTACAGGTTGTAGCTGGCTCTGAGAGGTTTTCATTGCTAGATGGATATTTAGGCTATAACCAGATAATGGTGAAAGAGGAGGATCAGTTCAAGATAGCCTTCACCACCAAATGGGGAACATATGCTTATAAGAAGATTCCATTTGGACTGTCAAATGCTGGAGAAACATTTTAGCGAGCTATGGACATGGCATTCAAAGGCTTGATTAACAATATAGTTCTGGTGTATCTGGATGATATCACCATTTTCTCAAAAAATGTTGCAGACCATCTCTTCCACCTCAGACAAGTATTCCAGAGATGTAGAAGGTTTGGAGTGTCCTTAAACCCAAAGAAATGTGTATTCTTGGCACATGAGGGTAAATTGTTGGGCCACATTGTCTCTAGAGAAGGGTTAGAAATTGATCTTGAAAGAGTTGAAGCCATCTAGACACTTCCATTGCCACACACAAAAAAGTCTCTCCAAAGCTTCTTGGGGAGGATAAAATTTGTTTGTAGGTTTGTACCTAATTTTTCCACTCTTGTGAAGCCTTTAACAATGATGTTAAAGAAGATTCTTGCATTTAAATGGAAAACAAAAGGCAAAGAGATTTTGAGGCCATCAAGCTTGCAATATCACAAGCTCCAACTCTCATTAACCTAGAATTCTCAAAAGACTTCATGTTGTATGCTTTTGGAGGGTCAGACACCATCTCAGCCATCTTGGTCCAGCACAACAAGGAAGGTTTAGAACAACCCATAGCCTTCTTCAGTCAGAGCTTGGAGGACTACGAGGTAAAATACTCTTTCATTGAAAAACATGTCCTTGATTGTTATTAGGAGCTTGAAGAAGTTCAGACATTTGGTCTCAAACAATAAGATTCAACTACTAGTATCTCATGCTTGGTGTCAAATATTTTCTCCTAAACAAGGACTTGAATGAGAAGAGAGCAGGTTGGATCACTCGAGTAATGGAATATGACATTGAGATCAAGGTGACCAAACTGGTTCATGGCAAGGGTCTATGTGAACAATCTCACTTCCAAGCAACAAGATGAGTCAGTGGATAAAGAAGAGGTTGTCCTATTACTATAGAATGATCAAGAACAACTAGCTAATGATGCACCTGCTCCATGTTGGACCCAAGCCTTGGTGCATTACCTTCAAATAGGTTTGTGCCCTCCAGAATGGAACAAAGAAAAAAGGAGATACTTCAGACTACAAGCCATCCCATATGTGCTTGTTGGTGGTGTCTTGTTTAAAAAGGATATCAATAGTGTTCTATTGAGGTGCATTGGACAAGCCAAATTGAGAAAGTGTTGCATGAGTTTCATGATGGAGAAGCAGGAGGTCACTTTTCCCCTCGAGTAATAGCTCTCAAGATCATGAAAATGGTTATTACTTGGCCTACAGTGTTCAGGGACTACTACTCATGGATCAGGAAGTGCAAGAAGTGTGCATTCTTCACAGGAAAAGAGAAGTTAGCAGCCCTGCCCCTTCCCAATTTTAGTGGATCAACCATTCATGCAATGGGGACTAGACTTCATTGGGGTGATTAACCCAAACTCAAGCTAGGGCCACAAGTGGATACTTACAACAACAGACTACTTCACCAAGTGGACTGAGGCAGTGGCACTAAAAGAAGCAAATGAATCCAACATCTTGGATTTATATGAAGGAATAGCCACCAGGTTTGGAGTCCCTACCACTATTATATCAGATAATGCATTGGCATTCCTTGGTACAAGGATCATTGAATGGGAAGTTAGGAATGGTGTATACCTCAGCACTTCATCAAACTATTACCCTCAAGGTAATGGCCAAGTAGAGTCCACAAATAAGAACCTATTAAGGATTATCAGAAGGACTCTTGATGAGAATTAGAGAACTTGGCATACAAATCTCAAATCAGCTCTATGGGCTGATAGGATCACATCCAAAATATCCACAGTAACTCCCCATACAAGCTTGTATATGGAAAAGAGGTAGTATTGCCCATATCATTGGAGTTTCCCACTCTGGAGCTCATGAAATAGTTAGAGCTCATGAAACAATTAGAGCTAGCCGAGTTTGAACCCATGGAAATCAGGTATGTAGAGTTGATGGAAGTAGGAGAAGAAAGAGAGCATGTAATGTAGAGCATGGAAAAGGATCAAGCATTGATCAAGAAGAGTTTTGACAAGAAAGCAAGAATGAGGACCTTTCAAGAAGGGGACTTAGTTTTGAAGTGGGATGCGGATCGGGAAAAGCTAGGAAAGCATTCCAAATTTGATGCCATTTGGAGTGGCCCTTACATGATCATAAGGTGCAAGAGTAGCAATGCCTTCCAGCTAGGCTAAATTGGATGGTGAATTCACACATCCCAGTAAATGGGATCCATCTCAAACATTGCTACTAAAGGGAAGGTTCCACCCTTGTAAATATTAGCATAGGTTTTTTTTCCCCTAAGTGCGTATGCACATTGTTTTGTTGTAGCGTAGGTTTTGTTTCCCTAAGTGTTGTGGCATAGGTTTTTTTGCTTCTAAGTTTGTGTTGTTATATAGTTCAACGTGCCTCCAGGTGAATGTGCCAGGCCTTCAACATCTTACAATAGGGAGACCCATAGTTTCCATAATAATTGCTCATTTCTAATAGAACAAATACATAACAAACTAAAATCAGGTCTCAAAGTGTTCATTTCCAGAAGAATAGGACTAGAACTAGGCCACCAACCATGACTCCATGCCCAATGGATACAACAAGGCAATGATCCCTTCATCTAGCAGGAGATGGTCCCCGTGAGTCACCAAATTGTTATCTCAATTTTCCCCCCGGAAAAATTAATCAAACATGGCCCTGTGCAGGAAGAAATCTAAGGGATGACTCCATCACATGAGTCCATGTTTCAAATCCATGGAAAAAGGTTGCAGGCGGGCTCTATAATGGATGCGGAAGGGTTGGGAAGGAGGAAAGCAGTGTCAAAGAAATCCAGAGGCCAAAGGAAAAGAAATGGAGAAAAAACTCGAAGGCTTTGGGCTCTGTAAATGATTCAGAATGAGCCCCAAAATTGGCTAAGTATGGAAGAATCAATGGAAGCCTCCACATGCCTCATTGGTGCATCTCCAAAGATTAAACTCAAAAGGTAGACTCGAATAAGCGTTAGGCTTCCACGTGTCCTAGAGTAAAAAAGGTGAATTTTGGGCCCAAAACGATTAAGTATAGCGGATCGGTGGAAGCCTCCACGTGTTCAAACGGCACCTTCAAGGGGAAAAGAAAAAGTGATTCCCAGATGAGTGCGGATATTCCATGTGTCTCAGGCCCAAAAAGGATACATCCAGCCATTAAAAAGTCCGAACAAGTGGAAGGAAACACGTGTTGTATTAGCACAATTTCTAGATGGGAGCCAAAGGCGAGACTCAAACTTGTGCCATCCCTCAACATCACCAATGGTCAATAGAGGTCATATTCAAAAGCTGGCCTAAATTGGTTAAGTTTAAGAGTGCATGTGGAAGGCGCCATGTGTCTTAACGACACTCCCTCAAAGGTAAAATCCTGAGTGGGTTTCCAAGTGAGCACGGACCTTCCACGTGTCCCAGGTCCAAAAGGGGACAAGGTCGGGGTTGAAAATTCAAAATAGGGAAAAGGCCAATGGAAAGAGCCAAGTGTTAGTGCACGATGCTACTTCAAAAGTAAAATTTGGGGCGGGTTTCCAAACAAGCACCAAGCCTCCACGTGTCCTTGGTCAAATGTATGGCCTGCCGAGCAAAAGGACTTAGCCAAAACATGAGGAACCGAGCAAGCCGCGAGAGGATGCCACATGTCAGCTCGACACAACTTCAAAAGAAAAATCCAAAAGTGGTCCCCAAACACGTGCCAACCCTCCACGTGTCCAATTTCCAAAGACCCATTTTTGTTAACCGGTTCCCACCATTTTGGTATGGGCCCGACTCAAATATTCAAATGAGCATATCTTTTGATTCAATGCTCAAATCTGAAAAATTTGGCACCATTGGAAATATCTCGACCTCGTCCACACCATGGAGATCTGAAACTTTAATTTTGAAGAAGTTAGGTGGAGAAAAATGAAAAACATCTTCGTGCCATTAATATAAGATCTATTTGCTCCAACAACCAGATCAGATTTGATCTGATCCGTCATTCTTCCTCCTTCAATGCACCGAACAAGTAATCGATGCAGACATGATAGATTTGGGGGATTTGCATGAGCATTAATGGCTAGTAGTTGAGCTTCAAATTAGTTTTCCGCCTCTCTCTCCTTCTCTCTGTGCTGAATCTATAAAGGAAGGGCCGAGGCTCATTGTAAAAGGTTGGACATTTCTGTTTTGCGCCCTCCCTTTTCATTTTTTCAAGTGGATTTGTGGAGCCTTTCAAACCTCCCATTCAAACTGTAATATGAAGTTCCTCGCCTCTTGGCCATTGTAATGTACTGTATCAATTTTTAGAGCAATAATATATGTCTGTGGATGATTCTCGACCCTCTCATGTGTTTATTGTTGTCTTCTGATCTCTCATTACAGTTTGGTTATCTATGCTTGGCATTTGCATTGCATTTTTATGGTCTGTGTTAGCTTGTAAAATGAGTGTTTAACATTCCTTTGGTGCATCACCTCGTTAGTTTAGGTTTATTTTCTTACATCTCCTCAACCCTGTCTCCTTGGTAAAATAGAGTAGATTTAAAATAGATCCTCTGCAATTTATTTGTATGCACATGAATAGAGGAATAAGAACTGACCTTAATCCAGAGAGCTCTCTCAACTCACAAGGTCCTCTCAACCCATCTGTTCATTGCAGACATTTCGGGTGTTGTGATTCTCGCACTAACAATATTGTAACAATATTCACCCATATTTAGCCATTTGACCCATGCACGCTTGATGTCTCGCAACATAGCTATGCAAGTAGCCCTATATCCACTTGTTCACTATCTCGCCTACCCATCATCATGGATGATAGCTAGTACTAGGTATGGAGATCTTCATGTTTGTAGGTACAGATCTGACACCTAGTACCAGCTATCATCCACAGACTGATGGGCAGACTGAGATAGTGAACAAGTGGATAGAGGGCTACTTGCATAGCTATGTTGCAGGACATCAACATGCATGGGTCAAATGGCTACATATGGGTGAATATTATTACAATACCACCTACCAGATGAGTATTGGTATGACTCCTTTTCAAGCATTATATGGTTATGAGGCATCCTCATTTGTAGACCTAGTATTATTAGATAGCCAAGCTCCCAAAGCTCGTGATTGGGTACAGGAGAACCAGGACATTCTAAAGGCTCTCAAGGAGAACATACAGAAAGTGCAAAATCAACAAAAGGTATATGTAGACAGGCAAAAAGTTGAGAGATCATTCGAGGTTGGAGATTTTGTCTTCTTATGGTTGCAACCATATAGACAATCCTCACTCAAGAAGAGCGGTGCAGAGAAGCTAAAACTACGATTCTATGGGCCATACAGGATAGTGCACAGAGTTGGGGTAGTAGCATATGAGTTGGAGCTTCCAGAGCATAGTAAGATTCATAATTCCATGTTTCGTGCCTCAAAAGGGCACTTAGACAACATATTGTGCCTTCCATAGATTTACCACCATTGGATGATGAGGGGAAGTTGGTCTTAGAACTAGAATCTATTATTGAGGTAAGACAAAGGAAGCTTCAGAATAGGGTAATCACATAATATCTAGTGTGGTGCAAATACTTACCACTAGAGGATGCCACTTGGTAGGGAGAGCATATTTTACAGCACCCTAGTTTACGTTCGCTTGAGAACAAGCAAATTTTGGGAAGGGAAGACTATAATGTCCCCATTCCTACCTCCATGGTCTAGTGGCTGGTTTTTCGTCTTAGCCTTGGTCATACCTAAGAGGCTAGCAGCGTATATGGTTATTGGGTATGGTTTTCACCTACATTTCACTTATATGTTATGTTTTGGGATTATACATGTACTCTATGATGACTTAAGTGAAAAGGTGCGGTAATGTTCTATTTATTCATTGGGGTTACTTAAGTGGACCCTTTTTTTGGCCTAGAGAAATAAAGTCACTTTAAGTGACAATTAAAACATGACATATCTCCAGGGGGGTCGAATTAGGGTTTTATGGGCACTTTTATGATGGGAAAAGTTATAAAGGTGGTTTTTGTGGAGGAAAAAGTATCCGGGATTAATTTTCCATCTTATGTTGGAGCTTTCAACTTGCTTTTCTTGCTTTTGGAGGTGAAATTCTGCACAAACCCTAGCTTCGAAATGAAATATATACCCCTAGTTAGTGGAGAACTCTTTGGTGGTGAAAGATATAAACCTAGTTTGCTATTGTGGAGTTTATTCAGATCGGGTTGTTCGATTTAGAGTTTCGAGAGGCTTGTTGATCAAGTTTCAAAAGGAGAAGACAACCATATTCAAGAGAAGAGAGATAATCTATTTTATCGTGGAAACTTCTTGTTATTGCATGTAGATTCATGTTACTTTCATGTCATTGCATGTTGATGCATGTTACTTGCATGTTAGTTTAATTGTAATAAAAGTGAAGATATTAGTTATTTTCGATTTTATACCTTCTTAGCAATCGTAATTTGTTGTCATAAAAATCAGATTGTTATTTGTGAAAATGTGGTTGGAAATATTGAATATAAAATAAATCCGGAAAAGGGATATTTCATAGTCTCTACTACAATAGCTTGAACCTAGTCTCTCCTTACTTGGTGAATTAAGAATGCATGTCCTCTTAGATATCCATGCAAACTTACACACTTAATAACTTGTCTTGAACAACCCAAGAAATTATTTTTTGACAAGCATTGATGTCATTTCCATTTTCGGTTCCATTCTGTCTATCAAGTCACTCATGGTTCTAAACCCCTTAACAAACCGAGAGAGTTGAATATCATGTGAAAATAATTAAAATAATCAAAAGCAAAAGTCATAATTAAAAATAATAAAAACATGAACATATCTCACTCTCTCTCTCTCTCTCTCTCTCTCTCTCTCAAAATTCTTTCAAACATCTCTTCCGGGGGTTAAGGATTCCTAGAAGGTCAGAGTAAATATGGGACTAGAATCAAATGTATCTTTGTCGTGATATGGACATCCGGATGGTAGTGGATAAATGCATTGCTTATAATTTCCTTCCATCTCAATCAATCACATATAACCTATTTTAGTCAAACCTACACATTGGATTGTGTTTTCACTCACATCACAGTCTTCACTTCAAGAAGTAATTTAATTTCATGCACACACGATCTTGATGAGGTGTAAGGATAGTATGTCACCTTATGTGTTTTAGAAATTGTTCAAGCTACCTTTTAGCTCTCTTGTTGTCTCATGTCTTGGGTCTTTAGAATCATCATGTGTCCACCAAAACTCATGTTTCAAATTAGATCAATCTTTGGCACACCCCTCGCATTTGATAGTTACAATCATGTTCCTTCCATAGTTATGATCCACTACGATTTGGAACAAAAATCTTGGGGAATCTTCTTCTTTCTACACACATTTGTGCTCATTTTCCCTTTTCATGGCATTAACATTATCACCATTTTTTCATTACAACATCCCCACTTTGGGTATAATTTACATTTTTCTCATCTTTCTTCTTCACGTCATTTGCATCACACCCTACCTCATTTTCATATTATATCACTTCTCCCACACTAGCACTCCATTACACTATTATCTATACCCCATAACCACCCCATTTATCTCACTGTTCAACCAACTTGGTCCTTTCGGCCCGAACATACCCCAACGAGTCACTTTAACAACTCACTTAGTTATTTTCACCTCACCACCAAGCCACTTTTCCCAACCAACTCACCTGCGTGAGCCATCCACCTAATCCCATACACCCCACTACCCCCCTGACAGTGATTCACCCTGCGACTCACCACTCAACTCATTTCTCACATATTGTCTCTTTCCCCGAGCCCCACCCTAACCCTTTTTCCAAAGCACCTCAATCAGTCCTCTCTCTAACCCACCTCTCATATCCACACGTCCCATCCCCAACAAATCATTCTAGATCTGAACCTTTCTCTATCGCGCGCTTGGGACTCGCCTCCTCTCCATTGAGCTACCCCGAACTACCCCATGCTCACCCACCCATGTGATCATCTCACTCCTAACCCAATATCTACATTCACACATGTTACCCAACTACTTCTTTCTTGTGACTCATCTTGCTACCTAACCTTCCTACCATGCCCACCCCCGACCTAGCTACCCATCCCTCCCCTACGCACACTTTTATCCCCAACCGAGTTACTCATACAACTCGGTCTTACCTCTTAGTCTCCTTGTGACTCCCCTTACACCCAAATTTCCTACTCACCTTGGCCCTTCCCTCTTTTAATAAACCTATATATAAAGACACCTCTAATATTTAAATACAACTTAAGAACTTAAATACCAAGGAAAATTTGATCAACCGATAGACTAATTTGCATACTTAATTGAAAATACACTTTACTCTAAATACTAAATAGTATAAACATTTCTACCTGGATAGAATTGTCTAGTAGCATGGAGATAAAAATTATTCCATAAAAAATTGTGTTAGACACATGATGAAAACAACTGCCACTAATCCAAATGCTTAACTAGAAAATTCAATACACACATGGGAAATACATTTTTCATGCCATTATCCATAGTTTTTTGTGCACTATTACATCATATGTATTAAACTATGTCAAGTTGTGTGCTATTTAGGGATACAAATATGATGCTAAAGAATGTAAAATCCAATGTATGCTTCTATATGCATTTGTGCACCGAGTAAGAGATCAAGCTCATAGGAAATATTAAATAAATGCTAGCAAATTCTAATCTATTATATCTTGCTACCACATAGTCCAGTTGTGCAAATCCACAAGCCAAACATAGATTGAACTAGGACATGGATATCTAGATGGTGAACGATCGATAGAAATACACATTCCTTATGCTTCGATAAAATTATGTTGGGAGCAATAATAAAAAATATTTGAAACAAAAACAACAAATAGTAGGCTGTATGGCTTGGACCTAGATAATAATATTAAAAACACATAATATCTGACAATTTGGGACACTATTAGATACAAAATGAAATGGTACAAAGCTTCAATTAGAAACAAATATAATATACTTCATGTATAATATTATGCAAATAAAGCAACACATATATTTATGATTGTGTATCTTCTTAATAATAGGAGTCAAGTGCTACGAATGTCAAACCACTACTATTGCTATGTGAGTTTTTATAATTTTCATAACAACATACAAATGTATTAACAAATGAATTACTCAACACAAATAACTCAATCATATGAGTAATAATATGAATATTTCTAACGAAATCCTTCATGAAATCATTCACAAAGTAAAGGAAAAAAATATGTGTGTTTGTGATTGAGGTTGGACCACCCTAGGTGGTTAGACTCCTAGTTATCAAACAATACAAATGGTGCACTACATATCCTCCATGTGGTATTATGTTGATGCTTATTTCTCCTAAGTTCTTGTGCAAGTGTGTAAATCTAACCAACCCTTTAGAGGTTCACTCGTGTATCCCTACATAAATATAGTAGGCTAAGTTTGTATTATATAATGTACCCAACATTGTAGTTTTGAGTTATGGTGTGCTTCATCTATGTGACCTTACCCTTTTTTTCATTAAAACCCTTATGTAATTCTTTGGATGACTTTTCTCTTCCTTAGGAAATAGATCTATGACTTTTGAATGCTTATAGTTGGATAAAGTTAGACTCCTTGACTTGGTTGAGTGCTTTAGAACTGTATTAGAAATGTCCTAGATCATGTGCAATTGATTTGAGAATATTTAAGAAACCTTTGAGTGATTTTGGAATAATGTTTACAATAGGAGCTTGTAATAATGTAAGGTGAGTTATAATGTGATGATGAATTGCTTATAAGATCTTCTCTACGTGAGATATTATGATAAGAACAACCCTAGGAAGATGAAGTGATCCAAAGAATGATTTAGTATTAAAATAAGATTCAATGATTGAGAAGGGGAAGTATTGTATAAGTTGAACATGACCAAACCCCACATCCTGACCCTTCCTATACACTTTTGGATTGGAGATAAAAATACCTAAACTAAAATTTGTACAATTAATATCAGTTTTATGATTATTTGATTGAATATTATTTCTAAAATTGATGATAGATTATAGTGTAAAGATAAGAAAGTTGTAGAATGGATAAAGAGATGAGGATATTAGTGGTCATTTTTCTTAACATTGATAAAAGGTCAAATGTAAGATTCCACAAGGATAAGTTACCAAATTTTAATGTCTACAACTCTATACATTTCACTTCTCTTCATTTGACCTAGATTCAAAATATGTCTTGATTCTCCAACTATTTTTTTATATTATTATTGTATGTATATCTAAAATATGTAATAAAACAATCCTTTATCATGGATTTTACTTCATCACTACTACTCCATTCTTGTATATTTCATTTTGATTTTTTGTTCACTACTTCATTCTTCATTTATAATTCATTCACATTCAACATCATGGTTTATTTCACATATTTTTGTGAACTATTGATCAAATTTTTATCACATTTTGTGAGTCAATAGTCTCTATTACAGTTGCTTGAACTTGGTCTCTTAGTACCTAGTGAATTAAAAACATATATCCTTATAGAGATCCATAAATATTACGAACTTAACCTCTTTTAGTAATGAACCTAGGAAATTATCTATTGACACTCACCAATATTATCTCCACACTCACTTTCAATTCCTCCATCAATCCATTAACAATTCTAAACCCCTTTTAAAAAAAATTGAGAGGGATGAATATCCCCTCAAATCCAAAAAATGTGAAACAATGTCACGATTTAAAAAAACAATTTTAGAACACTCTCTCGAGGGGTATTTCTACAATCTCTACCGAGCATATGGGCATCTGATTGGAATATAGTAATGTTACTACTAGAATTAAATGTATCTCTATCAAGGTTATAAACAGATGACTAGTACCAAAGAAATGCATGAAATACAATTGTGTTCCATCCCATCAATTAACAATGGATAAAAACATATAAGTGTGTCCTACTTGGTGGGAAAAAATACTATAATTTTTTTAAAACTTACGTAAATTTTGGATGCCATGCACCTTGGAATTTATAAGCTCTTAAAAATACATGCTTAGTCATATAATATGTGTCTGGTCATGTTTTTGTTGTCAGACATATATTGCTGAAAGTACAAAAACTACAAAAAGAGGGACACAACTATATGCTTTAACCCCAATCACTTATTTCAATCCCAACTACACATTGGCCCGTATTTTTACTCATTGTCTTATGTATCTTCACTTCAAGTAGAATTTTACTTTCACGTCCACACACTTGATCTCAACGAGACATAGGGCTAGTATATCAATTGGTGGTGTTTACACTTTGTTCAAGATCCTATTTTATCTCACCGATTTTCTAATTACTCATGCCTTCTAGCTCATTACGTGTTTACAAAATATTTGTTTAAACCTCTAAGTGAAACTAGATATGTAATTGATGGGACACTTCAACCAAATTCTGTGAAGGGATTGATAGATTAATTTCATGAGGAAGAGGCTATTGGGTCAATTAACTAATATACGTGATTAATAAATGTCATACAATGGATGAGAATTATGTTTATGTGATATCCAACCTCAAGTGAAGGTTTTTGAGCTGAAAACTACCCCAACGTAATGCATGACAAAAAGTGGTAGTTGATAAATGATAGAAAATTAACCTTGGGAGAAAAATGATGAGTGGAAGAAAGGAAAATATTTCCCGAACAACATGCAAGTGTTAAGGTGGTGTGTGATATGTCTAAGAGTGGATACAAGTTATAGAGTGTGAGAGTATTGTTGTTCCATCCAAATAGTGATTATTGCAAATTAAATGGCATAAGAAGTGGTGGTTACATGAAATTATAAATACGACAAGAAAATTCCATGAATGTTTAGTCCAAGCGAGAAGTAATGCAAGTGTACAAGTGACATGGGTCCAAATGATATAGTGAAAGAGTTATATAGGTGCGATAACATGGTCGTGTGTGTGAGCATATAATTGTGTTCCATATTTTTCCATTTTTTCTCGCCAACTAAATATGTTCCACCAAAAAACCTTGACCAAACAAATATAAAATTATAAAACATTTTTGTAAAGATCAAATATGTTTGGGTGTGGTGCAAATGTAAATTACATGGTTTTAATAGTTTTAAAAATATTTAAAATAGAGTACTAGTCATTTTGTAAAATATTTTTGACCAACAAGTGGGACACACTAATATGCTTTTAAGAACTACCCATCCAACCATCTAATTGGTCGTGTGTGTAAACCATTTTCAAAAGGGTGGATGAACACCATCTCATATTTGTGAGGAGCTAATTAAGGAAAAAAATAGAGATTAGATATCTCTCACATTGTATTTATTCAGAAGCACGTACAACATTTATAGGAGGAGAAATAACAACATTCCCCAAAAACAAAGGAGAGGTTACAAACTGTGCGAGAAAAATGTGATACTACATAATCAACTAAGCCTAATTATATAAAACTACTTGCTATGTAACTTATGCCAACATTCCCCCTTATTACATTATTCTTGCAAATATAACCCCTAAAAAGTTAAAATTTCACTTTTCCAAGGGATTTGGTGAGAATATCAGCTACTTGTGCTTCTGTAGGACAATACTGGAGCTGAATGTTATGGTTCAAGACGTGCTCTTGAATGAAATGAAAATCAATTTCAATATGCTTTGTTTGTTCATGAAAGATAGGATTCTGCATGAGCTTCAACACACTCTGATTATCATAATAGAGAATAGGTGACTATTTTTCAGGAATGCCTAGGTCATCCAAAATGTGACATAACCATATCACTTTGCACACACTCCTTGTGTGGCATGATATTCTACCTCTGTGGATGAAATAGAAACAATATTATGCTTTTTACTTATCCATGAGATAGGTCCAGATCCAAGATGAAAAATGTATCCTGTGGTTGACTTCCTGTCATCAATAGATTCGGCGTGGTCCGAGTCAACGTATCCTGTAAGAAGAATTAATAATTCTTCTTATATTCCAAACCATAATTAATTATTCCTCGGATATATCTTAATACATGCTTTACTGTAGTCCAGTGACATTTCTTTGGCTCCTACATGAACCTCGGAAGGATAGCCGACAACATAGCATAAATCTACTTTATCAGTATGTCAAATAGATGAGCCTCCACTAAATTACCTATAAAGAGTAGCATTTACTTGAGGTGAGTCCTGGAATCTTGAAAGTTGTAAGCCTTTTTCCATGGGAGTGGATATAGGTTTACAACTGGACATTCTGTACTTTTCCAGGAGTGTCTTGGTATATTTTATCTGGGAGACAAAAATATGATGCTTTTTTTTCCATATCTCCAAGCCAAGATAGTAATGAAGTAGCCCCAAATTTTCATGTCGAAGGTTCTTTTGAGATCATTCTTCACAATATCAATCTAATCTTCTGAACTGCCAGTGATCACAAGATCATCTACATACACAACAAGAATGAAAATTTCTTTTCCTACCTTCTTTATATACAAATTGGAATCTAAGGGGCTACGAGTGAACCCATGTTATAGAAGGTGATCATCGATCTTGATATACCATGCCCTTGGATCTTGTTTCATCCATACAAAGTGATTTGATGAGATGACATACCTTTTTAGGATGTTTTTCATCAACAAATCCTTCATTTGGGTCATGTACACTTCTTCTTTTAGATCACCATTTAGGAAAGCACTCTTGACATCCATCTGCTAAAGTCTCCATCCTTTTTATGTTGCTAGTGCACAAACTACTCTGATGGTCTTGATCTTCGCAGTGGGTGCAAAGGTTTCTTCATAATCGATGTCCTCTTTCTGAGCATATCCTTTTGATACAAGACATGCTTTATGTTTGTCAATGGATCCATATGCCTCATATTTTATCGTGAAAACCCATTTGCAGCCTATGGGTTTCTTTCATATAAAGTGATTGATAAGTTCCCATGTCTGATTTTACATGAGTGAGTCATATTCTGCATCCATGGCTTCTTTCCATTGAGGTTGATTGAGTGCTTAAAGAACATTATTAGGCTCGAACTATTAATCAGTGAAATCACGAGTGTAAAATTTACCTCATTTATTGTTTGACTCCTTGTTTTGACTTCGGATGAAGTATCTGGAAGTTATTGCAAATGAGAGTCTTTGATGGTGCTTTGTACCCACTTTAGACAAGAACTCAACTGATTTTGTGAAGAAATGTTTCATTGACGTGAGGATGGATGCGATTAAGATTCTCTAGTTCTCCAAGGTCAACATATAGCTCTCCTTGCAGCACATCTTTTCTCTGGGTAGTCTCCTCTAGCTAATCATCTGATTCGAGACTAGTCGGTGAGAGGTGGTTGGTTTTGGTTCTTCTTGTTGTCACTACTAAGTCAAAGGATGACTCATCACAAACCACGTCTCGACTCTCATATATTTTCTTTGTCTTAGGATCCATGAGATGGTATGCCTTTGAGGTAGTGTTATAGCCAAGTAGGATGCATGGGATGGTTTTTGGCTAAAATTTAATTCTCTTTTGAGTTGGGACATACATATATGTTGTGTAACCAAAGAATCCTAAATGAGAAATTGATGGCTTTCTTACACTCCATACCTCTTCTGGTGTTTTATTTTGTAGAATCTTTTTCGGTGCCTTGTTGATAATATAAACAACTGTTTGTACTATTTCGGCCCAATATCGATCCTCCAACTTTGATGTTGATAGCATGCAAGCCATCTCCATCACTGTGCGATTGCATCGCTCAACAATGTCATTTTGTTGTGGTGTGTAGGGAGAAGTCAGGTTCTACTTAATGCCTTGTTGGTTCAGGAATGCCAAGAACTTCTTTGATGTGAATTCTCCCCTCGATCTGAGCAGAGTAGAAGAAGAGGTTGTCTGGTATCTTTCACAACATGTTGATAGAAGATCTAGAAATGGTGAAGAGCTTCACTCTTCTTTTTCAAGAAAAACACCCACATCTTTCGAGAGTAGTCATCCACAAATAGTTGGAAGTACTTGTATCCTGAAAAGGAAGTAGGAAACGGTCCATTCAGATTGGTATGAACTACCTCTAGATATTGTTTGGCATGGAATGTGCTCGCCTTAAATGGATCCCTGTGTTGTTTTCCTACAAGACAGCCAGGGAAAAGAGGCAAGGAACTGGATAATTTGGGAAGTCCATGTACCATTGATTGTGAACTCAACTAGGTTCAAAGATCCAATAGACAAGTGACCATATCGGTAATGCCATAGGGCAGTAGATTCTACTATTGAGGCAGATAAATCTATTGCAGAAAAGATGAAATAGTATCTAAAGCAAATAACTTATCTTTTAGAAAATATCTAGCAATAATCATACCTTGTCTTGAGATCAAGCATGATTTGATGCCATTTTGAACAATAAATTCTACCTTTAGATGATGATTCAGAGCTGACTTGACTGATAAGAGGTTGTTAGTCAATCCAGGAACATATAGTACCTTTGTAAGCATACATTTTTGTGGTCCTAGAGGAATGGTAACTTGACCTGTTCCTTCTGCAATGTACACTTTGTCATTTGCTATCCGAACCTGATCTCCAGTGGGTTGTTTGTTTAGTGAATCAAACAACTTCTTGTCACTTGACATATGCTTACTTACACTGGAGTCTATCAACCAGAACTTCTTCATGGGCTGCATTCTGTCCTGAGTCCGAGAAACAAGTACAATGTTCTTACCACAATTGGCTCCTTCTAGTGTCTCCTCATCAGAGTCATCATCTTGTTGAGCTGCGAGATGTCCCTTCGATTTCTTTGTGGGGACTTTATTTTAACTTTTGAAAATCATCACGCCGGATGGGATTGATTGACTCAAAGACCCTTGTTTCAAGCCATTGTACCAGCAGTGATCAATGTCATGAGTGTTGGTTTTGTAGATTTGACACCACCTCTTTGACTTTTGAGCTTGTTGTTGTTGATGCTGATGTGCTTGTTTACTTCTCTGGAGGACCTTTCCAATTCTTTTGGTCACGATGGGGCTTTGAGATAAGGGCTTTGTCCTAGGCCTCATCTTGGAATAAATTTATGGCCTCCTCCTACTCAAAGAAGTTCACGAGTTCTTCGAACATCACTTTCTGTTTGGATACATTCAGTGTCGTAATGAACACTCGGAATTGAGAAGGGAGTTCCCTCAAGGTGATTGGAACCAGAATCTTGTCTTCTACCTTTTCACCGAGTACTAGTAACTCTGTTCGCAACTCAGCCACCCAACATAAGAACTCCTCAACTTTCTCATCTGACCCCATAGATAGGGTGTGCAATTTTGACTGAAGATGGAGAATCTTAGTTTAATTCTTCACCTCAAAGATGGTTACTAGTTTATCCCATGATTCCTGTAGTTTCTCTGCATCCGAACATGCGGTTGCACATCATCGGTGATACTCAACATGATCAACATCAATGCTTTGGCACTAGCCATCTCATATTTTATGAGTTCATCAGGGGTAGTGGGAACTGTCACTGACCCTGTGACGATGCCCCATAATCCTTCAAACTGAAGGATCGTACACATTTTTGTTTTCTAGGCCGCATAATTTTACCTTTTGAGTAACTGTGCATCCGATAGAAGAAACTTCGGAACAAACATTGTAATTAAAAAAAAAACTTTTATTAATTTCAAAGAATTATTACAAGTCTTGAATCACTGATGAGAGAGTTGTCTTCTAAGATGTGCTCGATATTCTTGTGTTGAGAGACAGAGACACTTCATGGGGAGTTCTTCTTCGTCTTCACAGCCTTCCAGTAACCAACTTCAAGCTCTTCTCGAATTCTTTTTGCTTGACAACTAACATTGAAAAGAAAATACTTTAGAATTCCTCTTCAAACCAGTTCGTCGAATACAAGATTACCGGTGTTGCGAAGCTCATTAAGCAAGGTAAAATAGAACTCAGAGCTAACTTGAGCATCTTAACAGTGTTTTTGGGCTTGCGATTCTTTTTCTTTGCTCCCGACAATCCCAATATGCTCCTTCACATTTGACATTTAACGTTGGCTTGAGAGACTCGACGTTGCCTTAGTGGAGGCCTCTTCTTCATGAAAGAATGACACCATTTTTAAAAATTAATTAGCAAACATTGATTTCGATCACGTTCTATTCGTTGCACACATCCTATCAAAAATCCAGAGATTGCATGGATCTACCAAATGGCCACGCATGAGAGATTAATCATTTTCAAAGTCAAGTGATACCAAAAGACAAATAATATTTTTCACGTAGCAGCAAGTATTCGGATGACTTGTTGGTAGCGAATTGTCCTCTGCAGGTTTGGACGATGTCCTCTATAATTCTCCTCCACGTAGCATGCAAGAACAACACTGTTTGGTAGCGAATAACATAAGCTAAAAATACGTCGTTGAAATACATGCAGGTCGCTGGACTTTATCAGATGGTAAACTGAATGGAGAATAGGACAAAACCTCTTTTTTTAGTGCTGGGCGCCAATCCTCCATGCAGCAGTCTTTCCTCCATACAGGTTGCTCCTCATGCGTAGCAAAAATAAAATAATTCTCCCCAGACGTCTATGCTGGAATGGTTGTTGCTTTCTTGCCCACAAGCCCAGATAGAAGAAATTCTCTTATACCAGATTGTGAGGACCTAATTGAGGAGAACAAATAAAGATTAGATATCTCTCTCATATTTATTCAGAAGCACTTTCAAAATTTATAGGGAGAAAAAATAACAACATTTCCCAAAAACAAAGGAGAGGTTACAAATTGTGCGAGAAAAATGTGATACTACATAATCAAGTAAGCCTAATTATATAAAACTACTTGCTACGTAATTTATGCCAACAATATTTGTTTTTAAGTTGCATCCTTTCGATGCATCATGCAACTAAAAATGGGAAAAATGTAGACATTAGAAAACACACCTTACACATAAAATCTCATAAGCTAAAAATACAAAAACTTTATAAAACAAAAACAAATAATAAAAATTAAATATTCTCGTGAAACATATAAAAAAGTAATAAATAAGGTTGATTTAAGGCATCTCACTTCTCCTCACTCACTTCCACTTAATGTTGTCACATCCACTTAACCACTACACCTAGCCATTTCCATCCTTGATGCATAATGGACCCTTATCATCTCACCTCTCTATTCCAATTGCACCCATATTATTCACAAAGTGCTCTATGTACCCTAAAAATATAAAATCACACTCACCCCCTCCCTTCATCCCCTTTGGTTTTTAAAATTTTGGTTATTACTCGGACACACATTGTTTTCAATTATTGCTCAAGGATAAAATAAGACATATTGGACATCTAAATCTCACTACACTATCAAATTTTAAATTTTCATTAATATTATCAATCACACTTCAGAACTAACTTATGAATGCTATACAATTTTTAGGTATCACCCGCAATTGAGATGTAACTACAATAAGATTCAAATCATATGGGACATCATCAACAATCAATAATCAACCACAATAAAACCATGCACCACACCTCAAGGTTCCTCAAGATCCCAAAGAGGTATATCATCTTATTTAAGCATCTCATTTGTCCTTTGCATGTCTTACATTTTCTTATAATAACCATTGAATAGGGACTTGAATTAGATTGAGGTAGATCCCTTAACCAAAAAAAAACTAATATTTATCTAACTATTTTACATGCAAATTTAGATTTAAGTCTTGGAATTTCAATTCACATTATTCAACAATCAAACCCATAATTAAACCCATAATAGTCAAGTAGAGGTTTATAAAGTAGTTTATCATGAACTGAAGAAGACATCATGGAGACCATATAGTATTTCATAGAAAGAGAAGAACCATGTTGGGGTGATGATGCGCCAGAATTAGTAGGAACTTGACAAGGTCATAACTTGAGCTCCGGTGTCCGTTTGAGTCCTTTTTTTTTTTGAAACCACGTGTTTCGATGAGACAAACGCAACGGCAACCTGCCCTACTAGTTGGGGCAAGTTTTCGACATGTTTTCGGGCCCTAAATCTGCCATCTTGAGGCCAAAAATTAGGATTTAAGTTATAGTTCGGTTTTTTCCTATTTTTGAGCATTAGTTAATTTTAGTCTATTAGTTGCATTATGAGTTAGAAAGTTGGCAATTCCTCTAATTTAGGGATGTAGAAGATGCGTGGAAATTTCGTGCCCATAGGAATAAGCATGCAAACTTACTAAGAATAGCAGGTTCTAGTAAACTTGCTAAAAATAGTAATTTCCGCCACCTAGAGTAGATTTAGTCAGAGTTAGCTAGAGTTTACTTGGCAACTCGAGTTGGGAGTTTTTTTCCTATTTAGGAAACATTGTAATTCATTATTTGATAACAAAGAAGGAGATCTATTTTCTTTTGGAGTTCATATTATTTGTAGTATATCTGGTTTGTTCATAATTTGGCTACATTAGGTGAGATCTTGTTTCGATGGAAATTATTGTAACTTCTATCATTTTGTTGATATTTATCTTTGATCTACATTTGAGGATGAAAAAAATTATCTATGTAATTGCAAAAAAATACATCGGCTCCACCTAATATTGAGGTTGTAGTGATTATAAGATTTTATTTACTTATTGTTATAGATACATTTGTTAATATTTCCAATATTCTTCATCGAAGTGCTTTTGTAACCATTAATGTAATTTCTAGTTACACGGATAAGCATTCTACAATGGTACAACAAGGGGTGGGATGTGATGGTGTGACCATATAAGACTTTATTTTTGTATGTAGTTTGATGTTCATTAAATCATCACAAGATAATTTTGACTATAAATGTTACATCTACTACAATGTCACTTAAAATATTATTTTTCTTTTTAAATTTAAAAAATCAATAAAAATAATAAGTTCTTGGTCATATTGTAGAATTTGGAGACATTTTTTTCTTGAAAATATTTTTCTCCATCATTTTATGAGAATATGAATTGAAAATAACGAAATTATTAATCAATGTGATATGTGAAAAATATAAAATAAAATCATAATTTCTTTTTTCAAATAAATATATTCAATATATTTGTACTAAAATAAATATTGGCTATTGACTTAGGAGAAGAGTAGTAGTAAGTGACCCTTACACTACTATGAAAATGATGAGATGTATAAAGTGGAAAATGCACATAAGAACAATGTTTAGCTATACTAATTAATGAAGAAAATAAAAGAATTTAAAAAATATTGATAATCATAATCATAATTGTTTTTAGGTTTTCAAAATTATGAATCATTATTAAACATTAAATATATTATAAAAATAACTTTTATTTCTAAGTATTATAGAAGAATAAAAAAATTATTTAATGATCAAAATAAGAATTGGTTTTTATGTTTTTCAAATTTGGAATTGTTAAAAGTATATTAAATTAAATATGAATTATATAAAAAAATTCAAAAATATATGTTAGACAATATAAATTAGAATGAAGAATAGATTATAACATTTTACTAATTGTTTTCTCAAAAAAAAATTCTAAATGATAATCAAATTTATTATTGAATCTACTCATTTAAATGAATACCAAAACTATTGTTAAACTCTTTCGTATAGAGAATCTTTTCATTATTTTCATGTAAGTGAAGTGTAATGTAGTGATTTATTGATAGGTATTTTTAAATTTAATTTCAACACTCACTTGATTATCATAAATTTCAATCAATAAATAAATAATAATTTGAATATTATTTAAAGTTAATAACAACATCATAATAATTGTATTGGATTCATTTTGTCTATTTTCGGCATCCTTAGATAATCTTGTAAATAGATTGGTCCATTTATCATCACTAAGTGAAAGATAAGTTTAAACATGGAAAGAATTATTTATTAATGTGATATAAAATATTTTTTTAATTTTTTTTTTTTTTTTGGAGTTACAAAACAATGTAGGTAGGTTTATTTTATTCATTACCAATAAGGGATAGATTGTTGGAGAAGGTAATGTAATTATTAATTAATATAATGTAAAAATCTAAACTATAAATTACACAATATTGAATATTGATTTGAAAAGCGAATAAAATTGAGGATGATTATTTTATATTATTTCATATATTATAAGTTAATAATACAAGGCCATGAAAAGGAAAATCCCAACGACGTTAATGCATTTCAAGGAAGGATGGAAAATTAATGACCAGTTATACTTCAAAGAAACACACAGATTATGAAAAATACTTAGTAGGGCATAACAATATACTTAGAAATATTATCTTTATATTGATTGCATATAATAGTGCATATGGATACAAACAATAATAATGTTACATTATTGATCGTATACATGTGGTGTGGTACATGTATTGACAGAGGAAAAAGAGAAATTAAAATTTAGTGATGTTTGTTACAACATTGTGTTTTTGTTCATAATACTGCATATAGAATTTTTCAGTGAGGACATTTTGTAAGTCTTCAATTTCAATGATAACTCTTTTTAGCATGCATATAGCCTCATTGAATTTTTTTGTGCAAGGCATAGAGCGAGGATATCATCTTCTTCTACTTTGTCTAAGCTTGCACAATATGCATTGAGCGATCCATATATCAAATGGTGTAGGAGTGATGCATTGTCTTCAATTACGTAGCTATTTTGCAGAAATTTTTCACCTAATATTCTCGGAATAATTTTTTTTTCCATTATGTGTTTTTTTGTTTAGGCATAAAAATGCAAGAAAGTTAGTTTTATGGTTTTTAAAAAGAGAACGAAAATAAAGGAAACATGTGCCATGAATTTTTAAAGTTACAAATTAGAAGGATATATTCCAAGATGTATTGAATTATTTGATATGTACATATCCAAAAATGTATTGAAGAAAATTATAGGATGTGTTCTGCCACATACATGTGAGTGATTTGAGTCAAAATTATGTAAGAATCACCAATGTTCTAGACTACCAAAGAATTTTAACAAAAGACATCCCAAAATCTAAAATGCAGAGGCTACGACTGGATGAATTTGGCCATCACAAGTGCACATCTATCCTCGAGCCACGGTAACATCGTATAATAATACCTACCTATATCTTTGGAAAAGATGTTTATTTGTTAAAATAGAGCATTTTGTGGATGCAAAAGTAGCTCACCAGGCTAAGGGGAGATTGTAGCTTCAACCCTTAGCTTGTCCATAGAAATTAACAATGATTTTTATAATAATACACTCTTTTGACTGAAAAGGGTTCAGTAGCCACCATGATATGGGCCAGAGTTAGAGTTCAAGCTGATCCATGGAAAACGATATTGATTTACATAACAATAGACTCTCCACTAATAATAGGGTCGTTAGCTAACATGTTAGTGGGAGGTCCTAGAGTACATGTACTAGCTGGTCCATGTGAAATAATAATGATTTGCATCTCAAAACACTCTTAGGATGGCAAAGGATACTATAACTCAAGATGCTAAAGAGAGATCCCGATTAAAACCCATCGGTGTCCATGTCAAACAGCAATGAATTGCATAACAATATATTCTCCGGACCGCAAAGGGGCTTGTAACTACCATGCTAATGGGACACGTAGCTAATTCGTGGAAAATCTGAATGATTTGCATAACAATACACTCTTTCAACCACAACGGGGTCAGTAGTTTCCATGCTAACGAAATCTATCTGGTCCATGGGAAATCAAAATAAATAACAACACACTCTCGTTCCCCAAAGAGCTGAATACCTACTATCCCAAAGGTGGAAGATCCTATGTTAGAGTCCCAAATTAGTCGATGAAAAACAATAAATTTGTGACCAAAACTTGCTACATGGTTACAGGGAAGATGATTGATAAATGAAAATTTACGTGAGTGACCCTGCTTGGTGGCTATATGGAACGCATCATAGCAGTATGAATTTCTTGACCGGGTGAAAAATTTTAAGAGCCTCCTACAAGAACTCCATGTGTCTATGGTCTACAACTATAGACACTTGTAGTTTGATCAAAGCACTATTATTCTTAATATTGCACTAATTCTCCTCCCCTTCGCAAATTGTCGACATCCCATCAATTAGACCTATCTAACTCCCCTCTTACAACACTCTTTTGGTTGTATTCCGCTTATAAACCAATAAAGTAGACTATTATAGCCTCATTTTGACTAAACCCTCTTCTAATCCTATTCTAGAAAACTTCTACTAGCTTCCTAGGTAATCAATCCATTTCATTGGATTGTTTAAACCTCTCACACTACTCTTAGAACCCTAATTTCGACTAATTGTGATTAATTAGACAAACCCTAGATTAACTAGTGTTAATCATGTTTTGACCTTTTCTAAGCCAAAAAGTGACTTTTGGACTATCCTTTTATCCCACATTCACCCAACCCTTTCCATCTTTTGAAACCAAAAACTATAAATATGACTAGACCCCCTCTCATTTCCCGAGAACATTTCCCATATCTAGGTCAAACTATAGTATTATTGCAAAGGATTAGAGACATTGTTCATTGTTATTGAGTTATTTGCTTTACCATTTGCATTTATAAAACATCAAGCTTGATTAAATGGGATGAAGCATTGGCCTTAAAGACATTAATTGTGAGATTTCACTCTCGAACCCTTGATTTCCAAACAAACGTATCGATTGCTAGGAGCTTTAATAGGTTCATATTTCATAGCTTTCATGGAGTAGATAAATATTTAGATATGCTAAGGTTTGAAAATTTATTTCAAGTTTATATACGTATGCAAAGATATAGTTATTGTTTAGCTCTAATCGATTGTCCATTGAATGGTTGTTTAAAGCTTTTGGAGCCTCTTGAGTGTTCTAACCCCATTTTATAAGCTTTTACAATTTTTCCGTGTTCACATTTGGCACAAGCGGTGGGAATCTTAGTCCATCCTCCATTTACGAAGTTCTTTTAAGCTTTTTCGTGTCTATTTCTAACAATTTTCATGATTTTTAGGGTTAATAGCTTGTTTTTAATCGATTTCTAACTCTAAGAAGGCTGAATCTCTTTTTCATAAAATTTTAATGGGTTAAGGCTAAAAATAGGCTTTAATGATGAAAAACTAACATGTTTTCTCTTTTTAATTTTTCATTTCTGTGAATTTATCGGGTTTTACAGGGTTACGTGTAGGCGTCTGAATCAGGAATGTATCCATCGAAATAGGCGCTTATCCGTCATTTTGGGCATGTACTCATCGAAACAGATGTGTATCCGTCATTCGGGCCCGCAGCACAACTTTTACCATTTGTTTACACAAGGGCGTGTATCCTTCATTCGTGTGCTTATCCATTGAAACATGCATGTATCCATCATTTTGAGCACGTATCGGTCGAAAAGGCACGTATGTATCATTTTGGGTGCGTATGCATTGAATTGTGCTCATTACCTATCTTCTAGATGCCATAACATTTTATCCCGAAATTGAAACGACTCTTTTTGCGTTGGAAAGGTATTGAAGTGAACTACGCAATGGAAACATAAAATTAGGATTTTGAGTTACCAAAAATTAGAGTTCATTTTTAGAAAAATATTCATTTCTAACATGTCTAAATGCTTTGGAAAATTTGGTATTTGATGTTCTCACACCTTGTAGGGTTTATTTAAGACTAATTTTTGTTAAGAAATAAGGGATAAAATATGTGGAATAATCCCTCACAGAATCACAATAGTAGAAACTAATATGTAGAAAATATTACAAATCTCAAATAAAAGTGTAGAATAAAATAACACAACACAAAGATACAATATTTAACGTGGTTCACCCAATTTGGGCTACATCCACCAAGAATCACTTTCTTAGATTTTATTACAAGCCACCGCTCTCTCAATACAATACCCACATCTATTTGGAGCTATCCTAAAAAAACTCTACAGAATTCACACCCAAATTCAAAACAGATCTGCAATGATACATTATGCCTACCATATGCATAAAACCATATAAGTAGACAAATGATTAAGTAGTTTTACAAAAACGTGGGTATCAATACCATCGGCCAAAACCATTCTATAAACCTATGGGTCAAAAATCCTACCCATATGAGAAAAGCACATTTCCCGGTATATCGACATGTTTTAAGGCCAACAAAAAAAATTGTGGGCTGCGCCTCAAACCCCAATCGGGACGCAGCCAAGCCCTAAACCCCGGTGAGGAAATTGTGGAAAGTGTACAATACTCTTAGTGTACGAGTCTTGAACACTTTCTCACATGAAAAATGGTTCCAAACCTAACAATCTCCCACTTGGAGACTAGTTTTCCTCACGAGCAAGCTTCTCAACCCTTCACTAGTTTCCGTAAAGATAAACCAAGGCCGAACACGGCTTCAATTTTTCCTTTGTGACCACCTTGGTCATCATGTCTACAAGATTCGACTGGTATGAATCTTCTCCATCTTCAACTTCTCTTCCTCCAAATCTATCCTGATGAAATGGTACCTTAACTGTATATGCTTCGTCCTAGAGTGGAAAGCAAAGTTCTTAGCTAGGTGTATAACACTCTGACTATCACTATGCAACTTTCCTTCCTCTTGCTTATGCCCCAACTCCTCAAGTAATTACTGTAACCAAATCATTTCTTTGCTTTCCTCTGTGGCAGCAACATACTTAGCCTTTGTGGTTGACAAAGCCACCAACTTCTGTAGTCATGAAATCCAGCTCACTGTTGTCCCACCTACAGTGTAAACATAACTTGTCGTGCTCCTCCTATTGTCTACATCTCCAGCCATATTTGAATCTACATAACCACACAAATTGGTGTCTGATCCACTATAGCGTAAAATCGTCCCCCATGGTCCCTGTCAAATAGTGAAGGATCCACTTTACTATCTCGACAGCTGATCTCTACCTGGATCACTCATAAATCTACTCACCGCTCCCACTACATGGGCAATATTAGACCTGGTGTACACCATGGAATACATAAAACTACCAACCACTGATGAGTAAGGTACCTTGGACATCTGGTTTCTCTCCTACTTTATCTTGGGACACAGTGCTCCTTTGATAACTTGAAATGGCCTACCAAAGGGTTCCCAACTGGTTTAGCATCCTGCATATTAAACCTCTCCAATACCTTCTTAATGTACTCTTCCTGAGATAAAGTAAGCTTTCATTCCTTCCTATCCCAAGATATCCTCATACCAAGGATTTTTTTGGCTTCCCCCAAATCCTTCATGGAAAAGGATTCACTTAGCTGCTTCTTGAGTACTTTTATTTCCTGCATGTTTTTACCTGCAACCAACATATCATCCACATACAAACATAGGGTAATATAACTTCCATCCTCAAATTTCTTTATATAAATGCAATGGTCGAATGGAATCTAATATATCATTGCTCCATCATGAAGCTATCCAATTTCTTATACCATTGACATGGATCTTGTTTCAATCCACACAAGCTCTTCTTCGGTTTGCACACCATCTGCTTCTTTACTTTTGACTCGATAGCCCTCTCGTTTGCTTTGCATATATAGTTCCTCCTCCAAATCACCATGGAGAAATGCAGTCTTTACATCAAGTTGTTCTAAGTGCAAGTCTTCTGCTGCAACTATTCCTAGAATGGTTCTAATAGAATTCATTTTTACTACAGGAGAAAAAATCATCAAAATCTATACCTTTTTTCTGTGCAAACCCCTTGACCACCAACCGGGCCTTGTATCTTTTATTGCCTCCTTCTTCCTCTTTGACTATGAACACCCACTTGTTATGTAATGCTCTTTTTCCTTTAGGTAGCTTCACCAAATCCCATGTCTGGTTCTCCATGAGAGCTTGATGCTCCTCATCCATGGCTTGCTCCCACTTCTTCCTGGCATCTACCTGCATTGCTTCATCAAACTCTCTGGCTCTTCATTGTCAATGAGTAATAAATAATAAAGAAAAGGAGAAAAATGTTCAGGTTCTCTTCTTACCCTAGAAGACCTCCTCAATATAGGAGTTAGGGGTTCCTATTGAGGAGGTTCCTGAACTGATTTACGTGTCACTTTCCCATCTGGAAGATCCTCTACCACTACATATTATTTCTTGGATTCTTCCCTATTTTCCTCCAACTGCTGCTTATACATGAATTTCTCATTAAAGACCACATTCCTAGATCGAATGATTTTCTTTTCCTTAATACTCCAACATTTATATCTAAAGTCATCACCACCATAGCAAATGAAAGTACATTTTTTTGATTTAGCCTCTAGTTTCGTCCTATCATCCTTGTCTATATGGATAAACACCTCACATCTAAACACTCTAAGAAATGAATAATCAAATTTCTTACCATACCAAGCCTCCTCAGGTATGCCTCCATCCAAGGAACTTGAGGGTCCTTTATTTATCAAGTACATAGCTATGCTCACCGCTTCTGCCCAAAAAGAAAGAGGCATTCCTACATGTAACCTCATGCTCCTAACACGTTCCATTATTTCTCTGTTCATCCTTTCTGACACCCCATTCTACTGCGGAGTTCCTGGAACCATATTTTTCCTGATTCCATTCTTATAACAATAATCATCAAATTCATTGTTGTAATACTCCCCTCCATTATTTGACGTGAGACATTTTAGCTTAAGACCTGTTTCATTATCTACCAAGGCTTTCCACTCAACAAAAGTGTCAAATACATCAGATTTGTTTATAATAGAATAAGCCCAAACTTTCCTTGTTGTATCATCAATAAAGTTAACATAATAACTTGAACCCCAAGAGATGATACAGCCGGCCCCACACATCGAGAATGCACTAACTCTAACTTACTCCCCATATATATACAGTACTCACGAAGTCAAAACTTGTTTCGTATATCCAGGAAATCCTTCTTTATGATCTCCATGCCCCGATGGCTCATATGACCAAGCCTATAGTACCACAATGTTGTATCTACTTCTAAAGCCACAAGATTACAAAAATAGTGTTATAAGTGGTTAAATACAAGGTTCCAACCTTATTACCTCTTGCCACCATAAGAGCACCCTTGGTAACCTTCCAAGAGTCTCATTAAATATCACAAGATCAAGCATCACTTCCGACTTCCCCGCCAATATAATATTTCATCTTAATATAGGCACATGTATGACATCCTTTAATATCCAAGTATTCCCATTCTGCATCTTAACCTAAACGAACCTTTTCCAACTATGTTGCAAGGCTCATCATCACCAAGAAAAACATTCCCAAAATCTCCTTGAACATAATCAACAAAATAATGCCTATGTGGAGTAGCATGGAAAGAAGCCCCGAATCTAAAACCCAAGATTCGGTAATATTGTGCAAAGAAAGAATCAAAGAATCCTGACATACATTACCCGTTGTCACATTTTCCTCTTTGTTTTCTTCCTATTGTTTCTTCTTGTCCCGAAGTTCCCAATAGTCCTTCTTTGCATGCCCATACTTTCCACAGTGCCAACATACTATCTTGATTTTGGATTTTGACCTTTCCCGATCCTTTGATTTTCCACGGCTTCCTCTATTCTTCTGTCTCCCTCTAGTTTCTATTGTCAAAGCATTCTCTGAAGTAGAAGATTCCCCAGAGCTTTTTCTTCGCATTTCCTCACTTAGAATCACCCCTAAAACATCCACAAACTTCAACTTTGAGTTATTTGGAACAAAGTTGCTTACCACCATTACCAAGCTATTCCAACTCTCAGGTAAAGAGCACAGAACTAATAAAGCCCTAACTTTTTCATCAAATTCTATTGTAACCAAAGCTAGCATATTTACAACCATATTAAAATCATTTAAATGATCTCATACTTGAACCATTAGCAGACATCTTCATATTAACCAAATTTTTCATTAAAAATATCTTATTAGAGGAAGAGGGTTTTTCATATAACTTCCCTAATGCATCCATCGCTTATTTTGTAGTCTTTTCCTTTGAAACATTAAATAATCTCAAGATGCAAGACACAGCCGGATTGTCCCAAGTGCCTTCCTATCTAGCAAATCCCATTCCACATCTGTCATGCTCGAGGGTTTTTTCACCTTCTCAGATAGCGGAATATAAAGATCCTTTTGATAAAGGTAATCTTCCATCTACATCTTCCAAAGACTGAAATTCTACCCGTTGAATTTATCAAACCTTGATATTCCATCATCTGCCATAGCTCCCACTCAAGATAATTATTTCCCTATGATTCAACACTTTAGAAAACCAAACCTTTCTCTGATACCAATTGTTAGGAAATAAGGGATAAACTATGTGGAATAATCCCTCACAGAATCGCAATAGTAGAAACTAATATGCAAAAATATTACAGGATATCAAATAAAAGTGTAGAATAAATTAACACAACACAAAGAGAATATTTTTAATGTGGTTCACCCAATTTGGGGTACATCCACAAAGAATCACTTGCTCAGATTTTATTACAAGCCAGTGCTCTCTCAATACAATACCCAGATCTGTTTGGAGCTATGCTCAACAAATTCTACAGAATTCACACCCAAATTCAAAACACATATGCAATGATACATCATGCCTATCATATGCATAAAACTATATAAGTAGACAAATGCTTAAGAAATTTTACAAAACCGTGGGCATTAAAACCATGGGCCAAAACCATCCCATTAACATATGGGTCAAAAATCTTGCCCATATGAGAAAATCATGTTTCCCGGTATATCGGGCACGTTTTAAGGCCATTTTTTTTTGGGGGCTGCGCCCCCAAACCCACTTCGGGGATGCCACCCTGAGCCCCACTCGAGGCCCGGCCCGGCCCCGAACCCCCTGTCAAGACAACTATGGAAACTATACAGTCTTCAACACTTTCTCACATGAAAATAGGCTCCACAACCTAACAATTTTTATTTTGCATGGTACATTTAGTCATAAGTTGTGCTAATTTTGCTTGATTAAAGTTAATGAATGTTGCATCTTTATTTTTGGAGGATAGGATCGCGTATGCTCTTCCCTCACACCTTTTAGGTAATATTTGGAATCAGAAACGATTATACACCATGTCTATTCTTTCAAAAACATCACATTATACTTATTTCCTAAAGGAATGAATGTCAAAGTTGGTTAAAATAAACTAGCTTGCACTTTAAAGTGTTTTCCATTACTTATTTGTAGTTAAGTTTGTCGTGTTGTGTACACTCTTCCCTCACGCCTTTTTGGCGAACTTGGGAATCAACAACAACATGTAAGCTTTATTTGGATATTGTGATCCTTTTGGAAAATTACCAACCTTTGTGCGTATAGGACCAAATTATTTTGTCAAAGAAAGGAGTTGCAAAACAAAAACCCGCTAAAACATTTTTTCATATAGGTTTCAAACGGTGTGCTACTTAAGACCACATTAAGCTAAAAAGATAAAAAAACACACCACATACATCACATTGTATTACAGGTTTCAGAAAAGGGTACTTCCCTATCCACTCAACTAGAACATAACCCCTTTGGCATAACACCTTAAGATACAAAATGGGGGTGGTTCTAGAACCTAAAGTAATCCATTCTTGAGTAACCTCGTGGATGAAATTAGAAACGCTTCACTTACCCACTTGACTAGATCTTTACGTTGTAAGATAGAGTCAAAGTTGTTTGTATCGTGGCCCTAGTGACGATCCAATTGAACACACTAGTTTCTCATTAAATCCATATCTTGGGAAACCTTGGGAAATCAAGCTTGCATTAGAAAAATGTTGACACCTAGTTGAGTAAACTACCTAGGAAAGCCATATCTTATTGGAGCCCACTTTGCTAGTCGATTATCACGTCTTGGAAACTCTCATGAAGGGACGACTTGTTTGGACTCAAAACCTTATTTTTGAAAAAGGAAAGAGTCCTCTTAAGTTTGATCTAAGTGTCTTTCATCACGAAACTTGTGTGACATCACTTTTACTTAGTTTTCACTCACCGTAAGATGAGGCGAAACTCTACCAAAGTGATGCCAAAAATTTTTCACCTCCACTTGGTCTATTTCCTTTGTTCTCTTTTGACACTTTGTTGATCAAAAGAGGAACAACTATACGAGTGTTTTCAATTGACTGTATCACCACTTTTGTGTCCATTTACGCCCATCCATGTTTGCGGATGGGTTGTTAAACGTCTAAAGTGTGCGGGTACGTCTTTACATCATTGATAACCATTTGATCTTGATACCCAAGTCAAGATCATTATTTGTAGTTAGGATTGGTTCTTCATTAGGTTCTCCTTTGAGCGGTTATGTTGCTTGTATCGTGTCATAACATTTTTGATACTTATGTTTTGTTCCTTGTGAACTTGGCTTAAGTGTTTGGACTATAACGTTATGCTATGCACATTTTAATAACTCCTTGGTATACTTTTTCCTTGGTTTACTTTTGAACATTACCTTGTTTTTGAAAAGTGTCGTTGTTACTTGATGCGCATCATATTAATATCATTTCGATACAAACACCTTAATTTTTCCACAGAGTTTGGTTAAGTGTATCTTGGTGGTGTTACATTGTTCATTATTTGTAACCCCACTTTTTGAGAGATAAGTCTTGTTTAGACTTAAAACTCACTTTGTGTGTACCTTGTTTGGGAATCACTTTAACTATTTTTTATCACTTACGCCTTGTTCGCTTCTGAACTCGACATAAGTGGTGACACTTCATTGGTCATCTTATGCGTCAAACTATTATTTGGTGTCACTTAGGAAGTAATTCATTGTTTGGTTGGTTTAGGGTGAACATTGTGTGATTGTGTCTTATGATTTATTCATCGCATTGACTTATCCTTTCTAAGGACAATCCTTTTAAGCCTTTGATTCTTTGCACTTGCAACTTATTATCCAAACCTTGTTAGATTATCACAATTGCATTATCATGATGTATGTTTTCCTTAGATCCCTTTTGGAAAAATTACACAAGCATCCCCATCTTTATAGAATGTCTAGTTGGTTGTTGTTATGCTGCCCAAATCGACATGGAACTTCCCTTTGAAGGAGTTCCATCACACTATCTAGATCTAGGCATTTTTACCTAAACAATGCTAACAATGACTGACTATCATGCGGTTCCTCATACTTACAACAATACAAAACCTAGGTTTAGGTATTCACATCAAAAGAGGCCCATTACGACTAAACCTCGTTTGGTTCTTCACGCTAGAGGGCCCGTTCGGGTACCTTGTTCCCCACCTTCATCTCACAATCAACGGTATAGTTTAGACACTTCTAATCCAAATTATTATTCAGTTCTCTCACTCATCTTCTCGATTCAAATCCAAACTACCATTTGGATTCCCACTTTTCTTCTAAAGATTTAGATCCCGAATATTATTCAAATACCCCTAGATCAAATCTGAATCACGTTCCTCCCTTTCTTTAAAGGACCTTCATTCCCAATCACCTCAACGATGTCTTCCTCCTTTGAAGACTCGTGTGACTCCAAGTTCCGTCAATCAAACATCTAATTCAGTTCTTGAGTAACGGTCCTCCCTTTCTTCGCAAGACCTCCTTCATCAATCACCTCGATGACCCCTTCCTCCATCGAAGAGTTCCATGACTTGGATTCCCTCTAGTCAATCATCCAATTTGACTCCTACGTTGCAACTTAATGGATGACTATGCGATCCTAATTTCCTTCCTACATTGCATTGTCTTCTAGAAAAATGACCTAGGTCCAAATCCAAATCATCTATTCATGAGACACCTTCCTCCAAGTATACATCCTCTCTTGAGTCATCTTCTGCTATCATTCTAACTTCAATCCCTCTTCAACCCTTGATCGCTTTAAACCATATCATACCATTTCCTTGTCCATCTTCTAAATATCAATGTTTGTGACCACGTTGAACCATTAGAAAGAAGCCATGTGGTAAGATATATTTTCGAAGCACTATCAAAACTCTTCATGGGAATGATAAGGTCGAACCTTCCCCACGTCTACATTATCACACGTCTTCTAAAACTTTCATGCTTGTTGAAATCATTTCTTCTAGTCAACCTCATATGGTCAAAGAACAAAACCTCTGCTGATTGATTTCTCTCAGGATGAAAGAACAATCAGACTACACGAATATATCCCTCTAGAGGATATATTCGTGAATAAATTTTCTACGGAACTTGATATTTTTGCATGTTGGAGTGAAGAAATTTATTCCTTTTGTCGAATATAGAGGAAGAGCCTAAAGTCATGGAACTTGATTCTTCTTCTATTATTCCATCTTTAACTTCCTCTCGAGCATGATAAGATGCCGAGGTCTAGCATTTATTCACATCCTATCTTCTCATTACCCAATCATTCCTTATCTATCATCATTCCTCAATCAAAATCTCGCCTTGGGTCACCACCGAGTAGCCCATCGTCTTGTTCTATCCTAGAGCCACCTCCGCGTAGCCCTCTATTTTATACTTGTGGGTCATCTCCTGGTAACCCATTACCTTCTATTCTTGGGCCATGTCCTAGTATCCCTTCATCCTCTTCTATCTATGGGACACCTCCAAGTTGTCCATCCTCGTTTGTACTTGGGTCATCCCAAAGTATTCCCTCGTTATCTTCTTCCATTCTGGGGCCACGTCCTAGTAGCCCTCCATTATCTTTCAAATATGAGTCACCTTGGGGAAACCCATTACCTTCTATTCTTGGGCCATGCCCTAGTATCCCTTCATTCTCTTCCATCTATGGGACACCTCCGGGTATCCCATCATCTTCTATTTCTAGGCCGCGTCCTAGTATCCCTTCATCCTCTTCTATCTATGGGAGACCTTCGAGTATTCCCTTGTCTTCCAACTTAGGGCCATATCATGATAGCCCTTCATCATCTTATATTAGTGGATCACCTCCTGGTATCCCATCCTCTTTAATTATTGGACCATATCCTCTTCACCTATCACGTTCTTTTTCTATCAAAGACCGAAGCAAGCCCACCATCATTTCTCTCATTCCTATCATCAATCATAAACGTTTGCTTTATTCACCCACTTCTCTAGATTAGACAAGTCACACGTCAACTTATAGGAAACTCAAACATTTTCTTAATCAAGCTCAAGTCAAAACTTCTAAGATCTCCAAATCTCCCAACAACTCGAACAATCTCAAAGTTTTAAATCAAACACGATTCAAGAATGAACACCAATGCAACCATCAATTATGGTGTAAAGTGAAAACACCCATGGATATGGAAATTAATCCCCGCATATGAAATCCATGTTTTAGGATAAGTCACAATAATTTATTGAGTATGAGCTCACCACGATTATCGAGATTGGTGATCACATTACTCTTGATAAACAAACGTGCCTAGTCTCCCTTATTAAGGAACTCACAAACATTTTTGTTGGATCCTATCATGCCGAGTGACTTTGTTAGTCCCAAATTTCCAAAACTATCAAAAATCTAAAAATCAAAACAATTCATAAATGCAAAAAAATTGAGAAAACATAAAAAAATCAAAGGTACAAAGATCAAACATTGTAATCAGGTATTGTGTATACATGGATGTTCTTTCTTCCCTTCCTTACTATCCTTTTGCAAATCTTCCTACCATTTTCATCCCTTCGATGATATTTTGGTGAGACTATCCGCACAAATTTTGTGAAAATTATCTCTTTGGTATCTGTTTTGACCTTGGTCTTTCATCACCTTGGTAAATTAAAAATGACTAACCTCTTTGAGATCCTATCACAATCAACATCTAAAAAACTTGTTGCAAATAACTTTTAGACATATTTGTTGACACTAGCCAATGTCATCATTGGAATCACTTCCATATCCTTCCATCAAGCCATTTATGGTTCTTAACCCCTTGTCAAACAAGAGAGCTGAAATCAATTTTCATAATGTAAAAAAATCAAAATCAATCAATAATCAAAAAGCCAAAAGCTAAAAAGTAAAATCAAAGTGATATAAAAATCTCTCTTGGGGTATTTCCAATAATCTGCACCGAGGCTATGGATGCCTGGTTGCAAGAGAGAGTAATGTTGTGAATAAATATTCATCGGGATATGGATGCCGATTAGCGGCAGAGTGATGTATGGCTATCCTTTCACCCTCCATTCACAAATCAACCATTGAAATCAATCATTCATACACATTTGTTGTCTTCACTTGTTGTCTATCAAGTCTTCCCTTCAAGAGGTAATTAATTTCCACATGCACACATTGGATCTCTATGAGAAAACATGATTAGTATGTTACCAAGTGTCTTTTTTTTTACCTATTTCAGAATCTTTCTTTAGCCCATATCTCATCTCACGATTTGTGCCTTTGACTAATTACTTCTTCATCATGACGCTTCTAAGATATATTCATATCATTCACATCGTTCTTTAACTTCATTTAAAACATCTATGTGTATAAGATTACCTTTTTTCCATGTTTACGGACACCTTTGTCCCTTTCACAAAAACAATCTTCTACTTCCTTTCTATCATGTGTTTCTTGGCCAATGTACGTTGGGGGCATCCTTGCTCCATCCTAGCACGTCATTGGGTTTAATTTCATCATCATGTTGAACCTATACATATTGGACATGATCTAACTTCTACGCTTGAAGAGTTTTCCTTTGAATACTCCCACCTAATGCTGGGGCATTTTTCGCATCTTCACTTTCTTTCACATGCGCATGGCATTCTTCCCTTGTACATCCCATCTATTGTTGGGGGCATCCAAATTTCTTTGTCTTCATGTACATAGTTTCAGAAAAATTTCAAAATCATAAAAAAATCAAATATGTTAGAAAAATAAAAATTCAAATATGTTTAAAAAAACTTTTAAAAATTGAAAATCATCCTACAAAACATTTTTCTTTTGTTCTTTCTTGTTCTTGTCATCAACGAACCACAAATCATTTTGATCTACCTTCATTAACAAAGCTAGTCTACATGTTTTGTCTATACTCTGGGGCATAATGAGTTATCCGATCTTGTTTAGTAACACACAATGCTCTTTCCTAAGACCCAAGTGTCCTCCATTATTCCCCTCGCATGTACAATTTTCTTGGGGCACCACTTTTAGCCCTTGTCATTTCACATGAATAGGTTGGAACTAAAGCTTGATAACAAAAACATTACATTATGTTTCTCTATTAGGTTATCTAGTTTACTTTCTCGTATTGCATTACATTTTGTATGTTGCATAGAGTTAGGCATCTTTACCTTCTCATACCGCATTACATTTTGTATGTTGCATTGAGTTGGCAGTTTCAACAATGGATAATTGTTTGTATTATGGCTTTTCATGTCATTCTATTCCTTTATTGTATGCTTGTATTTTAATAAGGACCGATGATGAATATTCTTATCAATATGATGTAATCGATATTATCTTATACACAACAAAGTTGTTAGTAACTCAATATCTCCCCCTTGATATTTTCTCTCTTCTTCCTCTTTCTTCTCTTTCACACTATTTTTTCTTCTATTCTCTTTCTATCATCTTTTTAATCGTCGATCGATCTCTTTCATCACCCTATTGACACTCGAGGGGACATCCTCCACCCTACTAATTTTTCTTCCACCCCTTCAAAAAAATTTAGTTGTTCGTGTTTGTCTACTTTCTTTGAAGTGACGTAGCTTACGCCACCCCAAAGAGGGGAAAATGTAGACACTTGTAGTTTGATCAAATCACTATTATTCTTAATATTGCACTAACTCTCCTCCCCTTCATAAATTGAAGACATCCCGTTAGTTAGAGCTATATAATTCCCCTCGCATTTGACACTCTTTTGGCCATATTCCTCTTATAAACCAATTAAGAAGACTATTATAGCCTCATTTTGACTAAACCCTCTTCTAATCCTATTCTAGACCACTTCTACTAGCTTCCTAGGTAATCAATCCATTTCATTGGATTGATTAAATCTCTCACAACACTCTCAAAACCCTAATTTCTCACTAATTGTGATTAATTAGCCTAACCCTAGATTAACCAAATCCTTATCATGTTTTGACCAAGTTTCTAAACCAAAAAGTGACTTTTGGACCATCATTTTGTCCCACATTCACCAAAACCTTTCCATATTTGGAAACCAAAATCTATAACTAGGACTAGACCCAGTCTCATTTCCTAAGAACATTTCCCCTCTTTAGGCTAAACTATAGTATTATTTGTAGGATTAGAGACATTCTTCAGTGTTATTGAGCTATTTGCTTTACCATTTGCATATTCAAAACTTATATCTTGAGTAAATGGGATGAACCATTGGCCTTGAAGCCATTAATGGTGAGATCTCACTCTCAAACCCTTGATTGTCAAACAAGCATAACTGATTGCTAGGAGCTTTAATAGGTTCATTTTTCATAGCTTTCATGGAGTAGAGAAATATTTAGATATGCTAGGGTTTGAATGTTTATTTCAAGTTTATATATGCATGCAAAGAGATAGTTCTTGTTTAGCTCTAATTTGATGGTCCATTGAATGGTTGTTTAAAGATTTTGGGGCCTCTTGAGTGTTCTTACCCCATTTTATAAGCTTTTACAACTTTTCCTTGTTCACAAAAACGATGTCCAAAGAAGTCTCCCCAAGCTCATTCATCTCACTCACTAGACCCATTGCATAATCGTTGGCACTCAACAGCTCCTTCATGTCCTATGACTCCCCGTTCTTCACGGGAAGGTGTAAGTTTGTATCAATATGCATCCCAGTCACCGCTTCACGTAAAACTTCTTGTTTTTTTCCTCTTTCAATTGCTTTGGTGGATTCAACAAGTGAGGGGTCCACAACGAATTGTTTTCATCTAGATGTCACGAGCTTGAATTTGGGCCCTTTTTATGTCATTTTGATGGAAATCACACGAGAATATTGATGCACAAGTGAAGGAGGGATTGTATGGTTTTACTCGGATAAACCCTAACTTCCATGGCAATATTGGGATTTGTACTATGGTGGGAGCTCATGTCATCCATTTATTCATTCAGTTCATTTATTCTTCATTATTCACCGCGAGCCAAACTCTATGTTGTACAACACAATACGTAGATAAAGAATCATCTAGAATAGGTTTTGGTCCCTTTCATTTGTGATGGAAAGCGTCATTCCTAAGTAATGTCCGAACATATTTTTTTCTTTGGCCTTATGGGTGCCGACTATGCCTTTGCATGCAACTATTATTATGGAAACAAAAATTAAGTGGGACCTCCAACTTCCCAACAGACAAACCATCTCCTAACAAATCTCCTTGAAATTTGCACTGATCAATGTAATCATTTCTATCGATTAAATTCCAAACTTTAGGGTAGAAGAAGTATTTTCCACGTGGCATGTTATTATTGATCATGAGAAAAAGCTGTTTCCAACTAATAGAGAATAACTGTGCACCTATAGAATAAAGCCTCCAACTAATATAATTAAATTAAAAGCTTTATTTTTTACAAATAAAATGAATTTGAACAATCAAACTTTACTCCAAAAAAATGTAAATACAAGTGGCACTCTATAATTGATTCATGACAAACTGAGTATTTGGTTTGGCATGAGACAATATAGTGAAAAATTGAAAAGTAAAAATTAATATGATACTTTTCAAAAATTTAATATAATTACCTATCATTTATTATGCAATTATTGTGAAGAGTTTAAAGAAGTTAATCTTTTGAATATAAATAACTATTTTTAGATTATATAGATACATCAATGATTAGTCAATAGTTCAAGACAATTATTATGAGGAGTTTACGTAAGACAATGTGTTGATTACGACACTTTTTAAATATAATAATATATTGACTTGACATTTATTTAATTATGTACTCATTCATTCAATTTTATGATTATTTATATATGTGGAAAATATAGTGATTATTTAGTTTATATAAAAAATAATTTGTGAGATAAATTTATTTATTTTTATATAAAAATAGATATTATAAAAATTGATATAGAGTCTTTAATGTTATATGTTGTTAAATATTTTAAAATTATTTTATATTATTGATTATACTAAAAATCATTTATATATTTTTAAAAATAAAATAAAATATTTATTAATTTTGTAAAAACTATTATTCTTAAATTTATTTTTATTGATTAAATATAACTTTCATAATATTAATTTTTGTAATTAATAATTTATTATATTTTTATTAGTAATATACTTCATTTCATTCATATATCTTTTATTAATATGGAAACATTTAGTTATTAATATGAATATACTTAGTTAAAAGTTTAAAACAAAGTTATATTTCTTTCAACAATTAATATGAATATACTTAGTTAAAAGTTTAAAACAAAGTTATATTTCTTTCAACAATACAATGGATGACGGTGAAAAGTTAATTTATATATAATACATATATTAATTTTTATTAAATAAAAACAATGTTTATAAGAATAAATGTTTTTATAAAAACCTTTACTGTAACAAATTAACAATGATCAATTTTTTAACATCTATTTTTTTAGGAATAAAATTAATTTGAATTAGTGTAACTTCCTAGATGGAATACTCTTAATGTTTTGGTGGGTGGGGACCAATTTTCCTGGTCTTTTACAGGATGAAATTACTTTGAATTTATCTGGCTTATGCACCCTCGTCTGGTCCCTTTCTTATAATTGACACCTTCTAACCTATTTGGGTATTTTAATTCAAATTTCCATATTTCAATGGGAAGAAGCAGTACAATTGGTCCCCAGGAATTCTACACAATAATCAGTGCATTTGTTTGCCACCTATAATAAAGAGAGTACAATAACGTTCTATGACACCGCCACGTATCTTAGATGGGCAAATACTTGGGAACATTTACCAATGAAATTCATTTGAAAAGAGTATTGAACTGTAAGATACCTTTCAAACTAAAGTTGGTGAGGATACTCGAAAGTTGAAGCATTGGCTCTTCAGAGTTGAGAGGACAAGAATAAGTTCCAAAACAACTCATATTTGAAAGTGTGCACATTATAAAGAAGAGGCCTGTACTGATACATATCTATAAACTATTGAATGGGCAATAATGGATACCAGAAAACAAATATGTCTGAAAGTTGAAAAGGAATAAATGGTCCATGCTAAATAAGATGTCAGTTCATGATCAATTAAGCAAAGACCAAACCCACAAGCTGCAGTGCCAACTATGAACAACTCATTTTACTTTAAAAACAGTAGAAAGTAACTAGTACTCATGTAAGGAATAAAAATAAATGCCATAGATTGCTTTGGGCGAAAGTCCTCCATTCAAATCTTATAACAAAGTCTGAAAAACCAGCGACTTGAATTGTGACACGAATGCCCGGCCCAGGCATTCAGCTATTTTTAGCCCTAACACTTTAAGATACAGGTGTCCGAAGGCCCTGATAACGTATGCCCACCCGGCCAGTCCTTGTAGAATATATATAATTTAGAAATTTAGGAGTGCTCTGTGGGACGGTGCAGATTCATTCCATACAGCTTGCTACAATATAAGGTACAGTTTGGCACGTGAAAGTGATAAAAATGGCTAAAATTTAGTACTGGATCGTGGTACAGGTTGCTATAATTGATAGGAGCTGGCTTGTCCAAATATAAAAAAATAATATCATTTTCTTGTGTACCATAAATGAGAATCTCGAGAGTCGATATATTAAGTAAGAAAGATGGCTTCAATAGAAATTTGAGCAGAACAGGGAGTCCACTGTCCATGGTTGTGTGAAACTAAAAGTGAGTTACCTATATGTACCTGAAGTTGACACCATGGTGGTTTTTAATTTATTTTTTAATATTTTTGTTTTCCATTATTGTTCAGAGAGCTTTTTACAGAAAGTGGTATCTGATATATGTGCTATGCCGTTCTTATCTTTTTCTGGGACTTTGTGGGGATGCTTTTAGATTTGTTTTTGGCCTCCGTAATGCAGAGATTGTTTGGCCTGATGTTTAGGTATCAAGAAATTGGTCTGTCTGTTCTGGATCTGACCTGATCTGGTCTGTGGGTGAGCTGCAAATTGATTGAGAATGGTGCGGGGGAAAACTCAGCTGAAAAGGATTGAGAATGCAACGAGCAGGCAGGTTACTTTCTCCAAGAGAAGAAATGGATTACTGAAGAAAGCTTATGAGCTTTCAGTGCTGTGTGATGCAGAAGTTGCCCTCATCATTTTTTCTCCCAGAGGAAAGCTCTATGAGTTCTCCAGCAACAGGTATTCTTTGCTTGTATTTTGTTCATTGCTTGCCTTAAAACATATGTGAAATCTGACAGAATAGATCAGAAGGCCTGCAATGTTTTTAGAATTTATTTTATGCGTTTGAGTTCTGATGTATGAGAAAAGAGACTGCCTGAAAAAAAATTAAAAAATAAGCAGAATGTTTTCAAGGAAAACATGTGGAAGTGGTTTTGAAACAAAATGTGGTATTGGTTATATAATGATCGAGATATCAATGGTGGGATTTTGAAGCGTCACAGGTTTACTAGTCGGCCTAAACACAAAAGTGCCTCTAGTTTTCTCTCTTTAAGGGTTTTTTTGAGGTTTTGGAGGCGGTAGGATGTAAATTTACAATGGTATTTAAATATATTTTCTTCACACTAGACAAAATTTATATAGGAACACGGACGTTACTTAAAAAGCACACTGAAATATTTATTGTTAAAGTATGGAAGATTTTTGTTGGTTTCTTGCCAGATATTTGTTAATTTCAGTACAAGTCAGAGAGACAAATAATGAAACTAGAACTATGTGCAACAGTGCAACAAATGGAGAGAGGGGGAGTAACAGTACAGAACAAGTACATAACATGGCCAAATGTTAGAAAATCATACGATCAGCAGTGGAGAAGGACGATCTTTCCATGACAACTTGACAAATATGTAGAAAGCCAAAACAATCATTCTGTCAAAATCAGAGATAAACCAGTACTGGTGGATGATTGACCCTTTCTGCAAACTTCATAGGAAAGGTACCATTCCATACAAATATATAAAGACCAACATACCTACTAAGTACATTCCCTTAACCTCGAGTTTGAAGAAAAATATAAGCATTATTATATATATCTGAACACCAACATTTCACATCAGTATGAGCAATAAATACAAGTTAATAACACTCCATAACAATCTACTCACTGGTTTGAGGTTTGAGGATAGGAAGTTTTTATAAAAGTTATCTTGCGCTAGTTTTGCGTCCTTCTATAGATCCAATAAGGTGAGCTGAATAAAACTTAAAAGTTATTAGAGAACTTTGGGAACAATATACAGTGTTAATAGGGTGATAAAAGGAGTATAACTTCAATATCTATAGATAGTGATTACAACCAGACAGCATAAGTATGATTGAAACTCAACAAAAACCTCGGAACATAATAAATTTATAGGAAACTATTGATTTAAATTTCAACAGATAGTAACACAACCATCAACAAAAGGCAACACAAATTTCATAAGTTTGCAGCTGCAAACTATCGTGAAGTTTGATCACACGGTATTAACTGAAAGAAGTGCAACATTAAATAATATATACTTAAATAGAAAGACGATCCTTTTACAAGAATTTTGCGTCTTCCTAAATAGTGACATGCAATAAGGTACCGGCTAATTGGACAATTGTTTGCACCCGTACATACACATGACATGTCACGTCATGTCATTATATATAAATTAAATGATACATATAACAATTTCATTAATTTTTTTAATAAAATTTGGCGTATTTTTAATTTAGTGATAAATTATATATATATATATATATATATATATATATATAGAGAGAGAGAGAGAGAGAGAGAGAGAGAGAGAATGGTAATGTTTTATATTAACATAAACTTTGAGAGATAAAAAGACACCAAAGATTTAATTTAAAATTTGATGAATAATTTTATGAATATAGTTGTGGATAATGGTTTGCCAAAAATAATGTTATTTTTTTTAAAAATTGATTAGGTAAATGTAGGCTATTGAAAGGTTCAAAAACCTTACAACACGACATCAAGATATAGAAACATTACAACACACTCAACTAAGACCATCCATGCTTGAGCATTCCAAGCATGTCAATAACTTCCATCCATCAATTTGACAAATGATCTAATGCTCTTAGTCCTTAGGAAAATAGTCTGCAAATAAGTTAGTGATTATATCGCCAATTTACCACTGGATCAACCTTTTTGAGATCACAAATAGCCTCTATTGTTATCCTTTCCTCTTCTTAAAATTCCATTCATCATCAACAAGGGAGATAAGAATAAAAATTTCCATATCCAAATCGAAGGAGCAAGTGTATGTGCATTGTGCCCTACTCTATCCTCACTTAGGCTCTTTGGCTTTTCCTTTCTAGTCAATGGTCCAAGGTTCTTCAACCCCTCAAACACCTAATTTTGTTCCTCCACCACCATTTGAGGTGGCTCCTTTTCAAATAGCATTCCTTTCATCGAAAGGAGTGTTTGGGACCATCTCATTTAGACCATTTGCCTCCGTTTTAGACTCTAAATCACTTTCCCATTTCACATCAAGTATTGGGTAAGAAATTTTTTCCACCAATAAATTTTTCTTATGCCTTATGTTTTAGGCTAAGGCACTTCGAGGCCCAATTTCCTAATGTGAAACACCTCTTGCACCGAAAAGGTAAAAATTCATAATCAATGGAGTCAAAGTTTTGTCCAAAATATAGGCTCAATATTTCTAGAAGATCTTTGAAGTGTCCAAATTCACCTAAAAATGAGAAAATTTAGATGGGATATAACCTTGGTTTTTGGATCAATGGCCAAAATACTATTAAGTGTGTTTTTGATGGAGGTAAAGTAGCTCAATATTTCTAGAAGATCTTTGAAGTGTCCAAATTCACCTAAAAACGAGAAAAATTTAGATGGGATATAACCTTGGTTTCTGATCAATGCCTAAAATACGATTAAGTGTGTTTTTGATGGAGGTAAAGTAGTCATTGCTCAAAAATGTAGTGCAAGATGATGTATCGTAATGCAGAAAGCTTGGTAAGATTTTTTTAGTAATGGGATGGAAAGAAAGAAAACGTCCAGGCTTGACTTTAGTAGATGACGAGATTGAAAATCCCAGATCTTGTGAAAAATGGCATCTTTCCTCATTAAATAGAAAAAAATTATGAATATACCTTTACAAATGGGTACATATAAACTTGAACATTCATAAATGGGAAGCAATGCTATAGAATCTATGAGTGTAATGCCGATAGTCTAAGCAAGAAGCTACTCGATACAAAAACTAAAATAAATTCTTGAAAACATAGTTTTTGCACATACTAAAGGTTTAACTTCTTGGTGTCAATCCTTAATGGATTATGTAGCCATATCCAAATAGGAACATCGAGTAGGGTAGAGACCACTGCTGCAATAATCCCAACTATCGGCATCTCAAGTGGAAGAGTACTTGGAAAATGGGGCTCCAAGACCTTAAATTCAATCTTAGGTAGTAAACTCTTAGGTTCAAGGGGTTGATGTCCACTTGAAGAAAACCGAGCACTTGTGTCAAATTTGCCTTGGATCCTTTTGACCATAAAGTAGGGGTGAAAAGATATGAATATGGTTAGCTAAGATTGCATCCATCCCACTTTAGAAGGACATTGTGGATTTCTCTCTTCACTATAACAATGGCTAGGTTTAGTACTTCCAAAATGCTATGATCATGTCATCTTCCTTATAAATAATACATTATTCTAAACACATAAGCATTGCAATTAGAATTAATTTAAGCATAAATAATAAATAATATTTTTATATAATCGTTATATATAAAATAATTTAAAAAATAAAGTTTGATAGATAGGATTTATAAAATAAGATTCAAAATATTGATAATCATGAAATATGGATGTGAGTGGATGTGAAAAGCATTTTTATAGAGGTATTTTACTTTTTTCATACATATTATTGAAATAGCATCTCTTTTATGAAAAACATGTTCACTCATGAAGTGAACATAAAACAAAATTTTAAAGTAATTAGAGAGTGTGTCTCAAAGAGCTCAATCCATACAAGTATGGTAATAGTTGTGTCATATTTGAATAAGTATGAAAATGACCGATGTTTGTAACTTTCAAAATAAATGGGTGAATCAATTTTTTCAATCTCTAAGCTTTGGCAATAGTATCAATTTTATTAAATTTGTTGTAAGTTATTATAATTTTTTTAAAAATATGAATTTGACTTCAAGTCTTTAGAAATGTAGTAATAAACTAGACAAAATGTGAGTTTCATACTACCATTTTACTAGTAAACAAGGTGGTAATTAACATATTGAGATATTCTCTATATAATGCAAGTGATTACCTTTTTAACACATACATGTACTAATTAGTGCTATATAATTTGAAAAATTCTTTCGACACAATGATGTTTTCATCAATCACAACATCTCCGTGTGTTATAAAAAAAAAAAAATTATTTCCTAACAAAGTCAATATTATTCTCTCTAATATTGATGGATGTGTCTTAAATAAATTAATGCATCTCTCGTATTCATAAAAATTCTTGAATTCAAATGAAGATTCTATTGATCCTCTAAAGGACTCTTTTGACACAATGCCTATATGGGTTATTATCACTTCTCCTCAAAATTTGAGATGACTCTTGCCTCGTCGATATTGGAAACAAGTTGGGGGTGTATGAAAAAAGCCGACGATGCATTAAACTTAACTTGGATGCCCGATTTTAGATCTTGACTTATCCCTAAACTTGCTTGGATCTTGACTTATCCCTAAAATTGCATGATAAGATCAATTTGTGCATTGATACAAGACATGGACTCAACGTATTGACCAAAAAATGTTGGCCTTCCATGGAGATGTTTTGAAACTAGTCATCTTTCCCGATGGTAGAATGCTAAGAGAAAAAATGGGGCATTTCTAGTTTTGTGGAAAGATGTCTCCTTCATACTTTATTGTCAATGCCTCTTCTAACCTTGCTACTACTACTTCTTCTTATACTTCCCCTGGGTTGGATTTAGTTGAAAGAAATATGCATCTAGGAACCAACTCCTAAGACTCATATTACCCATAACTCTTTTGGGTCGAGATTGAGAAGAGAGAGAGAGAGAGAGAGAGAGAGAGAGAGAGAGAGAGAGAGAGAGAGAGAGAGAGAGAGAGAGAGAGAGAGAGAGAGAGAGACCCTCATCTTGTGAATCATTTATGTCCTATTTCTCTTGTTCTCCTCCCATGTGGATCTGCCAAAGAAGACAAGCAATGAGGAGTGCACGTTGGTCCAAAACAAGAAAAGGACCTCTTCTAAGCAACAATCAGCCCCTTATCGCATGACACTGGGTCTCAATCTTCTCTTTTGATTGTTGTTGATCTATTTTTTGCTACACTTGATTATTGTTTCGTAGCTTGTTTTTCTTACGTTTTGTGTGTTCTTCATTGTCTTTTCTTGGTTGTTTTCATTTTCATTCTTGGGTAGGATCCTAGTCAAAAAACATTTATCCTTAATAAACAAAATATTCTATTGGCACGCAAGTGATGACACAATGAACATAAAGGTCAACAATAAGGGAAAAACCTTGACACACTTGAATTAGATGATAAAAATGGTTCATAACATAGAAATCTTGAATTTTGCAATTATGATTGAAGGTTAGAATCATATAAGTATAGAGTGGAAAAATTTTCCACAACAAAAAATAGGGAAATGAAAGAGAAAACTATGGTCCAAATGAGAGAAACTAGAAGGAAGAGATTTAGACACACACAACATATGAAATATTAAAGAGTTGATATGAAGAAGATGAAGTTGTAAATAATCATTACAAAGTAAAAAATGGTACACAACACAAAAACAAAGTAAATAAGTGAACAACACAAAAAATATGCACAAATAAAAAAGCTAACCTAAACTATTAACCAATAAACATAAATAAATTCAATCACAAATATAATTAATTAATTATTACATAAATAATATGTGATTTTTATTTGTATTATATCCTAATCTAGTGTATGTATTTTATAATATATTTTTATATTGTTTGATCTTCATTGGTATAAATGAGTTTTATATAATATTATATATTATATTTTAAAAAATTTCTAATTATAAATATGTTATATAGTTTTATAAGTATTTATTTCAATACTTTTAGTTTAATATAAGGCCACTAAAAAGCACTATTTCACATTCATGCATGAAACTACAAAAAAACATTTCGAAACAATAACATGTATAGGTGAGAATATTCGCTAGAATATCGCTTTTTAGAGAATTTAATTACAATTACATCCCATCTTCACATTCTATACAATTGTAATAAATTTTGCAATAATATACACAATGCCAAACATCATTATGATACTAAAAACTAATATAGATATCTTAAATATTTTTATCTAAAATATAACGAGAGATATCAATCACGTGACACCTATCTAATTATATAAGTTTAGTATAATTATACAAAAAAGTAAAATTAAAAATAAACATAATATAATAACTATATTATAATAAATCTATATGAAATGCATCAATGAAAATAAATTTCAAGAGACTCCTTCTCCTTGTGCGTTGGGTGGAATTTTTCCCCTTCCTCTTGGAAACTTAGAGGAAAATAATAATATTGAAATCTATATTCCGGTTCACTCAATTGAAGAAGAAAATTTGAAAGCTAGTGATGGATGGTCTACTGTGAATAGAAGGAAGAAAGGGAACAATGATTCTCTTAAGATGCTTCTTAGATCCCAAGGAAGGGGTCCCATGGATAAGCTCTCTAACTTTTGTCTTGCTGTTAGTTGTCCTTTATGCTCTAGTTGTGTTCTTATGTTTACCTTGTGCACCGTTGGTAGAGGTACTTCAGCTTTTCTCACCATGTTATATATTTTTCTCCATTATTGTGTATGGGGTAGGGTCCCCTTAACCCCTTTTCACCTTTATAAAAAAATTCAATATTTTTAGGTTTGATTTTTATAGACCTCGATAATCAACAACTTCATTAAATTCTATATTGATTTCCTATTGATTGTGGTAAATAGAATCATTTATCTACCCGAATTTGTAGATCTCAAAAATATATTTTAAAAAAAAATCAAACATTGCTACATGGCCATGATATTACTATTTTTGATTGACTTCTCCAAGAAATAAAATAAAATATTTGACATCCAATAAAAGTCAAATTTATGAATGGACTATCGCATGATGGTCAGATGAATGCCAAATTTAATCTCGAAAATAAAATTGAACAACACACTCGATTATAACCTTGTTTTCCACTGTAGAATACCTCTCAACGTAGTAATGAAGTTACATTTAATCAAAGTTAAATAATAGTTGAAAGATTATAGTATTTTTATTACGACTAAATGGCAAAAAATTTCTTCCATAGTATGAACATGTCTACACTTTACAATGATAAGGGTAGAATCACGCTGCAAACAAATTTGGTGAAATAGATGGCCTTCAACCTTTATATTGAGAAGGATATTTTATGTTGAATGTATCGATCCTTGATCAATTTTAGAAGTTTACAAATAATTCAACTTGTTTCTAGTTAAGCTAGGGATCTAAATAATCCACACATATATAATGATATGTGGTGATAAGTGGTTTCACATTAGGCCTAACTAGGGTAGACATTAAACTTCATTCCTCGGGTGATCTTTTCTAGAAAATATAGTTCTAGTAGCTTACATGTTCTCTATTTCACTCATAATCTCAAATTCTTACGATTGTATATATATTTATGATTTATCATTTGCATTACTTGCATTGCAATAATATTTTATGTGCCCATAGTAAACTAAAAACATTCAAAATATCAATAAGAACTCTTAGATCATTCATTTCATGTAGTACATAATCCATATAGGATCCATTACTTGATTCTAAATAAAATTTCAAATATTATCATCCTTAATTCCTTTAATAAAAACAAACATTAAAAGCTTCAAATTTCATTCAATATTAGCAATTGATTTAATTTTAGATCCCGTAATACAACTATAATGGAGGAGTAAACATCCTTTAAAGTATAAAATTAGAAATCACTTGTGAGTGGTGTAATGGAAATGTCGATAGAGAAGATTAAAGGAGAAACATTGAAGGAGGAATATGGACCATGTATCATTTGTATGAATTTCTTGAAGGAGAAAGGGGGTGTGAGGTGAAAATTCTTGAGTCAGCATACTCTAGAGATAGCATTAAAATTAAGTCCTTATGTGTCAATATTCCAAATGCTTAAGTTGAATTTTTTGGTGATAACATTGTTATCACCAATGTTTGAAACATGACCTCGAATTTCTCTTACTATTTACTCATCTCATGGTGAAACTCATGGCTTTATTCACTTTCCTCCTAGACAAACATGTTTCCAAGAACTTAAACTACCATAGATGGTTGGTTTCTCAATGTGTAAAACAAAAGAATAAGAGGATTTATATGAAAATGTACATGATTGTGAATTCACGATTCTTTAATTTCTCAAATTGATGTATTGATTGTAATGATTGTAGTTACACACAAGTGGTGAAAAGGGTACGCTGATAGGAAGGAACAAAGGAAAAATATTGTAGGAGGAGGTGGGTTGATGAAAAATGTGACAAAGGGAAGAGAATTATAACAGAAGAAAAAAAGATGGATGGAACAAAGGTGATCCATCAAAGAAAGATGTGATTTTGTTTTGAGCCATTTTACAATAGATGCAAACAAATTCATTAGTGAAAGGATTGAGATTTAGTACCTCAAACCATAATTTAAGCAAATGCAATCATTTTTGACAAGAAAATCAAAATGTGAGTGGATTTGAAAGGGATAAAATGGAAAGCCAATAAAATTTTCTTCCCTTTTGAAAGCCCCCAATATTTCAAATATCTCTATAAACATTTATGACCCTCTTTTTTTCTTCTAGTATGACATATATGGATTGCATTCTTGTTGTGTAAACCACTTGAAGGAGAAAAGGGGTACAAAATATGCAAAGGACACATGGAAACAAATGTTGATGTTTGGATCAAAGGTCCATATCCTATGTACCTTCATTAATCTTTCTATAGTAAATGGAAAAAATGGAATCATTATTATTTTCTCGCTATTTATGATACTAGTTTTCATTTGAACATATGATCTCAAATTTTATATATGGGACATGAAATTGTATTGAGTTTCCATTCTAGTGTGGGACCTTGAATATTTGGTTGAATTCTTGGGTTACGCATGACACACGATGAGAACATCATGATTGGTTTTGAAGGGGGTTCAAGTAGGTGATGCCAAGGGAGACGGTCATCCCAATGACAATACATTAACATGTCTAAACATATAAACTTAAGATGTAAGGATAGATATACATATTTACAATTAAAAATTATAAATAAATCTTTAAAGTTTGTAAGGAAAACTTTAATTTAATTTAATTTAATATATTTACTTCCCTTTTAATGTTTCCATTTTGATTGGCCATTATTGTCCTTTGAGCACACTAATATTTAAATTAAAATGAATGTGTAACTACAACATTATAATATTAGCTATTTTTTCATTCAAATGTGTGACAAGGAAATTAACAATTTTTGAGCATGATAACTATACCCCTGTGATAATGTTTTCATGTCCTATCATTCCAAAATCTCCAGTCCATCCAAGTCAGTCCAAGTGACCTCCCATTAACATTATCCCATCCCCTAGGTGATTTAGGAAAGTCCATTCATTCCCCTTAGATATATTTAGGAGTTCATTAAAAGTTTGCAAAGCTAAGCTACGGGCAGTGTGGGAAGGGCTATCATTGGCCTTCCTAAGGTTGAGCAACCCCACGGAGCGGAGAAGAATAGACTAAATGGATTTGGAGATGATTAAAGGTCTTGGGACACCATGGAGATGATTCATGATGATTCTGAAAGGACTCGAAGAAGTTGGGGCAGTTTCACCAAAATTAGGGTTCACAGGCCTGGTCAAGTGCATAGGCAAAAACAATCATTGAGCTTTGGAAGGTGATTTTGGAGATCCGTGTATGGATTTAGGAGTAAAACAAAACATCACTAGAAATATAATTACAAGCCCTAAAATATGGTGAAATCATATTTTCACAACACTTTGGCACATTAGATCTCAGTAGATAGTTTTTCTCTAGGCACAAGTGGAATGCCAAATAAAAAATCTGATTTTTAGGGATAAAATGGAAGAATAAAGACATGAGACCCCCACCATTGGATTAAAATTTAATTTCTATTTAGGATCATATAAAATGTTTCCAAAAATTCCATCGGAGCTCAAGTTATCATCGTTGCAAGTTGTCCTCTTGGAGCAAGTTTAGGACTTAGCCAAATTTTGGGAGGACACGTGTCAACTCCAGGAGCTTGGTGGGATTTTATGTCCCAAAATCCCTGAGGGTAAATTAAATAAACCTTGGAAAAATGTGCCCATCCCCATGTTACCTCTGAAACACTATGCGACCATCAGAATTTCCAGTTCAGCCCCCGAGTGCAATTTGGAGCTCAAATTCCCTATCGTCGGATCTCTGCCACGTGTCAGCTCTAGGATAGCCATGGAATTTGATGTCCCTCATGTACCTCATAAGTCAGGGACATAAAACCTTGAAAAATGTGCCTATCCCCCTAGGAGATATTTTTGGTCACCCATGTGACCCGCTTCCAACCCCTCGGTGCTTTAAAGTTGATTTTGGAGCACTCATTCCCTGCCATCGGATCACTTGCCATGTGTCGCCTTCTTGCTCATCATGGAAATTGATGTCCCTCACTTCCCTTTGAGGTGAGGGATGTCGGGACAAAAAATCCCAACTCAAACTCAAAAATTTGAATTTTTTTCTAGCTATTAGTTGCTTCTTATTGTCAGAAGAAAAGTTGTAAAGAACACCTCAGTCCACCATTGATGAACCTTGAACCAATACAACCACAACAACCACATCCTCAAAAACATAGAAACACACAGTCTATAAAGAAATATTGATTAGGAGAGCTCAAGGATCAAAGAATGGAAAGAGAGAAATGGAAAAATCATCTGAAAATACTCACTTTCTGTAAAACAAAGATTTGAAGATATCTTAAACCTGGTACACGAAATGAAGAACTATTTGTTGCTTGAGTTCTTCACTATCAAAGGCCATTAAAAATCACCTTCAAACCTCCCATTTGCAGCAAGGAATTCTCATATGAAGAAATTTCACTTCCGGCTCCACAAAGAACAAACTTCAATTTCCCATCAAATCGACAGACCGATCAAGAGAAATTTCATGAGTGAGACAAAAACAAAACCTATAAAATAGAATTTATTTCATCACAAATGGAGACAAAATCAGACCTGTAAATTTCAAGCTCCATTAATGGCCGCCATAACATAGAAGTGGAAAAAATCAGCGAGCAACCTCTCCACTTCTCAAGGTCCCAATGGGCGAAATCACACAAAAATTGTAGGGAATGATCGTTGAAAAATCTAGTTTCATGTGAACTAGTTTTTCAGCCATGAAGTCCCTATTTTTAGGGATACGAGAGGAATGTGTTTTTATCAATATTCTACCCTTTTTGAAGATATTCTCAAATTTTCAAAGATCTCGTAGGCTAAATCATCCAAATTCGAGAGGAAGGGTCTCCAAAAATCTAGTTTCTCTCAAACTAGTTTTTGCATGATGAAGTTTCTAGTTCCTCAAGATATGAAGGAATGTTTTTATATTAGTATTTACTCCTGGTAACTCCACACCAAAGCTCTTACTAGACATATATTTTTATTTTTCATTTATGAGATTTCTGGAAAGTGAATCATTATGAAAATTGGGGCATGAGCTTGTGATGAAGAGCCGAATCCAACAAAGTTGTTCCCATCGCAAACAAAGGCCTTTTTCATCACCTGCTAAAAATAACATATGTTATACTTCCTCAAATGCTATAAATGGTGAGCCCCACTGAATTGCGAGTTCGACCACTTAGGATAATAAGAAAAATGGTAAAATGGAAAGTAAGACAGAAAAAATGACTTCTTCCCAAAATAAGCAGGTCCCCAAATAACAACCTACTAAAAATAGAAATGTGCTAAAAATAGCAATATCTCGGGAACAAAGGAGGTTGGAATATGGTAGATGGTTCAAAAGGTGAAATTGGAACAAGACAGGTGATATGCCCCAAAATAGCAGAGCACACGAGGCTCATATTCTAAAAATAGAAAGTTTTCATTTTAGAGTGGAAAATTGCATATGACTTTGTTTTCACTCACCTTACTACTTTTTGGACTCCTTTTTGGATAATGAGATGGTTTCATGAGTTGAAAAGGAGGAATGAAAACTTCACGGAGGTCTTGGAAGCATCATCTTGAGTGCAATGGTTTACAGAGGAAAAACAAGGCATTGCAAGGCACATCATGTGAATTCATCTTCATCACTTAAGGAACCGAGTGATCCAAAGTGAAGTGGTTAGAGTGATTTCAACGAGTCAAAGGGTTCATCAACCAAGTTTCAAGGAGGGCCATTGTGGGAATCTGTTTGAGTTCATCTCAAGCTTGCAATGGTAAACATCATAATAATGTTTCTAAACACTCATTCTATGGTCCAGGATGTCCATGCATCATAGAGTTTGCGGTCATCACTAGATTGGGAAAATGATTCAAAGTTATTCAAGGGAGAAACCTTCATCAGTGTAGAAGATCACCAATGGTAGAAATCCTCACTCAAAGTTCATGGTTGCATCAAGGCATTCAAAGCATTCCGTCATGAGGAGTGTTTTCCCCTCCATCCCTTCCCTCTCCCTCTCTTTCCCTCTCTACTTTCTCTCTCCATTATAATTCTTCATTATGCATCATCATTGTATTTTGTCCTATTCACTTAAGTGATCAATTTTAAAATTGTAAAAAAGTATTTTCTCAAAATTATAAGAGAAATATTTAATTCATGGAAAATGAAAGGTCATGAGTGGAATATGGAAACGAAGAGTCATGTGAGGGAGATGAAAGGTCAATTCAGATTGCTATAAATTATAATGAACTCTTCATCCAAAGGGTTCTAATTCTGAAATTCTTCTAGCTGGTTATATTCTTGTAAATTCATGAGAGATTTTGGTCACTTGTGAAGTGAAAAGAGTTAGCCACTTTTCCCTATTCTCATTCTCTTCCATTCTCATACTATGTACAATTTCGCTTGAGCATCAATAAAAGAAGTTTCAAGCCTTTTTTTGACTAAGGGGTTTACTAATACTTTGTGTTCATTAAATTCTAATTGGTCTTGTTGTTGTTTGCAATATTGTTTCTTCCTAACTTTAGTGCATGTGATGAAATTTCTAATTAGTGTGTGCAGGAATCTAATTTTGTACCTGCAACATTAGTTCTCCTACCTTTGTTCTCACTCCCCTTTCCCACTCTTCAAGAAAAGTCTTCCCTAGAAAGATATTGCTAGCTTTGCCGAGAGGGTCGGTGGAGTGCCCTGTTGGATCCCCAGTAAGGCCACCCGGAGAACACTCACTTTCACTCGTGCATGCATATACGGTAGCTCCACCGGTTAAGTAGAGGATTTAGTCTCCCAGCGTTGGCAAGATAACCACAGATTTATCCCGGACAAATTTTCTACCAACAACTATTAATGCAAAAAAATTCCCATTTAATGTAATGTTTATTAATTATTAAATTTTCCTTTATTTCCACCAACCTACAAATCTTGGCTTTTTAATGTCTTTGTAACCTTGTGAGATTATTGCAACTACCTTGTTATGTGTTTGAAAGAGTTGAACTAAGAAAACCAAAAAAATATGTTATCTAGAAAATATATAAAAACCGAAAAACATGCTATATTAAGAATAAAACTCAACACAAATTTAATAATTTTAAATATTATAAATAAAAATGGTCACATACACTAGACTGGAAGAAACAATAATTCGACAAAAACTCCCAACACTTAACACTAGGACTAAACAAATGCAAAATAGAGGATTGCGCTAATAATATTTATTTCTATTTTAATAACCATGTATTTTTTTATCTAAAAATGGGAGCCTATGGACGTGAGATATGGGGGTTGATTGACGACACATTAGACCAAATCAATGACACAATTTCTAATTTGTACAACACGTACTCTTTATGAATGCCACAATTTCTCACCAACTTGAAGAAACTTTTGAGAAGATCCATTACTAACTAGTACATGTGTTTTGATAACATCAACCTCTGCAAAGGCCATCTCAAGCAAGACGTAGAAGGTGAGCTCAAAAGGTATCGCATTTGGTGAGCAATTCGTTTGCCATGGTGGGTAGCATTTCTAATGAAACACATCAAACACTTCACAAAGAGGATTACTTCTCGAGCTTAGGCATTTTCTTTGTCGAAGGATTTTATGTCGTCTAACAAGGAAGGTTTCCCATTATGAATGTGGGTGGGAGATCGTAAAATTTATAGGATCATGCCATTAACATATGGGTTAATGTTATTGTTGCGAATGATGGGAGAAGTCGTTATAACACCATTTTATAAAATATGTCCGCAACACTGAAAAGAGAATGCTCATAAATACACAATCCATATAAAAAGGGGTATATGAGGCATGTTCATTGGAGGCAAAAACATATCAAGAAATAATTTCAAAAGAATGACGTAACCCTAAAAGATCAAGAAAAATACCATGTGGATGGTTGTGATAGGTTACACATCATTGACTAAATAGTTATAAATGTTTGAAATAACCATTTTGTATAAATTGCATATTTTAATATGAACATCATTTTTATATAGATTTAGATGTAACTTATATTAATATATTAATAAATACATAAAATAATTAAATAAACAAAAATATATCTTTTATTCAAATTATATTAGTTGTGTATGGATAACATTGTTTTGTAGCTTTTTGAAGGAAATATTTGGAACTTCCTAACACGTAAAAATTGTTTGATAGACATTGGTGGCTATACAATTTAAGTCATGGATGAAGCAAAGCTCGGACATGAGAGATTGTACTTAAATACCAACTTTCTTAGAATAGTAGTGAAATACCGCACAATAGAGTGCAAGGGTAAAAAATGTGCAATCCATTTGAGCGAAAGATGATAATCTAAAAATAAAAAGAGTAAGATAACGTTGTTGGGAAAACCACAAGTGGTAGAGATGATGAAAAAAAAAAAAATTACTTGAGAAATACTATAACTTAATAAAAATAATCTAACTAAATTTCTCATGCAACTTGAGAACTTAATAAAAATGAAAATTATTTTCCGCGGTTACCAAAAAAACCAACTCAATTGTATTAATAATTTAGACTATATTTCACTATACCATATGCCTTAACAATGACCAAAAGTAAATATTAAGGAAATTATACCACGTCTCATGTGATTTGAGGACCATAAAATCGGTGCCCTTATAATTAATCCAAGAGCTACGGTGTAAAACTTGTTCCTTGATGGCGTGATTGGAATTGGCTAGCTGATACAAATTTTCACAAATACAAACCTTCCCTTGGTTACTCTCTGTTGGCTCCTCATTTGATTGATAGTGATACATTTAACATGTGTTGGTTTCTTTCCTCCTCGGCTTCTATTTGGTCCCGTCGCTTTCAGAGGGTTTGGTCGGCCATTGTTGAGCCTAAAAAAGCTCATTTTATTTGGTGTCTTCTCCACCAAGGTCTTCTGTTGGTTCCCAACTCAAGCATTTTGGGCTTAACCCCGTTTGCTTGTCTTGTAATCATCCGAAATCTATCAAACACATTTTTTGGTTTTGCCCTCGTGCTCAGATGGCTTGGAGATGGATTCACTCCCTTTTCCAACCCTTTTCTCGAGTTTTCACTTGGAAAGTGGTTCTCTTGGGGATTCGACCATGTTACGTATAGTTTACAATAAAATGACATCTCGAAGCGATAGATAGTTTGTTTCATTTATGGAAAGACATAAATAATGTTATATTTAATAATGTTATTTTTGATTATGATTTATTTGTTACTAATAAAGTGGTTGTGATTTCTACTTCTAGGTCTTTAGATTCAAAACAAAGCTAAAAAAGTGCGCTTAGAGGTGGATCATCTCTTGTGTCTCCTTGACCATAAAGGTTCACATCCCTGTGACAGTCAGTTGGGTGCCCTAAGATGCATCTCTGCATTGCCACTTGCCACCTTGGCGCCAACATTATCCAACTCTTGTTCAAGGATGAGGGACCCTCGTCATTGTCCACGAGTCCTCCTCGATGGAGGCCCCCTCATTTAACGCTTGCCTTTGATTGTGTTTTTGCTTTGGTGATTAAGTCGGCTTGGTTTATCTCAAGGCAAATTCCCTCGGTTAGATTTAGCCATTTCTCACCGCAAAGCATGATTAAGATCTTGGTGAACAACTAAAGCAAGAAACTAGGCGGGATAGGTGGGAGAATGTCTCCGAAGAGGCTCACCCCTCTGGTTCAAGATGGGGCAATAATACCGATAGTTCACCTTATCCTCCTCTACTTGCCTCCATGTTTGTGTTGTTGATTGATGTTATTTCTCTTTTTATTGAAGTTCACACTTTGTGGTTATTAATGTAAGTGCTTTTAGGTGACTTGGCCTTTCTCGAGGCCTTTTGGGCTCGATTTAATTAGAACCTTTTCATTCTTGGGTGTGACTCTTTCCACCCGGGTTTTTGTTTGATTAGTGTTGTACATTTTTGTTATTAATATAAAAGTGTGCTTTTTAATAAATAAAAATAGTTATCACATGATGCGAGACAAAATCTTACATGGACGGGGGCCACATATAACTTGTATATCCTAACCATGTTGCACTATAATTTACATCTTCACATTTATTTGATTGGATGAATATTTTTACTTACTAGTGGCCTATAGTTTTGAAATTTAATTCAAGGGATGTCCCAAGAGGCCAAAACCATAAAAAATCCACACAAAAGTGGATACTTACAAAAGGTGAAAAACTATTTAACAATAAAAATATCTATTCAAAGGAGGTCCAAAAATTTCAAGGGTGAATGTGAAAAAGGGAAAAGAAGTTGTTTGTTGATGAAACCTTTAGAATCGATAGAAGTATTTTATGAACATGACTCATTTTGTTTCTTTAGATTGGAAATTCAAGCTTAAATCCATTTTCACATTATCATTTAATTGCTATCATTTTTTAATGCTTTTTTGTATCAACGGTTGACATGACCTCTGCAAAATCAATATTCCTATCAATAAAATCTATTTCTTGATTTTCCTTGTCCAAATGATATTCCTATTTTGTATCAAACATGCGAACTAACATTAATTTTATCGTTTACTTGTCTTTTGGTGCAATCTTTACCTTTCTCTTGGTCAAGAATTTTTCCAACTTAAACTGGTATTGAGAGATGGGTTGTCATGTAAAATAAAATAAGAAGATGATTTAGAAGAAAGTTATACATAATTCTTTGATTTCATGATTCTTATGTGTCCCGCATTCATGTATTGATAATTACAATTGTGGATGAGAAATGAAAAGGGTATTCTAATAGAGAGGAGAAATGGTAAAACATTTTAGGAGGAAGTGGGTTGATGAAAAAGGGAAAATGGGAAAAGAATTCTAAGGAAGAAAAATGTGGGAGGTAATGTATATTATCCATCACAAAAGAAGGGAACTTTTCAACCCATTTTACAATAGATGTCAACAAATGCATTAGCAAAAGGATTTAGAAATGGAACTTCGGACTATATTTCAACTAAAGGAGGTTATGTGTGACACAAGGCACACACAATGTGAGTGGATTTGAAAAGGAAACAGATGGAAAAGATAATAGAGATGGTAATCCCTTTCAAAATATCCTAACAACTCAAATCCCTCCTTCACTATCCATGATCCTCTTCTTTCTTCTAGTAAGCCACATATGGGGTGTATGCCTTTGGTGTGAACTTCTCGAAGGAGAAAGGGTGTGTGGACTACGTTAAGGACATATAGAAAAAATAGGTTGAAATTAAGATCAATGTTCCATATCCTATATACCATCATTCTTCCTTCCAACAATAAATGACAAAAATGCATTCATTGTTAATACTGAGTCTATTTATGATGTCGTTCTCATTTGATCACGGGAACTAAAATTGTATAAGGGGTTTGAAATTGTATGTAGGTTCCATTCGAGTGTGGGACCTCAAATGTTTGGTCAACTTCTTAGTTTACATGTGGCACAAGGTGAGCACAACATGATTGCATTTGATGGGGGTTCAAGTAGGTGATGTCATGGGATACGATCAACCCAATTACAATACATTAACGTGTCTACACATATATACTTGAGTTATGAGATTGGCTATACATATCTACACTTAAACATTAAAGAGCCATGTTTATATTTAACTCCTAACCTAGAGGGTGTATGCTAAGATAATGCAAATAGAAACAATATTATGAACACACACAAACTCACAAGAGAAATTTAGAAACAAGGCTTTGTATTAAAAATACTCTAGAGCACTTTGGTGCCTTCTCTTGCTTTTCTTGCTTATTGAATTACAAAGGGAAACCTCTTATTTATAGATGTTTTCCAACCTTCTAGCTTAGAAAATATCTCATAATATCTTATATTAGATATTATTGATCTTTTGGATATTTTATAGATATTCCCAGATATTTCTAGATATATATAATATCTCTTGATATTTTCTAGATATTATATACAATATCTTTTGATATTTTGGAGGAGTTAATATTCACAATAAATGTGAATATCTTTTACATAAAGTTGAATTCCATAAAGTTGGAATTTATCTATCAAGATTAGATATTTCCAACACTCCCTCCTAATCTTGATTCTTCATGTATTGTTGGAGCAATACGGACCTATGATGCCTAAGCAATCTCTCATATGCTCAAATGTGTCCTTTGGTAATGGCTTGGTGAAGATATCAGCATATTGTTCTGCAAACCTGCAAAACTCCAAAAATATTTGTCCATTGTTGACTAGCTCTCTGATAAAATGATACCTAATATCAATATGCTTGCTCCTTTTGTGAAAAACATGATTCTTTGATAATGCAATAGTTGAGTTGTTATCACAAAATATCTTCGTTGCTCCTTGTTCTTGCTTTAGATTTGATAATACTCTTCTCATCCATATTGCTTGACATGTTGTTGTTATGGCTACCGCATATTCTACTTCTGCTAAATAGAGAGTGACAATAGGTTGTTTCTTAGAAGCCCATGAAACTGCACCTGATCCAAAATGGAAAACATAGCTGAATGTGCTCTTTCTGTCATCTATGCTTCTTGCACAATCACTATCTATGTAACCAACTAACTTGAAAATATCAGAAGTTGTATATAAAATACCAAAATATTTTGTTCCACTAACATATCTTAAAATTCTTTTTCCATCTTGCCAATGAGAATCCTTTTGGGATTCCATAAACCAGAAATAAGACTTACATTATACATGATATCAGGGCTTGTAGCAGTCAAATACATCAAACTACCAACGAGTATTTTGTACATAGTTGGATCAATATCACATCCTTTATCATCTTTTCTTAGCTTCAATCTTGTGGCAAAAGCGGTGTTGATCTTGGTTTGTCATCATCATGCGAACCTTTTCAAAATATCATTGGAATATTTTGATTGACATATAAAAATTCCATTTTCTAATTGACTGACTTCTATGCCAAGAAAATACTTCATTAGCCACAAATCTGTCATTTAAAATTCTTTTTCATCATTTGTCTTAAATAAGTCAATTGACAAATCTCCTATGAATATTAGATCATCAACATATAGACATACAATTAGAATTTGTTCTTGATCATTCATTTTGATGTATAATGTTGGCTCACTATTACTTTTGCTAAATCCATTTTTCAAAAATATGAATCAATCTGCTATACCAGGCTCTTGGAGCTTGTTTTAGACCATACAAGGCTTTCTTCAATTTGTATAACTTGTGCTCTTGACCAAATATTTCATATCTAGGTGGTTGTAAGACATAAACTTCTTCTTCTAGTATGTCATTCAAAAATGTAGATGTGACATCCATTTGATAGACATTCCAATTATTTTGAGTTGCTATTGCTAATACAATTCGATAATGTCTAGTCAACCTACTTTGGAGAAAATGTCTCATTATAATAAATTTTGGGTTGTTGTGAGAAACCCTTTGCAACTAACCTGGCTTTATGTTTTTCAACATTTCCATCTGCATTGAATTTTGTCTTGTAGACCCACTTCATGCCAATTACACTCTTTCCTTCTGGAAGGCTCACAAGATCCCATGTACGATTCTTTTCAATAGAATCAATTTCTTCATCCATTGCTTTTACCCATTTTTCATTTTCAAATGCATCTTCAAAATATATAGGATCATCATGAGAAAATAATGCAAAATCAAAATATAAATCAACATTCTCATCACCTTGAGTTTGTTCATAAATCTCCCTTAAGCTTCTTGTCTTTCTTGGGGTGTCCCTATAGTGAGACCTTTGTGTTGCCAATGTTGGATCTGATATGTCACTGTTGTGAGACTTTGAATGTGAGGAATTACCTTCATGCCCTAAGGCTTCATGATGATGTAAATTTGCTGGAGGGATGAAAATCCACTTAGGATACCTCTTGTGATGCTTTTTGAAACTGGAGTGCTATTTGAAGAAGATGTCACTGCACCGATCCCTTGAGGTGCTAGATGAACATTTTGTGTGATATTTTCATCAAACTCATTCTCATGATGAGTTATTCCTGTAGTGATAGTTGCTAACTTATCAATACTTCCATCCCATGCTTGTTCTTCAATGAACTCAACATCTCTACTAATAATAGAATTCTTTGTGATGGGGTTGAATAATTTATAGGCTTTTGATTTCTCATTGTAACCTACAAAAATACATCTTTCTCCTTTATCATCCAATTTCTTCCTCCTCTCATTTGGAATATGAGCATAAGCTACACATCCAAAAAATCTTAAATGTGAGACACTGTGTTTCTTTCCACTCCATGCTTCTTGAGGAACTTTATCCTTCACAATTTTTTTTGGACATCGGTTCAAGATGTAAACCACACAAGCCACTGCTTCATCCCAGTACTCATTTGGTAAATGTTTGGCTTTCAACATACTTCTAGCCATTTCCATAATTGTTCTATTCTTACGTTCTACCACACCATTCTGTTGAGGTGTATACCTTGTCATAAATTGCTTCTTAATCCCATGAAATTTGTAGAAATTTAGGAACTCATTTGAAATGTACTCTCCTCCTCTATCTAATCTTAACACCTTTATATAGTAACCACTCTTGCTTTTCAACCATGGCCTTAAACTCTTTGAACACACTAAATACTTTTGACTTATGTTTCAAGAAATAAACCCAAGTTTTTCTACTCAAATCATCTATAAAAGTCAGAAAATACATGCTTCCTCCAATTGATGGTGTTTGCATAGGTCCACATAGATCTGAATGGACAATCTCAAGAAGAGATCTAGCTCTATATGACTTTCCAATAGGAAATTTTTCCCTATGTTTCTTCCCTAGAATACAACTTTCACAAGGCTTGTTTGGTTGCTCTATCAAAGGAAAACCCTTCACCATATGCTTCTTTTGTAATAAATCTAAACCACTAAAACTTAAGTGTCCAAATCTCAAATGCCACAACCAAGTCTGATCTTTTAGAGAAACTTTAAATGCTAGTGAAGAAATCTTTTTAGATGACAAATCATGTTGGATTCTTAATGGAAACATTTTGTTTCTTGTCATCTCAACCTTTGCAATCAATTTGTTACTTGGATTTCTATCCAATATTACACATGCATCATCTTCAAAATAGAATTTATATCCCTTCTGCACTAACTTCCCAATACTCATTAGATTATGTTTCAAACTAGGAACATAATACACATTTGGAATGTGTTTGTTTTCACCTTTCTTAGTTTCAATATTTACGGTTCCTTTTCTCATTACTGTAACTTTATTATCATTTCTCAACTTAACTTCAGATGTAACTGACTCATCTATGTTTGCAAACATTTCCTTATATTCAATCTTGTGATTACTACATCCACTATCTAGAAACCAAATATCCTTTGCACTTTCTTGAGCAACATTACATGTAATGAACATTGAACCATTGTTATAACTTTCAGACTGATTTTCTTCAGAAAAATGTGCATTTTGTCTACTCATATCAAATTGTTTCTTCTTGCATTCATTGGCATAGTGTCCATACCTTTTACAATAATGACATTGAACATGCGACTTGTCATACCTATGACCATAAGTATGATTTTGATTGTTTCCTCGGCCTCTAGCACTTGCAGTGTAGAAATTTGAATTTGTTCTTCCTCCTTCATAATATGTGTTTTCTCTTCTAGATCCTCTTTGGAAATCTCTTCCTCTTCCTCTGTTGAAGCTTGATCTTCCTCTTGCTCTATTACCACCAATTGAAACTTGTGATTTGAAGGCTTGCTCAAGAGATGAGCTACTGATCTATTCAATATTTTCTCATGGGATATTAAAGATCCCATTAATTCATCTACAAACATTTGGGTTAAATTCTTTGATTCTTCTATTGCAACAACAATCACATCAAACTTGCTAGGAAGACTTCTAAGTATTTTCTCTACAATCCTTTGATCCTCTAAAGTCTCACCATGAGACCTAATTTGATTTACTACACCCATCACATGGGTGAAAAATAAATCTACTGAATCTAAGTCTTTCATGCAAATATTTTCAAAATCTCTTCTAAGATTTTGTAATTTTGCAACTTTTACTTTACTAGTACCTTGATAATTTGTTTGAAGACTTTCCCATGCTTGCTTTGATCTAGTTACTTCTGCAACACATGGAAAGATGGACTCGTCTATTGCTTATTGAATTTGAAACAAGGATTTTACATCCTTTTGTTTGTTCTCCTTCAACAAATCCTTATCTGCTTGTGCCAGTGCTTGAAATGCTTAAAGATTTGTAGGTTCTGTAAACCCATCTCAACTAACTCCCACACATCTAGTGAACAAAATAAGGTCCTCATTTTTATGCTCCAATAATTATAGTTCTTCCCATTGAATATGAGGATTTGGGATTGAGTGAGACTGCTGCTCATACCCACCATTTTGAACTAGACTAATAGAGTGAAATAAAAACTTATAACATAAGCTCAACCTAGCTTTGATACCAATTTGAAGGAATTATATCTAACTCCTAACCTAGAGGGTGTGTGCTAAGATAATGCAAATAGAAACAATATTATGAACACACACAAACTCACAAGAGAAATATAGAAACAAGGCTTTGTATTAAAAATACTCCAGAGCACTTCGGTGCCTTCTCTTGCTTTTCTTGCTTATTGAATTACAAAGTGAAACCTCTTATTTATAGAAGTTTTCCAACCTTCTAGCTTAGAAAATATCTCATAATATCTTATATTAGATATTATTGATCTTTTGGATATTTTATAGATATTCCTAGATATATATATATATAAAATATCTTTATATATATTTTATAGATATATATATATATATATATATTTTCTAGATATTATACAATATCTTTTGATATTTTGGAGGAGTAATATTCACATAAATGTGAATATCTTTTACATAAAGTTGAATTCCATAAAGTTGGAATTTATCTATCAAGATTAGATATTTCCAACATAAAGTTTGTAAGAAAAATAAATTTAATTTAATTTAATTTAAAATATTTACTTCCCTTTTAGTATTTCCATTTGGGTTGGTCATTCTTTACCTTTGGAGGGCACTAATACTTAAATTACAATTAATTTGTAACCATGGAATTAAAATATTTGATATTTGTATAAATGTTTGTCTATATAATGCAATGTTTATTGAGTATTAAATGTGTCTTACTTTACGCCAACTTACAATTACTTCATTTTCAATAGCTTTCTAACCTTTCAAATTATTAGATTATGGTATTACATGTTTCAATAACATAAGATTTGAACTAATAGAACAAAAATATTCTATAACAAGATTATAAAATACTTAGAAACAAATAAAACATGTTATACTAAGATTAAATTTTGACACAAACTCAATAAGTTCAAATATTATTAATAACAATTAGGTTGCATACATTGGAACAAAGGAGAAAATAATTTGATACTAACTCTCAACACTTAAGCCTAGGACTAAAAATGCAAACTAGAGAACTCCGCTAATAATACTTTTTGAAAGTTTAAAACCATGTATTTTTAGATATAAAAATCAGTGGTTGACATGTGGGGATTGAATAACAACACATTGGATGAGATCAATGATACACTTTATAGTTTGCATAACATTCCCTCTTTATGAAATTTTACAACATGTCATTGACTCAAAGACAATTCCAAGAAGAACCATGACTAACAAGTACACGTGTCTTGATAGCTTCCACCTCTTAAAGGGAAATCTCAAGCAAAACTTGGAATGTGAGCTCAAAAAGGTATCACATTTAGTGATGAATTATCTTTCCATGGTGAGTAAGATTTCTAATGAAGCACAACAAGAAATTCATTAAGAGGATCCACTTCTTGAGCTTTGACATCAACTGTTGTTGAAGGATTTTTATATCATATAGTGAGGAAGGTTTCCCATCATGGATGTTAGAAGGAGATCGTCAAATTTTATAGGCTCCTACCAATTAGCATCAAGGATAATGTTATTATTGCGAGGGATGGGGGAAGTTGTTATAAAACCACTTTAACATTTGTGAACATAACACTAGAAAAGAGCATGAGTAAATATGTAATCCATAACAAAAGGGGTGTATGAACCAAGTTCATTAGAGATGACAAAGTAAAAAGAAAGAAAGAAAGAATAAATAAAAAAAATAGTATTTTTTAAATCTGAACAATGTAAACATAACATTGCATTTGCGAAAGGCTTAAACACCTTGGTGTTGTCAACCCCAAATGTCCTCCTTGTGGTAGTATTAAAAACTTCATGAATGCTTTTGGTTTTTCCTTGTTCTCAAGTTTCCTATACTTGGATACACTTATTTTCCAAACCCTATAATATCAAGCATCTCTCTTAGAATATGGCTATGTTTGGAGAGTCTTCTTAATGAAACTTGCATACATTTATTTCTTGTGTCCATTTTTTTAGTTATCATTCTTTTTAATTATATAAGAATCAAAAGGTATCAAACAACACTGATACTATTTCTATTCAATTCCAATGTAATAATAGAATTAATTTTATTTCTGTTGTTTACCTTTAGATTCAAGCATGATAAATTTTTGGCTCTTGAGTTCCATCTTAAAGATCTTCTCACACACTTGGAAGTGCTCCTTATATAATGATTCGAGTACCATCGTATCATCTCCAGTTGATTTTTCCACCTCCATTTTCTCAACATTGGTAGAGCCACTCGCAAAGTCATTGTACTTCCTGGGTTGTGGCCATTTTCATGCCCCACTACCAAAGTGATAAACGACCAGATTGAGTCTACAACTACTATGGGGAAACTTGCATACTAGTAACTCTTGTTACATCGAAATGTTGGACTTATCTTGTGCAAATAGTGAGTGTCACTTTAAGAGGGATGACAAGATGAAAAGGACAAGACCCCACCTAAGAATGTGTGGTTTGAAAAGGAGAAGGAAACATGGATGAAGATGGAGATGTATACATTAATACTTTAAGATCTATATATGTAATAATGCTCCATTGTTTAGCTCAAAAATGTTGTATGGAAGTGGCGTAAGCTTGGAAGGCCAATATAAATCAATTAAGAAGTATAAATATAGATAATCTATTTTTACAAACTCTCTTTATTGACGATCGATTTCTGAAGGGGAGGGAATGTAAATGAGTTCTTATCACGATAGTGTTATCATGAAAAATGTATAACAATTTCAAATTGAAAATTTTGACTACGAAAACCAATCCCACCATTTGAAAGTCCCTCTCTTGGACATTATGAACCTTTCCTCTAGCTAGCCCATCGACTCACGTAGGCCCTCGGGTCTATCACACCTCATTTTGGATAAGAGGAAAGTGTTAAAATGGTTTTCAAGTGTGTTTCATGTGCGGGAGAATAGATCCAAGATTGTTTCATGATTATGATATGTCCCGAGGTATAATCGTGTTCTCTAAAACACAAAATTGACTATTTTTAGCCATATTACACCGCAAGGGTCGAAGAATCAAGTGATCTAGAAGTTTCATAAGAGAGAAATGATTTTATTTGAGGAAGTTTAAGGAAAATCCGTGGATATAATTAATGTTAGGAACAAGTTAAGAAAAAGCGGGGTCATTTTGGGCACATGGGACAAAGGATCCAAAGGAGAAAGACACCTTGTTTTGATGATTGTGGGAGTTCTATGAGGATTTGGGAGCTAAAATATTAAGAAATGGTAATATCAAAGAATTCTTCACATGATGAACACGTCAATTTTGGTGCATGACTTCAAAATATCCTGTGATAGCTCAAGTCATAGTTCCGCTCCTTCGTTCTAAAAGGGGTGAATGGTGCCAAGAATAAAATTTAAAGATGAATTTAGTCTTGAAAATTGTGGGAATGAACTTATTGGATTTTTTTGGAGTCAAAATCATATAAGGTTTCACCTCGAACTTCACCTTTTTCTCTAGGGGTAGAAAAGGCAAGTTGATGTTCTAATTTCACGTTGGGATGATGATATCAACATCACTTAAAGGCTTGAACACACTTTTCAATGAGGTGTGTCCCCTTGTAATTTAATCCAACATGCAAAGGGACATGTGGGACATCTGTTAGCGCATTGTGGAGCATGTTGTGTCCCCTTTGATTTTCCCCAAAATGAAAAGGGACATGGGGTACACTAATGTGTTGTTCACCATGAGGCTCCTCTCCTCGTAACTTACACATGATGACTTTCGCCTATAGGAACATGTCAAACTTGCATTTTGCTTAACTACTTCCCCCTTTCTCATGAGATAATGACCCATCATGAATTTTGGAGTATGGAGTGCCCCCTTACATTTCACAACAAAATAGATATGAGAGACAACAGTTTGCACTACAATCTCTCTTAGTTAGCCCCTAGACACATGGAAAACCTTTGTTAAGCCCCGAGTGCTAGTTTCCAACCCCTACATCTCACTCTCATGAAACCACAAATTGAAACTTGGTATGATATGATGAAAAGTGAATTTTGGAGGCCCTCTTGTCCCCTTTTTCCTTTTGTACCATAGTTTAATGGTGCAACTCCACATCAATCATCATTTATCCCGGTTAATCTTGTTTGAGTCAAACTTGAGTTAAGGTGTGCAAGTGAGAACAAAAAGCTTCATATTCAAACACTTAACCAATTTTAAGTTTTAAATCTACATTTTCCCTCCCAAGCTCACTCCCCTTGCTATTATGCTACTAAAATAATGTTAGAGACATATATACTACAAATGGAAAGTTGCTCATATCTCCCAAACCCTTGTCCGCTACCCAGTGAGATTTTAACAACAAAAGCTTATCAAAAAGCCTTTCCATTGATTCAAACCTTGCATCCAATGGTGTTCTACATTATTACATTAATGGCTAGATAAATTTTCTTAAAATAAAAAAATATTTTGCAAATATACATAGTTCTCATGATTAAAATGCTCTAAAAATTGGAGTAAAACATCTTTATGAAATAACAATAATTTTGAGACCACTTTCTTTCCATTCCAAAAATGGGAAGACCCACTTCTAAAATAATAAGCCTTCCAAAGCTTCATAATCTATAAACCATAAGTGTTTTATAAATTTTTTTATTAGAGATGGAATTTCTTCTTGCACATTAGGAAAACTCAAAAGTGTCAAATTGAGAATCCAGTGACTAAAAATAGACTACTACATTAAGGCTTACTAAAAATTGTAATTATCGGGGTATTTGTCAAGAAACTAGGATGTTGATCCATGTATGTTGAAGAAACAAAACTTGGATATATTTTTAATGGTTGTGGAGCATCATGGTGGCTATAGACAAAATCAAGGTTTCTGATATGCATTTCTAGCGTAATAAGGGAGTAATCCTTCCATCTTTTTTCAATGATTAATAGATGAAAAATAAGGTGATTGAGCATCCTGGGATGATTCCATTTTAAAAGGAGATATCTTTGTCAAGGAGATGAATTTTTCATCCAAAAGGGGTAAAGTGATTATCTCCATGTCCTAACTAAAACCTAGGCAATCATCACACTCCAAATATCATAATAGTGTTTTTGTGCATTTAGTCAAATGCTCTAGAGTTTGTCGAATCTCACGGAGAGGAGGAGTTTTCGGTTTCCTATCTTTTCAATCAATAGGAGGTAAGAGGCAAATAATCTCATTCATAAAGTGCATTTTCTCAAAGATCCATTAGAAACAGGTTTCTCCACCGAAAAAATTTCTTGTCTCGAATTTTCACTTCTCTCCCCCTACCTCTCTCTAAATTTCTATTTCTTTATTGAGAATATAATTTTTCACTCTTTTGTTTTATTCACTTAAGTGACTTAATCATACATTATAAAAGTCCCTTTTCAAAAATATGAAAACGACTTGATTCCATTCCTAAGGAATGTGAAAGGTCACAAGTGGTAGTGAGATGAATATTCACATGGGGAGAGGAAAAAACATTTTTGTAAGATATAAATTGGAATGGATTCTCCATTCTAAAGGGTAAAAAAATGGTAAAAAATGGGATTATGGCTCTTAGGGGCCTTACAACGAAAGATATAATGTGGGAACCCCAAAGCAAGGCAGAAAGGAGAAACATGACCAGAAAGAGAGTTAAACATACTTAACTCGACAAAGGACTAGGCCCTCAAAAGACAACCAAGGAAGAGACAAGCCCTCCTACAAGACGACAAATAGTTTGTGAATAGTCACCGCTTAACCCTTATGGATAACATCATGTAGGACCCCTATCCTTGATCACCAACACACCCAAAAGTCTCCTTGATGTAATATTTATATTTCTCTCCCTCCCAGAAAGCCAAAACCCTAAGGGAATCCAAATTTATTTGGGCCTTAGACTTATGGGGCTTTAAATCAGTCTCCTTTTTGAAGTCCAGAACCACCTCCAACTTACCCAATGAGTAATCTGACATAGCTAATTTTGAAACAATAGGTTTGGCATTATCTTTGTTCTGATACTTTAGGCTCTATTATGCCTTTCATTATACACCCATTGCTCCTCTCCATATGAGACCTCTCTTTCAAGCATTATCTCCATTGAATTAGGGGACAACACCGTAGGAGACTCAGCAGAATCCTACGACTCATAGTTAGACCCATCCTCATCTTCCTTTCTTTCGAAAACTCATCATCCTCTCAGGAGAAATTTGAGGACTTAGGAAGGGGCTCCATTTTATCAATTAACCGATCCTTAGAATGGCACTCGGGAAGTGGGAGAGGAAGTTGTAGTAACCCCAACCACTACAACATTTACAAAGTCCAACTCACCAATTTTGAATTGTCACACCCTTAATACATGGATGCTCCTCACAGACTTGATTTCAAACACCAATCCAAATTCGTTTCTTTAAAGAAAATGACCCGTGTCCTATAGATCTACACTTAACATGGAACACTAAGGAGTGATCATATTGAATCTACTATTCCACTTTGCCCCATGGGACGAGAAAAGATGAATGGAAGTAGGAAGATTTTTGCCCGAAGGAACATTGACATAGAATCTAGTGGATATCATCCTTGTCTTTGTAAGAGTCATTGGATAGATGAGCAACAAATCTCTAATGGCTTTGAAATCCTTGCAGCACTTCAACTTCCCAAAAGTCGAGGGCTGAAGTGAGGAAGCCTTACCTAGATAGGGTAAGCATTTGGTTCAAAGTTTTTCATGTCCAACCCAGTCACCATTTGGCCGGATAACATCTTCTTGTCATAGAGCCAAGGTCCACCGTTGAAGACAAAGAGATATTCCTCCTCTCTATTGAACTTAAGAAATATTGATTAGAGATGGCCACAATAAAGATTCCACCCCTCGGATCCCATTTTCTTCTTACCCAAGCTCGAATCCCTTAGGCTTAATACTAAAACCTAACAAACAAAGGAGAGCCCATATCTTGTGCTTTCCTTTTCACCGAATCCTCTGCAAAAATAGGGTTCTCCTACTTCCAAATCAAGTTCGTGGAGGAGAGAAAGGAGTATCCACACTCCTTCCCGCCGCATGTTCGACCCATGTCTTTTGTGTACGTATCTGTGCAATAGCTCCTAGCCCCCATTACTATTACAAGAAATATGCTACATTCTTCTATCTCATTTATTATGTTCTTTCCATACTCTATTCTTTCAAACTTTGCAAGCATTGTAATCTAGTAAACCAAGAAGGAACTTTGTTCCTTTTATTAATGAATCCCTATAAATTTGGTCTCTAATTTATTAGTTTTGTTATTGCTTTCATGGTTGGTTCATTCCTACTTAATATGGACCTACTTTGGATTACCGGTGAAAATTTGCAGTTCTTACTCACAATCTTAACCCACTTATTCTTCTATTGCCTTTACCTCTTTCCAAAAATTCCTCCCTTATACAAAGTCCACTTTTCCACAGGTCTAGTGGAGAATTTTTATGTGATCCCTATAACATCCACCCCATAGTTCTATTTAGTTTACATTAAATAAAATGTGGCCTCCTCATACCAAAGAAGGAGAGGCCTTGCCTCATGACGATTAGTATTATTTTATCTCGCCAATTATTTCACCAACATGCTTTTGGTGACTCTAGTAGGAAGATGTTCCTTTGTGCACCCTTGAAATATCGTTGAAAATCCATAAAATAAACTCTAAAACCCATAAAAATGAAACTGAAAATACCAAAATTACTTCCTCTGAATGTTTTCTTGTTGTAATCCAATTGAAAATATGTATTCTTCTAGTTTCATTCCCTACTAACACTCTAAGAAAAATTGAAAATAAAATTCAAAGTGGAAAAATCATTGTAATTCTTAATCTTATGTGAGCCATAAGAGAAAGAAGATCCCATTGGAGAATTAAAGCCATTAGATATAATCTCACAGTCATTTTGGGCACATGGGACAAAGGATCCTTCCAAAGGAGAAAAGACACCTTGTTTTATTTAGTCAAATTATGTGGTATTCTTGGATTGGGACACAAAGATGTTTCTGTTTGACTATTTGTGGAGTCATTGCAAGATGCTACTACATAATGGTTTTACTACTTGCCACCTCACTCCATTACTTGACCGGGATGTCATGAAAACTAGGTTTGAAGAAAGTTTAAAGACTTCGATAGATACCCATTACCTCCTTGCTTAATTAGCTTAGATGACGAAAAAACCACAAGAGCCCACGAGAGAATTTGTGGCAAAGTTTAACAAGTTCATTGTAGGACTACTATTGGTGTTTTTCCTACAATAGATAATCAAAAGAGATTCTTCATAAATTTCCAGTTGCTGAATATTTCATATTGCGAAGAGCTCAGCCAAATACTTTGGAAAATGCTCAAGAATTTACCATTTATGTGGAAAATGACCTCATCATGTCGGGAAAATCATGAACCATTCTGCAATAAATAAGGTCTAGAGTTTTAAAGATGAAAGTACTGATTTGTTACTGCAAAAATTGGTCAATGATTTAAATACATTGAATAAGGAAATTACTTGACATGCCTCATTCCAAAACTAGAGCAAGAATTTGATTATAGAAGCACCCCAAAATCTCACCTTGGAAGCTCCATTGGTTAATGTAGGAGATGAATTTGTTGAATCGGAAATTAAAAGAGAAGAAGAAGATGGATATGCAAACATTGGGTATTGTGAATACTCACCTAATGAAGATTTTGAAGAATCCATGGATAACTACTCTGTGCAATGTTCACTCACTCACAAATGGAGAAAGAAGCCTCTTCATCTTCCACTCAAGCAAAGCATTTCAATCCTTAAATGGTGACTCTATGAAAAAAACAACAAAGGGAGAATCATCACTACCCACTTCCATGGGTTCAACCAAGAAGAATCCTAGTCTAAGTCAAGAGTCCATTTTCCTCTTTGAGTAAGTCTATTCCATCTCCTCTTGTCAAATGAGTTTGCTCTTCCGTTGTTCATAACAATGCAAAACCTAATCATGTTAAGGGTTTCATAACTCCTAATGTGCTGAAAAATTCTTCACCTTTTGACATCATTGATCATGTCAAGAAAGATAAAATTAAAATATCTGACTCAAAGTACTTAAAAAACCACCCCAAGCAATCTGATAGGTTTTTCTAGTTTATCAAAAGAAGTAGTTCAAATACATGTTCCAAAAATTTCAACATCAAAGAATCACTTCAAAATCCCAACATCATTCCTTCCCAGAATCTTCTTTCCTCAACATTTTCCTCTTCAAGGAAAGTAGAACCTTTCTATCTTTCCTTGCTTGCCAATGGGTATAAACTGAATAAATGCATTATTTACTTTGGTGTGTATATCAATTTCATGCCCACAAAAATTGCTAAAGGTCTTGGTCTTACTGTCAACCCCACTTCTGGCCATTGTTACTCTATGGAAACCAAAGAAGTGCTTATCATTGGTAAAGTGAAAGATGCCCAAGTTTCATTTGTAGATATTCCTGACAAGAAGATTACGATGAAATACTTGGTGGCGAAACATGATCTTCCTATGGTATGTTGTTGAGCCATAGTTTTTATGAGGATGTTGGCAGAGATATACAGATGGATTTTTCATATGCCACCATTCCAGTTAATGGTAAAATGAAGAAACTCCTTCCAATAAGAAAAATGAAATATATAGTTCAAAAACCAGATGACCCAAGGGAGAACATATTATTTCAAGATTCAAGGTATGGAAACTTCTTCATAACTTTATATGATGAGCTTCCCATATTGATGGAAGAACACCCGGTGTGCGGGGAAAGTTGAGAAACATCATGATGATTTGATGGATCCAAAATTTGATAGTGTGCACTTCCCACTAAGCATGGATACAGATTCTCTACTTGGTTGTGATGAAGGAAATGGAAATCTTGTCTTACATAAAAACAATCCAGAACAAATTGGTGATTGCTATAACAAACACGATGAAAAAATTGAATCTTGAGGATTTAGTTAGGACTTCATTGTCTAAAGAGATGAGGAGGAAGTCAGCTAAAGACTATCTTTGAAAGGAATATTTGGTTGTTCATGTACATGAGGATGAGAAAGGAAAGAAGAAGTCTGGAGAGAAGTTCCCAAAGTCCAAAGATAGATCTAAGACTCCAGAGAAATTTCTGATGAAGTGTTGGATCTCCGCAAAACATGACACTTTCGAGGGATTGGGAGATGAAGATGGATAAGAAGCTATCGAGGATGCGTAGATTGAAAAAGGAGAACTAAGCACAAATGAAGATGGAGATGTGTACGTTGTTTAGTTGAGAAGCATCGAATGGTGGTGTGATAATCTTGGAGGAGGTCAAGTCTTAGTTGACGGAGAAGTATAAATATAGACAATAGATTTTTAGATAGTCTATTTATAGATGACAATTTCCTTAAGGGAAAAGAAATAAAATGAATTCTTTCTATGATGGGAAAGGTAAGGATACCTTTGGAAGTTTCTAGAGGAAGTAAAATTTATGTTTGGGAAGGATCTAAGAAAAAATCGGGTCGGAATTTGTGTGGTAACAACATTTGAACTAGATAACACAAGTTAAGAAAAGTTTTCACAATAGTGATATATTGGAGGTGATAGTGTGATTGTTGTTGAGAGTTAATCACTAGAGAGATCTCCCAAAGCAGGGTTGTAACAAACTTTTTGGAAGGTTGGGAAGTGCTTTAAAATACTCCCAAAGTATATTTGGAGGCAGTAACACATTTTGAGTGGGAGTTTCAGCCAATGTGAAAACTCCAAGAGTTAGGAAAGACTAGTGCATGGGAGGTCTTTCCCTTGTGGGAACTTATATTGATTGGGATGAGGGAGAAATTGTCTGCAGTTTCATCTAAAGTGCGGTGAAGTAGAAAAGGTGGAAAGGATGGGTGTGAGTAATTGTCTCAATCATGGGATCTACGGGATATAAGGATGGGTGAGGTTTGGTAGTTATCACCCCTCTGGGGTCTTTGGTTAGGAGATGGAGAGAGGAAGGTCGCACTAGAGTACTCACTCCATTGTTGGAAATAGATAATTTCTCCATCCATGCTTTTTCTATTATTAAAAAAGTAAAAAAGTAATTAGCTTTTCCATGCATAGGATAGTTTTAATTAGATGTCGCTATTTTTAGGAAAAGAAAATAAATAAAAAACCTTTGTATTCATGCACAAAAGCATGCGTTATTTTTAGTTGATAGTTCTATTATTAAGATGTTCTATTGTTAGATGAAAGACCTCAATATAAAGGAGGCAATTGTAAGTGTTTTACACAAGGATTGTATTGAGCCGTAGCTCTGACATGGAAGAAGATACACACATATTGTATTGAGTTGAAGCTCTGACATGGAAGAAGACACACAAAGAATGTATTGAGCCATAGCTTTAACATGGAATAAGACACACACAAATTGTATTGAGCTAAAGCTCTGACATGGGAAAAGACATATATGCACAAAAGTGCTCATTTGAGTTTGGAAAACTTTGTTTATATGAAATTATTTATTTTATTTTTGTTATTCAATATTTTATGTGCCTAATTTCTACACCCATGAAAACTTGACAAGGTGTTTGCAAAGAAGAAAAAGGTGATAAGTGAGTCCACATCCCTATGACACCTCGGATGTCGATAAGAAGGTTTATATGAGGTGATGAGGTAGTTCTCACCCTAACAAGACCTTGACACTTGGGGGTAGTCCGAGAAGGTGCAAGGAATTTCTCACTCCTGTGAGAACATAAGGTAGAAACAGAGTATAGCGGAGTCCTCGTTCTAACAATAATTGGGTGTTCGAAGGACACAAGAAATAATGTTATCCCACCCGTGAGACCTTGAGACTCTTGAAGTCATGTGTGCAAACGTTGAAATACGGTAGTTCTCGTTTTTACAAGATCTAACAAGAAAGAAGTGGTTAGCTAGGGAGTTCTTACGATAATGCGAGATCGAGCAAAAATGATGGATGAAGCTAGGGGAAATGAAGAAAGGTTGAGGTGTCACCACTGCAAAGATCTTGTGAGTGTTAAATGATGTTAGGAGAAGAGAGAAGTCATTGCTTTATGGCATCTCATCGGCATGGACAGAATCGGTGCCACATCTTAGAGAAGGCTTTGGGTGTTAGTGAAGTGGAGTTAAGGATATTTCATCCCATTGGCATGAAAAAGGAATGTTGAGGAAGTGTTGTAGGGAGAGAGAAGATTTAGAGATATTGCCTCAATGATATATGAGAGAAGATGTAGCCTTATAAAATGGAAAGGGGAGAAATATATTATCCCATCGGTATCTCGGAGGAGGTAGTTCTAGGTTTGGATAGAAGGAAGCAGAGGAATATATTGCCCTAGTAGTATCTTGAAAGTTGATCAAAAACTCTCAACCAAGAGTATATCGACACACAAGAGGAGTTGGAGGACATGGTATAGGTTCTGTTGGGAGTTACGATAGGAGACATGTTTTTCTGCAATGGGCAAACAAGATCTGAGATTACACAAACAACATGATATGAGATTATAAAAGCAACATGAGTTGTTAGTAGAGGTATGTCCAATCTAAACATGGAAGATTGGAGTGCGCTGGAAGTGAATCTTCAAGGACACAAGGGGAATTATGACCATGTTATTTTCTATCAAGGGAGTACTCACTACGCTAAGATGTTGGTGTAAGCATAGGAAATGTTGTACAATGATGTGCAATATTATTTTGAGAGGGAAATGGTAAAGAGAGTGGAGACAAAAGTGAAGGTAGCGGATTCATTAATAAAGGTAGTGTTTGCTGAGAAGTTCACTCGGAATAGAGGAGATTCATTTAAAAGCCCGTCAATGCTAAAGAACAAGTTCACATTTTCCTTTATGACCCTAATTTTCCTATCCAATGGCCATTCTCCAACCACTCATTTCATATTGATAAATGGGTTTCTCCTACCTAATAAAAGCTCCAAACAAAGCCCATTCTGTCCTTACTCCATCCTATATCAAACAAATTACTACAATCGAAATGCTCTTGTTACTTAGGCATTAGTTAAATTTAAAAAATCTTGATTGCCATTTGTGAATGTTGGGTTTTGTGTTAATTTGTTAGCTTGGATAGTTGTTAGTCCATTTGCTAAGATTAAATAATAATTATCTTATTGTTGAGAATGTATTTAATTATTTTCTAATTTTTGATTTCCTTTAGTGACACCTTGCAACCTATTTGTTATGGTTGTTAAGTTGTTATGTATCTCAACCATCGATTGAGAATTGATCTCGGCCATTGGTTTACCAATGAGAGTAGTATAAAAGGAGTTCATTAGGCATTTGGAGAATACAAGTTTTGGAGAAGCATTTACAGTGCTAGAAAATGAGTTTGTAAGTTTGCAGTGATAGCAAACAGTCTTGCAGTGTTAGCAAGGGTGCAGTGATAGCGTTGGGGATAGCAGTGGGGGAATATCAGTGGGAGAAGTTGGGAGATTGTCGGAGTTCTACCAGTAAGAGGCAAGGAATCTTTGTATCTCTTAATTTGCTGAAGTTAATATAATTCCTCATCTGTAGAACTGGTTTTCCCTTAGGGGTTTTTCCAGGGAAAATTTGTCTGAAAATATTGTGTTCTTTGTGTTACGCATTTCTTTCCGTATTTTTATTAGTGAAGTTGCAGTTGTGTTATTTTTCGATATTAGCTATGAATTAGTTTTCGGCAGTTAAATAATCTTTTAAGATAGGAGATTAATAATCAGTGACTACAATAGAATTTTTACATGGTATCAGTGTGTTAAGGGTAGAAAAGGTTTTCCCTAGGAAAGAAATTGAGGGTTTATATAACCTAGTTTGATCTCTTTAAATTCTTTTTACTTTTATCCTTTGAGATGGCTTTAGCTAGTTTGAGAGATCAGGATAGATTAGATGGTGCCTCGAATTTTTGTATCACGGAAGACCAAACTTTATTTATTGTTGGAAGAGAATGTTATAAAGGATTATGTTACCACTGTTGTAACTATACCTACAGATGCAACATAGCTTACAACATACAAGAAAGAGGATGCTAAGGCAAGGAGGATTGTCCTTGATGGTGTCAAGGATCATATTGTTCCACACTTCTCTGAGTTAGATATGGCGAAGAAGATGTGGGATGCCATTTTGAATCTGTACTGCAGAATGCTACCATTAACAAGGGAGAAGACGTTACAAGTTACCTCACCAGGCTTAGACTCGTCAAGGATGAGTTAACGGCAATTGGAGATAAGCCGATGATTATGAGCTAGTAAGAATAGCCCTAAATGGGTTTACTAAATAGTGGGATGTCTTTGTTCAAGTTGTTAGTGGACGAGACACCTTACCGAGTTGGGATCGACTATGGACTGATTTCACTCAGGAGGAGTTTAGACTAAGTCTTGTCAATGGGGCCAACAAGAGTCAGAAAAGTGAGGGAGAACAAGAAAATGTTGCCCTAGTGGGAAAAGGGAAAGCAAAGAAGGGATTTAGCAAAGGATCAAATTCTCAAAGTGAGAAGAAGAAGGACATGTCTAAGGTCAAGTGCTATGGCTGTCACGAGTTTGGCCACTATGTTAGTAACTACCCATGATAGATCATTCGGTGAGGATGACTACTCAAAGGCTCCAATCAATATCGAGCTCTGGCGTGATCCGATCTATAGGTTGTGGGATACGTGGAAGATAACCTGTGGGTGCTTCGTAGATATTCCCGACAGGGTCATGAAAATGGATGATGGATGTATGGTGGATTCTATGGGTGATTCTCTGGTCTAGTCCAAAAATCCTTAGCTTGATTAGCTACTATCTAGTGAGGATAGTTGTGCGATAATGATTGGTGGAAGTGGAGAGGATCTAAATACTAATGTGCATAAACCAACATCAACATCTGATTGACCTATGGGCCCGTTGGGTTGTGGGACCTGTGGATCACAACCGTAGGTTCATGGTCATTGTGGGCCTCCTATGGTCATGTGCAAAATCAATCCCTAATCCCTAATATCCAATAGTCGTATGCCTTTTCGGCCTCTATGTTTAGAACTAAAAGTTGTGCAATCTTCTCAGAGTACCTTACAGGCATTCTGCAACTTGAATTCTTAAGCTAGTGTCTATGTCAATGAGAATGTCTCCTGCGTCTTGGCTATGTGGGACCAAAGGATCACAACCGAATGTTTGCTCTTTTTCAAGCCCTTCTACAGTCATGCGGATATTTATTAGGGAAATCATGGTTTGGCTGGTTTGACCAAAACGTATGCGCTTTATCGTCTTCTATGTTTAATCCTCTTAACTGTGAGCTAATTTCTTGTAGGTCTGTTGTTGTTCGAAGACCTGAATTCTAAGATTTTGGTCTATGTCAGTTATTGCTGCAACAAGATTGGGTTGAGGCACGATTGGCTCGAATACGTATTCTCTGGGCTCCCTAGGTCCCGTGATTGTCATACAAAAGAAACAATATAAATCTAACTAAAGCAAAGTAAACTAATTATGTAAAGTATATCCACAACATATATAAATTCTCTATTTTTGTATTTTTGATAGAGTATTTAACAAAATTAAGATAACAACTATTTAATAGAATTGAAAGAGCAATTATTTAATATCTAGAAAATGACAACTAAGCTAATAACAAAATTTAAAACAAACAAAGTAGCCGAGTATAGCTACCTGCCTGTGTAGTTGTGAATCTATTATGAATAACCAAATAACTGATCTAATCTATTTGAAAGACCCCGATCTTACCTCAGAAGTGAGGAATGAATCATAGTTTCTCAGAAACTATCAATCCCCACAGCTTCCCCGACAATATCGAAAGTGAGATTAACTGAAATGAAATGATTCACTACTCTATTTGATATGTTTTAACTAGAACTTTGATAGCTTGAACCTGGATTTTGCAGAACAGTGGCGAATCCGATTGTGTGTGGCTTTGTCCCCTCAGTGTGGTCTCCTCATTCCTTCGTGCTCACGTGAATCCAGAAAAGCGTGTAATGCTAGCATCAATGAAGTAGGTATTGGAACAATGGCAGCTTTGGATGTAGACTTGAATACAATGCGAGTAGGAGAGGGATAGCACAAGAGAACAGAGCTTGGCTTATGTAATTCCTAGCGGGATTTATTGTGAGTCATGCAACACAAAACATCCAGAACCTGAAACTATCCTTCTTGATGAACAAAACCTGCAACTCTAATGGCTTCAGACTAAAAATGAAACTATCCTACCTCAATTGATTGTATGAAACAATAATAACACTAGAACAAGAAGATCATGTGGCTTCTAAACAACAAAATAAGACTAACTATGCATGCAACAAATGAAAACTATTGAATTCCTAAACAAGAACTGAAAGACTAAACTATTGAAATGAGAGGATGAGAGGCAGTTTTGAGGGGCCATTTGCTTGTAATCAAACCAACTATTTATAGAATTCCCATTCACCCAAAGGTAACTCCAACTAGGACTCTTTTACTATAAACAATGAAGAAACACTATTCCAGGGAACCAAAATCATAAATACAAGCAAAAATGGATGAGAAAGCTGGTAAAAGTTGAAAATTTACGTGAGTCACGTTAAAAGAAGCGTGCTGGAAAATGCGTGAAGGACCACCGCCTTGAAAGGGGTGGTGTTACAGACCGCCACCCCCTGGGCGGCGGTCACGAGACCGCCGCCGCCTGGGCGGCGGCGGTTTCATCACTTGAAGACCAAAATGCAAAGGAAAAGAGGGGAAAGAGTAAAACAGAGCATGCGGAGGCTAAGCGGGGCATGCGGGATGTTAACGTACACTTGGAGAGATTTTTCGGATCCCGAACACCTTGCGAGGAGACCTGTATCATCATTGGGGCATGTGTAACATCATTTCGGTAGTGCAGTACCCTTACATTTTGGGTACGTACATATTGCCCCCTCGGAGAAGCGTTTTAGCCATGAAGAGGTGTAAAATGGTGGGTCCGAGTATGGCGGTCCCGAAATGGGAAATTAGAAATTATACCTGACACGTCCGTGTGTCGAAATGACGCCATCCAAAATTCTCACTACCTGTAAAATGAAAAGAAGACTCAAGTGCAGATAGATAAAATAAGCCAAAAATAAATACTAAAATAATATGAAGTGAGGACTTACCATTTGCGGGGATAAGAACTTACCTCCATCGGCACTCCAAACCTATGAAAAGGGGCATCCAATGAGTCAAAATGCTATATATATAAAAATGGGCCCATTTTCCTATTCATTTGCGCGTGTTGATTTGATTGATTTTGAGCTCTGGGACCCACGGTGATGGTTTTTGATGAGAGTATAGTCGAAACGTTCATGATGAGATAGTGATCATGCCTCCACGAGCGGAACATCGACCCACGAGATCTCAGGTTAGTTCTTCTCGATTTACCATTTTTATACCTAAAATGTAAAAATGATGAAATCTTCACCATGGGGGGTAATTTTTGAAATTTTTAGTTTTAAATGTGTCCTTAGGGGGGACGCCTAATGGGTAGGCTCTCATTTTAGTCAAAATGGTCATTTTTGTGTTTTTGAGCATTTTTAGGGCACGTGACCCATTTGAAAATGTGGGACACAACCGCCGCCCTGAGTAGGGTGGCGGTTACAGGACCACCACCCTTTAAAGTGGCGGTTACGGAACCGCCACCCTACTCAGGGTGGCGGTCCTTTACAGAAATGCTAAAATAACATTGTTTTGAACCCATTTTTGCATTTTTAGTATTCTCATATGTTTTAATGATTTTTCCCAATGTGATTTTGGTACTAACTTACTCTTTTTTGCATGTTTTTGTGTTTTGCAGAAGAAGGAAGAGTACATCAGATGGAGCCATGAGAGAGAGTGTGATTGGCTTCCAAGCAGTGTTGGATGCACTTTCTCAGGCCGAGCAGGATACTCTTCAGAGGGCCATATATTACGTATATCACGGGTTCCTCATGTCACACCTTCTAGTCACATACTTGTGTGACTTGTTTTCATATTGGGATGCTGATCGGAACACTTTCCGATTTCCAGGAGTCAGGGGTGAGTGGACTATCACCCTGGAGGATGTCTACCACATCTTGGGAGTCCCGATCATTGGGAGATGGCTTACACTTGAGACAGTGGGGTCGCGGGCTCAGATAGCTCAGTGGGCTACATATATGGGAGACGCAGTTGTCTCCACTGGTTCGAAGAAGGGGGTGAGGGTCCATTCCATTCCTAGCTTGCCTATCCCTTTGATTCATCAGGCCATTATGGGGATCCTTGCCTCGAGATTGATCGGGGACAAGGGAGGGGACACCTTACTCTACTACTTGGTCCCCTATTATTACACAGATTGAGGCACATGGCGGATTTATGCCTGGGGAGCCGATATACTTGGGACCACCTACCACGACCTATACAGGGTGGTCCACTTACAGGGACAGTCTTTGAGCCATCCGACCTTGGTTATGAGTTGGGTCTATGAGCGTATCATCCCCTATGGGAGAGGCGTAGAGGTGGCGGATCCCGAGCCGTGAGGGCAGCCAGATGGATAGAGATGTCGGTGCTTAGAGCACCCCACCAGCCAGTTGCCTCCCTGACTACTGATGATATGGAGGCCACACCTTATCAGGCCATGGCAGGGTTGTGGGGTGAGGAGACCCTCACTTTGATTTCCTACTCTACTACAGGCAGCTTGTGGACAGGATGGGGAAGGTAGAGACACACCCTTTTGATCGAGTGCCTCAACAGTTTGGCCTTGCCTACGTTGGTATGCTTCCCCCAGTGGTGCCAGTGTTTAGATCAGTTCGGGAGGCTAGGGGAGGTCCTAGAGGCCGGGGTTGGACTGTTGTTACTCCTGGCATCCCTATTGCAGCTAGGTGGGTGGTACGTGCCCGAGAGAGAGTCGGTGCTCCTCAGCACCTTTACTTCATTGCCGCCGGTCTTGCCCATAGCGATGATGACCCTATTGATATAGACTCTGAGTCTGAGGAGTTCACAGGGGGAGAGATGGAGGAGGAGACCAAGGACATGGAGGTCAGCGAGTCGGGTGGAGAGGAGGATAGCGATCCCGAGTGGCATGACACTCAGGAGATCTTACAGGCCGAGAGGGTAGAGCAGAGTGTGGAGAGGGTGACTCTAGTCTCAGAGGAGTTGCCCTCTCAGGACCTAGGTGGGGAGGATGAGTCCATAGTAGGATGCTATGTTGCCCCAGACATAGGAGGAGGACATCAGTTAGTGGTAACATCTGTGGCAGGCGCTGATCCTAGGGATCCCTCTTGGAGGCCCGGAGATCCGAGTGAGTTGTCACTCTTCTTTTAATATTTGTTTTTAGCTAGGATTGCCTTAGTTGCTATCTCTCCTTTTGTTCATTTTTGTTTTTATCTTTTGATTATTTCTAATTTGTCTTCTTCTTTGCTTGTAGAGACTACTGATGAGTGGCGAGACTTGATTCACCGGGTATGTACTGATACCCTGATGCTCCCCATGGAGAAGACTCGCGCCGAGTTATCGGTGGATGCGGGGAGCCTTCAAGCAGCTGGTAGGCATAGTGATGTCTTTTCCCCTATCTGGCATGTGGCCAAGATGGTGACTTCCCTCCATACCGAGTTAGCTGGGTATAGGACTACAGAGCACTGATGAGGAGCCACTCATAGCGAGGCTACAACTACTGTTCGGGACCATGAGCCTTCAGTGCACTCAGAGCGCCGGCGTAGCCGGAGTCCTAGACGTGGTCATGCACCTTCGGAGGGATCTCATAGGGGTTGAGAGGCCACTTGGCTCTTTTTGTAGTGACTCTTGTTAGATTGTTTATACGATCATTTTGTATTTTCCGGGCTCATTGAGCATTTTGACCATGCCTAGCGCATGATGGCATTGTACATAAAACTTGATTATATATATATATATATATTTTTTTTTGGATCAGACTCTTGGTGTCTAGGATTTTGTGATTTATTTCCACATGTATATTAGATGCTTATTAGAATTCTTGTTTTTATATGCTTTTCAGAATGTATGCAATGGAGAACAAATGATACAAATGCTTTCTTTTTTTTGTATTTCATGATGTTGATGTATGATAATGTAGACACAATGTGATCTTGAACTTTAGTTTCTATAAGCAATTTTCTGGTACTTCATATTTGTTTTGACAAAATGTGATGATAAATTGATATGATGAGCAGATGAACTTGCCCCACTCCTAACTCCATGCAACTAGTAAGATGCGAGGGCTCACCACCGAGAGCTAGAAAGGGCACAAGCTATGAGGAGTGTTGAAATGATAATGATGGGAGATAGACAAAGAGTTGGTGGAACCAAATTAGGATGCTACAAACCTACCCTACTCAAGTGACTCCATAGTTTAGAATGTGACTTGCTTTGTAGTTTATCTAGACTTAGATCCGTAGATGGCCACTTGGTTGACAAAATCTGGTTTTCAAGGTTTTGAACTCTCTTGGAATTTTGGACATCTGATTCATTTGTTTTTGACTCAAGATTTCAAAGGTTTATTTGAACTATTTGCTTATGACCTTCAACGTTACTATCAAGAGGACCCCCTACACCTTGCCCCATGCTACTAGTAAGAAGCATGGGCTTATCACCATGGACAAGGTACAGGTGAGTAAGGGCATTCCCATCCTTTCCCAACCCTACGTCACTAGTAAGAGATGCACAAGTTCATCACCGAAGGTTGGTAGGGCAAGGAAATGTGTAAAAGTAAAATTTTCTGTTTGATCTATTATTCGACTTATTTATTTGAGCAAAATGTCAGTATGTTCTTATTTCCAAAGAGATCTATATACGGGATAGATGTGACACCATGAAGCTTCTAGAATAGACCATAGGCAAGACACCTATCCTAGGAAGAAACAAAAGTGAGAACAAGCATGCAGGCCTTGGTATGGCTACCATTAAGACTTTGTCATATCTAGCTTTAATTGATGACATGATTAAAATAGTTGATGATGTTATGAAAATGAAGAAGTATGATTTGAATGCTTCTGCCAATACCATCAGAAGTTTGTAATGAATTTCTTAAGAATAAGTCCCTTGATCACCAAATTTTATGAAATGAGTGAACAAAATGAACCTATCTAAATGAAGATGCAATGTAGATATAATTATACAAATAGTGCCGACGCTTCATGCGTAAAACCATTTAAGGTGCAAGGAATTGATAGTTTCACCAAATTCCTCACCTTCTAGTGTACATAAGAGATACGCACCATTTCCGTAGTCCTTCATGACTCGATATGGGCCCAACCATTTGGGCCGGAATTTCTTCCTTCACCGGTCTTCTTATCGATCCAAATTTGTCTAGTCTTAAAACTAGATCTCCTTCATATATTTCTCACTCATAGACCTTTTTGTTATACTGCCGGCACATCCGGTCAGCATAGACTCTATGCCATTGTTCAATGTTTAACCTGGCCTCATCTAGGCTTTCTAGTTGGGAGAGGCGTGCCTCTCTATAAGCTTCCTCATCCAAAATCCCTTGTAGTGAGATGCGGAGACTGGGTATTTCAACCTCAAGTGGGAGAACTACTTCTCCGAATACCAATGAGAAAGGAGTTGCTCCTATTGGTGTTCTTATTGAGGTTCGGTGGGCCCACAAGGCTAGATATAACTTTAAATGCCAATCTCATTTGTTTTCTTTTACCGTTTTGAGTAGAATAGCTTTCAATGTCTTGTTTGTTGCTTCAGCCTGCCCGTTGGCTTGAGGGTAATACAGGGAGGCCGTATGATGGTTTATTTTAAATTTACTTGCATAGCTCATGGACCTCATCATTCTTAAAGGACGTGCCATTATCTGAGATAATGATTTGTGGGACACCATACCTATAAATGATCTGTTCAAAATGAACTTGGCGATCACGGCACCTGGTACAGTGGTAAGAGGCATAGCCTCTACCCATTTGGTAAAATATTCGGTGGCCATGATTATGAAGTTATGGCCATCCATTGATGAGGGAGAGAATTTCCCTATCAAATCTAGGCCCCATGTAGAAAAGGGCCATGGAGTCACGGTTGTAGAGCTTGTGCCGACATGTGAATCTCGTGGGAAAATTCTTGGCATTTATGGCATCTACGTACAAACTCTACTTTGCGTCGTGTTTGAGAGTGGGCCAAAAATAGCCCATTCGATGTATTTTGTGAGTGGTGGCGTGACCACCGAAGTGGCCTCCACATATTCCACTGTGAGATTCGTAGAGAATCTTCTTGGATTCTTCTGTGTCAACACACCTTAGAAGCATTCCATCGAAAGCCTTACGATAGAGCACTTGTTCTATAATAACGTATTTAGCTACGATAATGCATAACCACCTTCTTTGTTGTGGTGTAGCACCTTCTGGATACGTATGGTCCATGATAAAATTGATAATATCAGTATACCAAGGACATTCAGAGATGGGAGGTCTGGTTTTGATGTAATATATGCATTCATCGGGAAAATCCAGATCTACTAGATCACCTCCATCTAACGGGTTGTCGGCTAACCAATCTTGCAATGATTTGTCCCTTAATGGACTTTTGGTTTACAAAAGTTAATTCAAATTCACCCATTAAGGTTATAAAGCATCCAACCTTTTTAGACAAAGACCCTTGCGTGAGGAAAGTTCGTAAATGGTCTGTTTTTACAATGACCCTTGTTTCTTGATTTAGCATGTAATGTCTTAAGCGTTTGGTTGCAAAGACTATGGCAAGGCATTCTCATTCTACTGCGCATATAACATGTTTCATAATCGAGCAACGTTCGGCTAATAAAATAGACCACACGTTCTCGTTTATCATCATCTTCTTGAGCCAACATGTAGGCTAGCGAGACATCCATAGCTCATGAATATAAGATCAAAGGATGATCTGGTCTAGGTGGCATTAACGTGGGAGGAGATAGTAAGAAGCGTTTAACTACTTCAAAGGCCTCATGGCATTCCTTTGTCCAAATAATGCAGCAATCCTTTTTCAACAAATTGTTGATCGGATGTACAACAAAACTTAAGTCCGGAATGAATCTCCGGATTGCACCGAGCTTTCCAAGAAATGATCTAATGCCAGAGTCATCTGATGGTGGGATCATCTCAAGAACAACCCAGATTTTGGCTGGGTCTACATCGATCCCTCGTGATGATATAATGTAACCTAGGAGTTTCCCTCCTGTCACACCAAATATGCATTTTTCTAGGTTTAGTGTGACTCCGTATTCGATCAAACGTGAAAGAATGATGCGGAGCACTTCCGGGTGATCACAACACTTCCTGGCCTTGGCCAACAAGTCATCTACATAGGATTCCATGATTTTATGAATAAGATCATGAAATATGTATGTCATTTCATATGTAGCGCCAACATTCTTGAGACCGAATGGCATAACAACGTAGCAATAAGTTCCCCAAGGAGTTATAAATGTGGTTTTGGCTTGGTCTTGTTTAGATATTCTGATTTGATTGTATCTCAGAACCCATCCATGAGAGACAAAAGCTCAAATCCAGTTGTTGCGTCAACAATGACATCAATGGATGGTAACGGGAAGTCATCCTTGGGGCACACCTTGTTAATGTCTCGAAAATCTATGCAGATGCGTATCTTCCCATTCTTTTTGAGAATGGGGACGATATTAGATACCCACTGAGAGTAATCCACCGGCTTGATGAACCCTACTTAGAGGAGCTTCATTACTTCTTCCTTCACCATGAGAGCTACCTTGGGTTTCATTGGTCTCGATTTTTGTTTAATTGGATTTGCATCTGATTTGGTGACGAGGTTATGTACCACAATGTGCGGTGTAATTCCCATCATTTCTTTATAATTAAATGCAAAAGCCTTTTGATGTTCTTTGAGGATTCGAGTGTGTATTTCTATTTCTTCTGGAGTTAACGAAGATCCTAGTTTCAAGATCTTTGGTTCTTCCTCGTTCCGATGTTAATATCAATCATTTCTTCGATTAAAGAAGTGTTACCTTCTTCAAACTCAGGTGGGGCTGGAGGTAGTTCCAAATCTTCTCCATTCTCTACCACGTATATGTCGAGTTCCTTTTGTGGGGGAAGCTCTACCATGGGATTTCCAAAGTAAGAAGATGAATGTGGGATTAAGGACAAATCTACCATGTGATGGGTGAGATGTAACTCTACATAGGCGTTTAGGTAATCAAGAGTGGTTATATCACTTTGTCAACATGACCTAAGATAGTAGATGTATTCTCAGCTATGTGCGTTAGAAGAGGGTTTGTTGACGTTTTCTTTACTAACGGTTCAATACGAAGGGATACCATGAAATGGGTGTCCTCCAACTCACTGTTTGGAGTGAAATGTGAAGTTGAGGTTGCTATCAATCTGCGAGAAGGTTTTGTTCTCGCAGGATTGCTTCAATTGATATGAAGTTAAATCCTTTGCTCAAATCTAATACTGCTGTTTTTTGTAGAGTCAAATGTTCACTCTAGTCTCATACACCTCAGAGACTTGGTTTGCTACTAATTGAGAGTCTCCTAACACTCTGATGTCATTAACACCGAGCCTTTTAGCTATGATGAGACCAAGGAGGAGGGCTTCGTACTCAGCGCCATTGTTTGTACATTCAAAATTTAATTTAAAGGTGAATGGTAGGATCTTTCCCTCGGAGAAGTAAAGATCACACCTACCCCAACCCCATAACAACATCTAGCTCCATCAAAGTGGAGAGTCCAATGTTTATTTGGGAAGATGGATGTTGGGACATTTGTTACGTCTATTTCTTCTACTTTGGTTACTTCTACCATGTAGAGTTCCTCTACTGGAAGAGAACCAACTCCTAGGGTACATCCCATACCTGTGGAATCAAATGGTAGGAAAATTGGTAGATCTTGTTCTAGCAACTCAACAATTTTTGTAGTAGTTCCTAATGACACTATTTCTACAACGTTAGCTTCATCCTTGAGGGCTGGGATGCTCTTGACTAGGTTCGTAATCTCTAGTTCTGTTGTAGGTATTAATTTTTCTTCTGGTTTTGAGTTGGTTGGTTTGTTAAGTTGGTTTGTTGGGAGTTCAAACTCAGAGTGAATGCCTGGCCTTTTCTTCAGGTCTGCTAGGTGTATATCGAATGGTTTCGGATCACCTTTTGCTACGAATATCTTTCCTAAGTGTAGGAATCTTATTTCTTGAAATAACATAGAAGGGATTGCCTTCATACGGTGTATCCATGGTCGGTCGAGGATCATATTATAGTTGGTTTCCCGATCTATAATATAAAACTCAGTGAGGATTGTTTTGGGTCCTAAGGTGACTGGTAGTATTATAGTTCCAATCGAAGTGGCTTTAAGGCTATCATAGCCTCTTAGTGTATTCCGAGTCGTGGAACAATTTGTCTCTCCATACCCTAGCTTTTGAAGGAAAGAGAAGGGGACTATGTTAACTACTGCCCCATCATCAACCATTGCGCATTTAATGTAATTGTTATAAACCCACACTTGTAAATGTAAGGTTGGATCACCTCTACATGCAATCTTAGCATCTCTGTTGGCATTTTGCTTATGTCGAATATAAACTCGATATCCCTATCCGGCTGCCCTGAGAGGGTGGATATCAAAGTCTATATGGTTTACCTATGTTTCGGGAGGAGGAGTGATGTTAATTAAATGACCTAAACCTAATGCTTCTAAAAGAGCAGCCCTATGGGCGGGAGAGTTCTTCAGCAAGTCCAAAAGGAGATGTGAGAAAAGGTCTTTGTTAAGTCATTAATTAAATCATAGGAACCTACGGGTTTTACTAATGTTTGTTGAATGTTATCTGGCTCTAGTGGGTAACTTGGATTTGGCTGAGAGGAATACTCTCGTGTCCTTGTTATGGCTTCCACATGTAGCTCAGTGTCTAATTCCACTAAACTGACTATCTTGGTTCATGGCTGACTTCCTAATTGTGGTGCGATAGGTGGATTTAGTGAAGTCGAGGCTTCATGATCATTGTTTCCTGTCATTACACCCTTGTTCGTCCCATTTGGATTTAATTTGTTGTTATTGTGATTTGGGAGCGGATCATTAAAGATCTTGAGGGGTGCATTTTGAGGGGAGACCGCCCCTGTGAAAGTATTTGGCGCAGGTGATGCAAGATCTGCTAAGAACATATCTATGAAAAGTTGTCTTTGTTCCTCTGGCAAATGTTGCATGAATTTATTGTAGTCACGACAAGTCCTAGTGTCATGGCCTCGAATTTTGTGGAAACCACAATATGAGTTGGGATTGTAATTCCTAGGTTGTTGGTTTGGCATGTGTTGTGGTCCAAAAATCTGATTAAATCGTTGACTATTAGGATTAAATTTTTGCGTTTGTTGCCTTTGGTTTTGATATCTAGTTGAGTTTTGACTTGGACCCTATGTTTGGATCTGTTGTTGTTGTTGTGGATGATTAAAATCCACTGTGTTGATTGTTGGGGAAAAATTGTTGTTTCGTTGATTGTTAACCGGTGGTGGAGCATTTACAACATTTGCCTTTTTTTCTTGGTTAGTTACTCCATCTGTTGTGACCCATGGTTCTTGTTAAGGATTTTAGGTCCTTGATTGGCATTTTGTGGTAGTAGGATAAGTCGTAGTATTTTGGTTGGGGATGATTAACCTCCCATTTGTTCCATATGCCTTGCAACCGCTATCAATTGTAGCTTGATCTATTCAGAGAGTGCTCTCGAGCACCTCATCATAAGTTCTTAGTGGGAACTTCTAGACTTCTTCCTTTATCTCTCTGCTGAGAGAATGAAGGAATAAATCACATAATTCCATCTGATCCATGTTTGGAGTGCTTGCTGAAGAATAGAGGACTGTACGCCATCTCTGGATGAAATGAGCAATAGATTCATTGTGTTCTTGCTTAATATGCAAGAATTCCCTGATTCATGTTCTCAACAATTTGTTCATGTCGAACGCCTTGATGAACTCTGAAATGAGTTGTTTAAATGAATGGATGGAGGCTTAAGGTATTTTGTAATACCAATCGAGGGCAATGCCCTCTAAAGTTTTGGGGAATATTTTAGCAACAACTCCATCCCAGGGGAGCAGTTCCTGAATGGTTGTGGCATAGGCCTTAATATGTGCATTCGGATCTCCCTCCCCTTTGTACTTGGGAAAATCGGGAAGAGGTCTTGGAAGCATGATGCTTCATATAGTGAAGTCTAAGGGCTCTTTCAAATATTCTGAATAAGTTCCTATCACATAGGTTTCGACCATTGATGGTGTTTGCTGAGGGGGAGGTGGGATGGTTTGTTGATATGGTGTAGCATATGTATTTGTAGGGGCATAAGGAAATCCCTGTGGTTGAGTGAATATGCCAGGAGAAGAGAACATATCTCCCTGTGGTGATTTGGAATACATGTTTAAGTATGGAGGAGCATTGCTTAGAAATGGATTGTTTTGTACTAAACCGAGAGGTATCATATTTTCCACTGGAGTGGCGTTAGAGAACACGGTTCTAGTTGGAATTTGTTGTGAATATTGAGGAGGCATGCCCAACGTGCCTGTTCCTGTGAGGAGGTCTACTTGGCTAGGATGATGTGGAGGATTGGAATTTCCTGCCTGTGTGAACTGCAAATTTTGACTTGCTTGAGAAAGTTCCAACCCTCTAACTTTCTCAACTAAGGCTGAGATGACCTCATTTGGTGAAGATACGGTATTTTGCCTTAGTGGTGTTTGTTGTATACCTTGAGGTTGTATAGGCATATGGTACCCTGCTATGAACTGATCGTTGCCTTGCCAAATATCATCGAGGGAATTTCCTATAGGTGGAGGAATGGAGGAGTTTTCTTGAAAAGAGACCTCGGGTTGTGTTTGCAAACCTCCTATAGGTGGGTACATACTTTGAGAGCGTTGTTCACTCCTGGCATAACGTGCTAAAAGTGACAAGCGAAGCATGGGAATCTACAAGTAACTCTTTCTCGCACCCGACCTCCCGAGGTCGTGTTGAGATAGCCGATGGGGATGGAATATACATGGGGTGCAGACAAACTAGTTAGGCAATCTTATGTCTTCGATGCACACTAATGGAATCTGCAAATCTAAGGAAAATAAGGCCCTCCTAACTTGAACTGGTGTGATAGATCGTTCGGCAAGGATGACTGCTCAAGGCTCAATCAATATCGAGCTCTGGCATGATCCGATCTATAGGTTATGGGATACGTGGAAGATAACCTGTGGGTGCTTCGTAGATATTCCCCGACAGGGTCATGAAAATGGATGATGGATGTATGGTGGATTCTATGGGCGATTCTCTAGTCTAGTCCAGAAATCCTTAGCTTGATTAGCTGCTACGTCTAGTGAGGATAGTTGTGCGATAATGATTGGTGGAAGTGAAGAGTATCTAAATACTAATGTGCGTAAACCAACATCAACGTCTGATTGACCTATGGGTCCATTGGTTATGGGACCTGTGGATCACAACCGTAGGTTCATGGTCATTGTGGGCCTCCTATGGTCATGTGCAGAATCAATCCCTAATCCCTAATATCTAGTAGTTGTATGCCTTTTCGGCCTCTATGTTTAGAGCTAAAAGTTGCGCAATCTTCTCAGAGTACCTTACAGGCGTTTTGGCAACTTGAATTCTTAAGCTAGTGTCTATGTCAATGAGAATGTCTCTGCGTTTTGGTTGTGGGACCAAGGATCATAACCGAACGCGTTTTCTCTTTTCAAGCCCTTCTACACCACGCGGATATTTATTTAGGGCAATCTGTGGTTTGGCTGGTTTGACCAAAATGTATGTGCTTCATCGTCTTCTATATTTAATTCTCTTAACTCGTGAGCTAATTTCTTGTAGGTCTGTTGTTGTTCGGAAGACCTGAATTACGAGATTTTGGTTTATGTCGGTTATTGCTGCAACAAGATTGGGTTGAGGCACGATTTGCTCGAATACGTATTCTCCGGGCTCCCTAGGTCCCGTGATTGTCATACAAAAGAAACAATATAAATCTAACTTAAGCAAAGTAAAGTAATTATGTAAAGTATATCCACAACATATAAAAATTCTCTATTTTTGTATTTTTAATAGAGTATTTAACAGAATTAAGATAACAACTACTTAATATCTAGAAAACGACAACTAAGCTAATAACAGAATTTAAAACAAACAAAGTAACCGAGTATAGCTACTTGCCTGTGCGCTTTGAATCTATTCTGAATAACCAAATAACTGATCTAATTTATTTGAAAGACCCCCAATCTTACCTCAGAAGTGAGGAATGAATCATAGTTTCTCAGAAACTATCAATCTCCACAGCTTCCCCGGCAATATCGAAAGTGAGATTAACTGAAATGAAATAATTCACTACTCTATTTGATATGTTTTAACTAGAAATTTGATAGCTTGAACCTGGATTTTGCGAATGCAAAGGAGAATTTGATTGTGTGTGGCTTTGTCCTCAATATGGTCTCCTCATTCCTTCGTGCTCACATGAATATAGAAAAGCGTGTAATGCTAGCATCAACAGTAAGTAGGTATTGGAACAATGGATGTAGACTAAATACAATGCGCGTAGGAGAGGGATATCACAAGAGAACAGAGCTTGGCTTATGAAATTCCTAGCAGGATTTATTGTGAGTCATACAACACAAAACATCCGTAACACGAAACTATCCTTCTTGATGAACAAAACCTACAACTCTAATGGCTTCAGACTAAAAATGAAACTATCCTACCTCAATTGATTGTATGAAATAGTAATGATACTAGAACAAGAAGATCATGTGGCTTTTAAACAACAAAATAAGACTAACTATGCATGCAACAAATGAAAACTATTGAATTCCTAAACAATAACTGAAAGACTAAACTATTGAAATGAGAGGATGAGAGGCATTTTTGAGGGGCCATTTGCTTGTAATCAAACCAGCTATTTATAGAATTCCCATTCACCCAAAGGTAACTCCAACTAGGACTCTTTTACTATAAACAATGAAGAAACACTATTCCAGGGAACCAAAATCATAAATACAAGCAAAAATAGATGAGAAAGCTAGTAAAAGTTGAAAATTTATGCAAGTCGTGTTAAAAGAAGCACGTTGGAAAATGCGTGAAGGACCGCGCCTACGCAGGCAGCCGTTTTTCGTCACTAAAGACCAAAATGTAAAGGAAAAGAGGGGGAAAGAGTAAAATAGAGCATGCGGAGGCTAAGCGGGCAGGCGGGATGTTAACGTACACTTGTAGAGCTTTTTCGATCTCGAACACCTTGCGAGGAGACCTGTATTATCATTGGGGCATGTGTAACATCGTTACGGCAGCGCAATACCCTTACAATTTTGGTACGTACAAACACCAATATCCAAATTTCTATGGGGAACTTGTCCAAGCTCAACCCAATTGGGAAAGGGACTGTTCAATTTCAGAGGGAGAATGGAAAGATAGTTCCACTTCATGATGTCTTGCATGTGCCAGGCTTAGGTATGAATCTGATTTTTGTATTTGTTCTTCAGGATAAAGGGTATAATGTACTTTTTAGAGGGACACATGTGTTGATTAAGCACAAGGATTGGAAATCACCCATAACTATTGGAGTTAGGAGTGGTCACCTTTATAGGTTACAGTTTGATACTCCTAAGGCACTTATGAGCAGCAGTAATCCTAGAGATCTTGGAGAGCTATGGCATAGGAGGATGGGCCATATTCATCATGGAGCACTTAAATTGCTTCGTGAGATAGTGACAGGTGTTCCAGAGGTGAGCACAGCATGATGATGTATGTAAGGGATGTGTGTTGGGGAAGTTTGTGAAAGCATATTTTCCAAGGAGTGACAATAGATCTAAAGGTGTTCTTGATCTAGTACATTTAGATGTATGTGGACCAATGTTGACAAAGTCTCTCAGAGGATATGTGTACTATGTTACCTTTATTGATGATTTCTCCAAGAAGACCTGGATATACTTCTTGAAGACCAAGGATGAGGTTTTCAGTCGCTTCCAAGAGTTCAAGGCTCTTGGAGAACTTGATAGGAAGGAAGATAAAGGTTCTTCAGTCAAATAATGGAGGTGAGTACAAAGGAAATGACTTCCAGGATTTGTGTACCAGAGAAGGAATCAAGAGAGAGTGGACGGTTCCTTACAATCCACAAAGCAGAATGGAGTTCTTTGAGAGGAAAACCATTCTATATCGTAGAGGCAACAAGGGATATGCTACATGACCAGACATGCCCTACTATCTATGGGCAGAGGCATGTAGTACAACAGTTTACATTCAGAATAGGGTTCCACACAAGGTACTAGGGAAGATGACACCAGAGGAATCTTTCACAGGGAAGAAGCCAGATGTAGGTCACTTCAGGATATTTAGGAGTTTGGCATATTGTCATATTCTAGAAGATACACGTACCAAGTTAGATCAGACTACAGAGAAGGGGTACCTTGTTGGGTACAATGAAACTTCAAAGGCATATAGGATTTTTATTCCAGGGACTAGAAGAATTATTGTTAAACGTGATGTCAAGTTCATGGAGGACAAAGCGTTTAGAAGGTCCAGATATTTTCCAGCAAATGATCAAAGTGAGCAGCCAACAAAATCTCCAAGTCCAAGTCAAGGGCAAAAGCTCAAGTACGCTTACTAAACACAAGCATAGACTCGGTAGTGAAGATTCACAGAGTATGGATCAAATGGTGCAACAGATATGCATCTAGAAGATTTAGAGGTTGATATTTCATCCTCTACAGTTGGCAGCAGGAACCGTGAGGTTCAAAACACACAAAGGGATACTCAGGAGTTTGTGGGAGCTCCTAGGAAGAGTACGAGATAGAGGAAAGAACCAGCCAAGTTCAATGACTATGTGGCATTAGTCAGCCAGTTGGTAGATAGTGAACCTTCCAGCTATCAAGAGGCTGCACAACATTAGGTATGGCAAGATGCTATGGTTGAGGAATATACTTCAATAATGCATAATGATGTGTGGGAGGTAGTGCCTAGACCAACAGATAGGGAAGTAGTTGGATCACGCTGGATATTCAAGATAAAGCACGGTGCAGATGGTAGCATCGAGAAATACAAGGCAAGGTTTGTGGCAAAGGGGTTCTCTCAGAAGGAGGGAATAGACTATGAGGAGACATTTGCTCCAGTGGCCAGGTATACTTCTATACAAGCTATAATCTCATTTGCAATGCAGATGGGATGGTAGATCCATCAAATGGATGTCAAGACAACATTCCTTAATGGTGAATTAAAGGAGGAGGTATACATAGAACAACCAGAAGGCTTTGTAGCACACAACAAAGAGACCCACGTGTGCAGATTGATGAAAGCCTTGTACAGACTCAAGCAGGCTCCTAGAGCGTGGTATGAGTGCATTGATACATACTTGCAGAAAATGGGCTTTGTGAAGAGTGAGGCAGATGCTAACCTCTACTACTTGGTGGTTGGGGGCGAGGCTCTCATTCTTGTTCTATATGTAGATGACTTGTTTCTTACAGGTGCACTAGGGCTCATAGAGGATTATAAGAGGGACCTTGCAAAAGAGTTTGAGATGAAGGACTTGGGACTCGTGCACTATTTTCTAGGCATGGAGGTGTGGCAGACAGATGGAGAGATTTTCCTTGGTCAAGGAAATATTGCATTGAAATCTTGAAGAGATTTGAGATGGAGGATTGCAAAGCCATGTCTACACCTATGATCACTAATTGGAGGAAGGTAGATACATCTAAGGACAAAGATGTAGATCCCACCTTATATAGGCAATTAATTGGTTTGCTCATGTATTTGGTCAACACCAGGCCGGATATAGCATTTGTAGTAAACTCTCTTAGTTAGTTCATGGTTGAGCCAAAGAGAGTGCATTGGACAACGGCCAAGCATGTGTTGCATTATTTGCATGGTTTAGTTGAGTATGGGATCAAATATGTTTGAGGTGAAGGAATCAAGTTGATAGGCTATACTGACGCAGATTGGGCAGGTAGTACAACAGACAAAAGGAGCACTTCAGGGTGTTGTTTCAGTTTAGGATCAGGAGTTGTTTCTTGGTTCAATAGGAAGCAGAAGTCTGTGGCTTTGAGTTCATCAGAAGTAGAATACATTGCAGCTAGCATGGCGACATGTGAAGCTATATGGCTTTGGAAGTTACTAGTGGCCTTGTTTGGTCAGAAGGTTGAGACTACTGTGATACACTGTGACAATCAGAGTTGCTTCAAGTTTTCTAAGAATACTAGTGTTCAATGATAGGTCTAAACATATAGATATCAGGTATCACTTCATCAGGGATTGTGTACAACGAGGTATTGTTTAACTACAATATATACCTACAGAGGAGCAGGTAGCAGACATTCTGACTAAGGCATTGGGGAAGGCAAAATTTATCTTCTTCAGAGATAAGATGGGTGTCATGCAGAATAGCTTCCTCGCTAAGAGGGAGTGTTAATTTGTTAGCTTGACATAATTGTTCGTCCATTTGCTAAGATTAGATAATAGTTATCTTATTGTTGAGAATATATTTAATTATTTTCTAATTTTTGATTTCCTTTAGTGACACCTTACAACCTATTTGTTATGGTTGTTAAGTTGTTATGTATCTCAAATTGTTGATTGAGAATCGATCTCGCCATTGGTTTACCAATGAGAGTAGTATAAAAGGAGGTCATTGGGCATTTGGAGAATACAAGTTTTGGATAAGCATTTGCGTGATAGCAAATGAGTTTGTAAGTCTTGCAGTGATAGCAAATGTTGTGTTAGCAAGGGCGCAGTGATAGCGTTGGGGATAGCAAAGTGGGGAATATCGGTGGGAGAAGTTGGGAGATTGTCGGAGTTCTCGCGAGTAAGAGGCAAGGAACCTTTGTATCTCTTAATTTGCTGAAGTTAATATAATTTCTCATTTGTATAACTGGTTTTCCCTTAGGGGTTTTCCAGGACAATTTGTCCAAAAATATTGTGTTCTTTGTGTTATGCATTTCTTGTCGTATTTTTATTAGTGAAGTTGCAATTGTGTTATTTTTCGATATTAGTTTGTGAATTAGTTTTCGGAAGTTAAATAATCTTTTAAGATAGGAGATTAATAATCAGTGACTGCAATAGAATTTTCATATTTTAACGGAAAAGAGATTATGACTTTAAAGATAATTTTGAGAAAAATAGAGAATATAGAGAATATTTGTAATGTTTGTCTTTAAAATAACCCAATCTTAGATTCTAAGTATTAACGACCATAGATGAAATCTTTGAGTTATGAGATTCTAAGCATTAGAGACAATAGATAATTTGTTTAAAAAGAAGAATATAGAAGATATCTCAGTAAAGTTCACCTTTAAAATAAGGTCAATCTTAAAATATAGAGATTCTAAGAATTAGATGTCTCATAGGTGACTTGCATAAAAAAGACAAATACGAGAGAATATATGTAACAAAGATGATTATATAGAATGTCTTGGGTAAAATAATATCAATCTTAGAATTTAATCTATTAATCATTTTTATTAGTTACCACCTTCGAAATTGCTTTTTCCTATAAAAATGTTAGATTTGATCTATTGTTAACTAAAAGCACCCCTTACTTTTACCCATTACCATGGTAAAAGAGTGAATAATTCAAAAATATATATTATTCTTTTATATATTAATAACTGCAATTTAGTATATTATTTTAAAAATTTGAAGTGAAATATTAATTATAAAAAAAAAAAAGTGAATGTTAATTTCTAATTGAATTAAATTTATTATTTATTATTTATTAAAACATATCAATATATTGACTATATAAAATAAATACTTTTAAATTTGTATTTGTTATCCATAGACAATGCTTGAAAATAGTTAGAAAAACAGCCTCCGAATGATATTTGTTTTTTCAAGCCAATTTTAAACCTTATTTTATGTTTTTTTTTCTTTCTTTTTTCCATAATATTGTATTTTGAGATTCCCAAAAATTCTAAGCAAGGTAAACAAATGTTTTTTTGGGAAAGTATGTTTCTAGCCGCTCCATGTAAAATACATGGAAGATTATAAGGAAGACTAACCTTAAGACAAAAAGTGTGTCTTCAGAGATCTCAAGCTGTTAACTAATCCATGATAAATATTATAAATGTACTGTTTGGTTTGCAAGAAAATGCAGGCTTACATCGCTTTTTTCTGTTTGGCAATATTTTTGTTTCTCAAACCATTGTTCAACATACTGCAACCCAAAAAGTCTAAATGTGACCATACATACAATAAAAGTTATAAGACAGAAAATATTGTTTTGGGTTGGGCAACGAAACAATACATTATTTAATATGTTCATAGAATTGTGGCGTGCTTAACCAAAGAACCAGGTCGATTCTGTGGATTCTGGAGCACCAACATGTCCCTCTTTTAGAAAGACACTATCATTTCTAGGAGTTCTGACCCTAATAATTTCAAAGAGGAAAGCTTGTCGTTAAGTTCAACGTTAGTGGTGTTTTATGATAATGCTTTAAACACTATTCATGGGTTACTATATATTTCTATATGCTATCTTTTGTTAAAAAATTATCAGCTCATTCATAGTGACACTTTCAGTAACAACATTTCTATTAAATATATAGAAATAAGAGTTTATCTATTAGGCAGCGGTCCCATGCGGGGGGAACTGCAACCAATTTTAAGGAGAAGATGGTTCTATGTAAAAATATTTTTTCACAAACTGCAGAAAACTGAATCTTCCCCAGAAAAAGTGGACAAACGATTACATAGGAAGGTCATTTCCAATTATTGGAATAGGTGGGGAGCTGAAACTTTTTTTTGTTGCCTTCCATTATTTTTGTCCACATGTCAACAGATAACTGACTAGAGAACAATATAAATATGATGATTTTAAATTATAATATATATACATAGAGTATTCTCCGAAGTCTTTGCAGAAAAACTGGGAGAACATGAAACCGCAGAGCTACTAATTTCTCTTATAAATTCTTTACAGTAATTGCTAAAAATTATGCATTGTCCCCTGCATGGGACACCAAATTTTTTTCCTCCAATAATCCCATGAAGGATGCACCAATATAAAAACAAAAATAATTCAAAAAGAACAAATTCAAATGAAGAGATTTTTCCTGAAAACCTTCGAAGTCCATGAAGAAGGAATTTTTCATATCTCCCAAAATACTCAATGGGTCGAGATGTTGTCTTTTACAGAAATTAAAATTTTCAGAGGCCATGAGGATCCAAGTGATAGTTTTTTCATACATGGCCTATATTTTTTACGGCGAGAAAACCCTTGTTTTCCGCATCGAATCAAGTTGAAATTTTAGAGGAGCACTATCTAGCAAGAACCCACATCAGAAAGTTCTTTGCGTTGCAAACCAATAACCAGAGACCCAATTTCCAAAAATAGTAAGGCTTCCTACACGGGGACTGACTATTTTTGAAAGTTAACACGAGAATCAGTTGTGACAAAGACGGTGTGCACAGAGGACATTTAGAAGGTCGAAGAAATATTCCAAGTGCTTGAACCAATGAAAAAGAACTTACTAAAAATAGTAAGTTTCCCATATAGGTACCTACTATTAATAATAAGTCATTCCAACAAGTAGTTTTCGGAGGAGTGAATGAAGGAGCAACCATTCAAGTCAATATCATCAATTGGGATCTAGGAAAGAAAATTCTTACACCTAATAAAAGTACCAAGTTACCATTTCCAAATATAGTAAGTGTCAGGGAACATGATATTCAAGTTTATAGAATGGGCATTTTCACTATCACCAACGATGTCTTCATCAATATTTTTGGCCTATCTCCTCAATGTACCATCGTTTCCAATAGATCATGGCGATTGTCAAAAAGGTTTTTCATAAGCATTACTCACAGGTATTTCGACACTCATTTCATGGTTCAATTTGCATGTGTATCACATGCAAGGCGGAGGTTTCCATCATTGCGAAATTTTCAATTCAGCATAACAGTGTGGCCATGTTGTAAGGGTCCTAATAGGGTCGTTTTTAGATTCTATCTCTTCACAACGGATCTTCATAAGTGAGGCTCACGGTCAAGGGAGTGATTCAACAGTTAGTTCGAGTGTTCTTGCATCATCTAAAGGAAATCTCTCATGGTATAGTACATTCAAAGTTCCATAGTTCAATGCATTGGGGCATTTCATCAGGTCATCTGACAAGGTTCAATCAATCGACAGAGTAGTTTCTTCTTCAACATGTTCCTTCCTCTTTCTTCTTCTCTCTTTCTCTCTCTTATCTCATCCCCCACAAATTTCTCTCTTCAATGCTACATTTCTTCGTTGGAGGTCAGCACTTTTTCATGTGTCCTTAATGAAATTAGAAAAAGAAACTTTATTTTCTAATGTAAAAGTAACATTTATGTTATAAAAAGGGACTTAATATTTTCCTAAGAAATTGAAAAATTTTAAGTTGTGCGAGGAAATATGAAAAGTCATTGGGGGTATATGAAGAGTCATCTCTCTTCTTATAAAAATAAAATACTTCCCATTTTCAAAGGGTTGTTTGCAAATTTGTGAATTCATGAGAGAGCATTTGTCTACTTGTGGAAGAATAAAGAGTTAGCCAATTTTCTTCTATTTCCCCCTTGTTATTTGTCCTCCATTCTCAAACTATGTAGGTTACAACTTTAATAGAAATACTAATTAAGCAAGAAGTTTTTGTTTTTCAAGGCATATGAATGTGTGCATCTTTGTATGCATGGTTTCCTTTAGCTAGTAGGATGGATGTTTAGGTTTTTTCTTCTCATAAATGCCTGTGTTGAAATTTATAACTAGTGTGTGCAGAATCTGAGTTTCTACACTCAACATTAGTTCTCCTATCTTTTGTTCTTACTCCTTTCCCGCTCTCTGAGACAAATTATTCTCTAGCAAGCAATTTCTAGGTTTCCATAGGGTCAATGGAGTGCCCATGTTGGATTCCCACCGCAAGGTCACCAGAAAAACCATATTTTCATGTGCATTTAAACATGGAAGCTGCAACATCTAAATAGAGTGACTTGACTCCCAAAGCATTACTAAGAAATCCATAGATTTTTCCACTCGACAAATTTTCTCCCCAACAAATTCCAATGAATAATTTGTCAATGTAAATCTAATTTCTATCGGCGATAGTTGTTTTCATCGACAATTCATTTAAATATCTTTATATTAACAAGCTTAACATTCACACTTTTATCAAATTAACTAGAAACATTTTTACACCACATGAATAGTCTGATACATCTACTTAAATGATAACTAGGAATTAGAGAATGAGACCAATTTTTTTTTTCTTTCTAAGTAACTTAAATACAATCTTAGACAATAGTACACTTAAAGAAACACGCTTTCACCACCAAAAGTTCCTTATAGTGCTAACCGAGGGGCATATTAGATAATGGAAAGAACTTATACCCACATCACCTACTTAACCCAATAAAAGTTCAATATTTACTACCCAAGGTATTTAATAATTTAATTCCTTCCTATAGAATTAGGATACTGCATCATTGCCTAAAGATGTTTATTGCTGTTAACTCCCGATATATTCTTATAAAACAAAATATACTCACTAAAGTAGGGTAACAATTGTATTTAGGAAAATATCATCTACTTCGAAATCATTGCCATGATACTTGCAGGACAGTGCATTTTAGCCCAATCATATGTATAGATGCATTCTTTGCCCATATAATAAAACAGTAAAGAAAAAAACCCCCTTTATATTTCTAATGAAGAAACCCAATTATTTTGACAAAGTTACATCAAGGGATTCACATTCCCTAGTTTTATTAACTCCACAATAATCACATAAGTTTTTCAAGGTAAGAGTCGATCGATAAATAAGAGAAAGAAACGAGTTTTATCAAATTGTAATTAATAGAGAACAATTTAGCACGGATAATTCACCCAACCGATCAAAGTTTAGTACAAGACACTCTTACAAACAAATTCACTCTTTCAAGAGTTATCTCACAAAAATAGGCGCGACAAACTTAAACAAAATAAGAGGCTAAAAAAATATTAAACAACCTATTACATTCAGCGATTCGTTGATCTCGAAGGTCCACATTGGTTTTATATGAGTAACAAAATAAACCCGCAAAATAATAAATCTACTCAACAGTCAAGTCAAAATACACTTGATATACCCATTTCAAGTTTCTCCCGATGAATCACAACCAAATAAGTAGAGAACCCATGCAAGTTAAGATGACTATACTAGACCAAATTGACTAAATTCGACCATTAAGCGTAGCATTGGTGCTAAAAATAATCTTTTATTTTTACAAATACCATTTAAGAGTAAGATTTGCATTGATTAACATAGTTGAAATGTTGACTGATCAATGAGTTATTTCATTTATTTTTAGTGTTATTTTTTCAATGGTTAGTAACCAATTTAATGGTTAGTCAACAATTTAATTTATCTCATTTACTTAGTTGGAGATGTTCTTGACTGGTCTTGGAATGAACTTGGATGGATTAAAATGCATCAAAATTGAGTAGGGACTGATTCTAATGCCAACCAAATGAGTAAATAAGGGAATTTATTTTCTTTTATATCATTTCATGTGATATAATTTAGCACTAAATCCCACTTAGGAAGGAAAATAAGTGTAAACATAATAAATTTGACTATTTGCACACACGGGACATAACAATAAGATATGGGACAAAATCATATGTGATTATGTCCAACCTATAGGATACTATCTAAAAGGATAGAATATTTCTTGTGACAATCTTGAAGACCACGACAAGAAGTGTAAGATCTCTATGAGAAATGAGATCAATAGGTTTTTGAGCAAGTAGAATAGGAGAAAAGAAGTTATTTGCATATCTTAAGAGAGAGTACAATAATGTATTTCATTTTTTTGGTAGGTGCAAGTCATGAATAAATGATATATGCCAAATTAACAATATCAAGTACCAAATTCCTAAATTTAGGTGTCTAAAAGTATTGTAATCTATGATCAAGAATGTTTTGTAATACTAAGGCTTTAAAAAATAAGAGAAAATACTAGCTACCCAAAAAAATTGTTTTAAATACAAAATATTGGAAAAACAGAATTTATCAACATTTAAGCTAAGCTTAATCAAAGCCGTACAAAAGGGGTAAAATTTGTACAAATCTATTAATTCTTTTGTTAAGTATAGGAGTAGAAATTTAAATAAGGTAGCTGATACCTTGAATAGGGGATGACTTTTAGTGATTGAACTAACTCGGATATGATCCATTGAATTGATGTTTTTAAAATACGCGTCTTTGTTTAGAGGCCCACAACCATTTGTGCCATACAAGATTACTAGGAGAGAACTAAATCAATGAGATACAAATTAGAGGATTCATTCGAGACTTCGACGTGGATAAAGTTTTGCAAAACTTGCTTAACAACTTGCCAATAAAGTGATGTAAAAATATATGTACTTGAGGATATAGAATATGTTAGCATGCTAAAGGAAGGAGTCATATCCATTAACATTATGATGATATCAATGGATTGTGTGTGGGTGAGCGAGAATTCAGAAATGTAATGGCTCGATCTTTGTTGTGTTAAACAGATCTTCCAGAGAGAGAGTTGGATTACATGGATTGAGTAATAAAGTTGTGTTAAATAGGGGCACTAAATTTGTAAATATTTATGTAGAATATTATATAAGAAAGTAGGCACCCATTTGAATTTATCTTATCCTTTTGAAAGTAGTTGAAAGTAGAAAGCACCTTACATGATGCATGACCATAAAAAGATGATGGTTTGAGAAATATTCTATTCTCGCCTATCTCTCACATATGTTCGCGGGAGAGATATTTATCTAAAAACAATTAAAATTGAACTAAATAAATGTTGTGACACGGTGGTGGGCCTCATGCTGTTATTTTGGAGGTCACGGGTTCAAATCTGCTTATCTCATTATATACAATATTAGTATTTTCATTTATGTTTTAGAAAAATATATATTAAATTTTAAAATTGAATAAATATAAATATAAATTATCATGTTTAGTTAAGTAGTTATGGGCAAGGGACATTCACATTATTAATATAGCCAAATTCTAACCAAGCATGATTTACTGCAAATAATATGAACTCCAAAGAAAATAGATCTCCTTCTTCATTATCGAATAATGAATTACAATGTTTCCTAAATAGGAAAACAACTCCCAACTCGAGTTGCCAAGTAAACTCTAACTAACTCTAACTAAATCTACTCTAGGTGGCGAAAATTACTATTTTTAGCAGTTTACTAGAACCTGCTATTCTTAGTAAGTTCGCATGCTTATTCATACGGGCACAAAAATTGCCACACATCTTCTACATCCCTAAATTAGAGGAATTTCCAACTTTCTAACTCATAATGCAATTATTAGACTAAAATTAACTAATGCCCAAAAATAGGAAAAAATCGAACTATAACTTAAATCCTAATTTTCGGCCTCAAGATGGCGGATTTAGGGCCCGAAAATGTGTCAAAACTTGCCCCAACTGGTAGGGCAAGTTGCCGCTGCGTTCGTCTCATTGAAACACGTGGTTTAAAAAAAAGGACTCAAACAGACACCCGGAGCTCAAGTTATGACCTTGTCAAGTTCCTGCTAATTTTGGCGCATCATTCTCCCCTACTTGAAAAAAACGCAGCTCCTGCAAGTTGTCTTCTTCAAACTACTTCCATTTATCTACATCTAATTTCTTAATCTCCCACTCTATGACCCAAGTATTGTCCTCTTGTTCCAGTCCTTTCCAATGTACCAAATATTTGTTGTATTTCTCATGTCGCATGTCCATTGTTTTCTTATCTAGAATCGATCCACTTCTTCTTTCTTCTTCACTAGAACTTGCTGCCTCCAATCTACTACTTCATCAAGAACATCCCCTTCTACACCATCCCCATGAAAAGAATACAAATCTAAAACATTAAACACTGGAGAAATATCAAAATTCCCTAGCAATTCTACCTCATAAGCATTATCATTTATTTTTTCACGATTTTAGGGGACCAATCTTCTTGTACTTCAGCTTGTTATAGGTTCCTCTTGGAAACCTTTCCTTCCATAGATATACCATAACTAACTCACCAACTATAAATACCTTTCTCCTTCTGTGCACATCTGCTATTTCCTTATACTTATCATTACTATTCTGCAGCTTCTTCCGCACTTCTTCCTGTAATTGTTGTATATGTTCGGCAAAAATGCTTTTGCATCATCACTGACTCTGCCATCAACTGGTAGCTATACCAAATCTAACACCCCATTTAGATTACTCCCATACACAATTGAAAATGGAGACTTTCCTGTGGATCTATTTATGGAACTATTATATGCAAACTCAACTTGTGGTAATGCTAAGTCCCATTGTTTTGTCTTTTCCCCAACAATGCACCTTAACAGGTTTCCCAAACTTTGATTTACCACTTTTGTTTGCCCATCAATCTGAGGATGATAGGCACTACTGAACTATAATTGAGTTCCCAATTTCTTCCATAAAGTCTGCCATAAGTGACTTAAGAACCTTGTGTCCCTATCTGAAGTAATGATTTTTGGAACACCATGCAAACAAACAACTTCTTTAAAAAAAAAATCTGCTATGTCTGTCGCATCACTTGTTTTCTTACAGGCAATAAAATGAACCATCTTAGAAAATCTATCAACCACAAAAATTGAGTCATTACCTTGTGTTTTTGGTAATCCCAAAACAAAATCCATACTCAAATCTATCCACGACCCTTTAGGAACAGGAAATGGCATATACAACCCTATATTCTATGCATGGCCTTTCGAGACTTGACAAATTCGACACCTCTCCACATATCTTACCACATCTCTTTTCAGCTTTGGCCAATAGTATTTCTCTGCTACCAAGGCTATCATCTTATCTTTACCAAAATGCCCAGCCAATCCTCCACTATGCAACTCTTTTACTATGTTCTCTCTCATAGACCCAACTGGAATACATAGTTGGCGTCCCTTGAATAGATAGCCATCCTGTAAAATGTATTCATCCAGAACATCTCCTACATTTTCTGACAATGGACAAGTTAACCTTTCAACAATATCCTTGAAATCAATATCAGAAGAATACAAACCCTTTATTGCTTCAAAACCCACCACCTCATTTTCCATAGTGGTAAACAAAGTCACACACCTACTCAATGCATCTGCAACTTGATTTTGTTTTCCTGATTTATGTTTTAGAGAAAAAGTATAACCCTACAAAAATGATACCCACTTTGCATTCCTACTATTCAACTTCTTTTGTGTATTCATATACTTCAGGCTATGTGGTCTGTAAATAACACAAACTCCTTAGGCACTAAGTAATGCCTCTAATGCCTTAATCCTTGTACAATTGCATAAAATTCCACATCATAAGTAGAGTAGTTATTTCTTACCTCATTCAGTTTCTCACTAAAGAAAGCTACTGGCTTTCCACCTTGACTTAGAACAAGTACCAATACCCACATGTGATGCGTCACAATCAACCTCAAACACTTTATCAAAATCTAGTAGTGCAAAAATAGGTGCCTCTGTCACCTTCTTCTTCAAGAACTAAAAACTATCCTCACTTCCTTCGTCCACAAAAATCCCTTCCTTTTGTGCAATCTGTTATAGGTGCTACAATACTACTGAAATTTTTAATAAACTTTTTGTAAAATGTTGCTAGACCATGAAAGCTTCTTACCTCTATTATACTCCATGGAGTAGGCCATTCAATAATTGCCTTTATCTTTTCTAAGTCCATTTGTACCCCATCTACTGAAATAATAAAGCCCAAGAATACCAAACTCTCTTGCATAAATGTGCACTTCTTCATATTTGCATATAGTTTCTCTTTCCTTAACACTTCAAATATCACCCTTAGATGCCTCAAATGTTCTTCCTTAGTTTTACTAAAGATCAAGATATCATCAAAATAAACCACAACAAACTTACCATTATACTCCCGCAACACAGTGTTCATCAATCTCATAAAAGTACTAGGTGCATTGGATAACCCAAATGGCATCACCAACCACTCATATAATCCATTTCCTATCTTGAATGTTGTTTTCCACTCATCTCCTTCTCTGATCTGAATCTGATGGTAACCACTTCGAAGATCAATCTTGGTGAAATACCTAGATCTAGCAAGCACATCCATCATATCATCAAGGCGAGGTATTGGGAACCTATACTTGATTGTAATTTTATTGATTTCTCTGTTATCAATGCACATTCTCCATGTTCCATCCTTATTTGGTGTTAATAAAGTTGGGGTTACACACAAACTCATGCTCTCCCTCACGACACCCTTTCTCACGAGCTTTGCCACTTGCCTATTCAACTCAACATGTAATGTCGGGCTCATCCTATAAGCCGCTTGATTTGGGAGTGAAGACCATGGAATCAAATCAATATGGTGTTGAATATCTCTTTTGGGTGGTAATTTGTCTAGTAGCTCATCGGGATAACATCAATTTTTTTATTTATTAATTCTGTTGTTTCTACTGGTATTTTTGCACTTGCAGGTTCATCCTTGTTGGCGACTAGTGCATAACAAAAACCAGTTGCCTTTTCCTCCTTCACAAATTCCTTTATAGAAAGCATATTTTCAGCCTTCCCCTCTTCCTTGAGAGGTAGTAAAACTATTTTTGTGCCATCCTTCTAGAAAGTATAAGTATTCTTCCCCGTCATGAATAACTTTCCTATCAAATTGCCATGGTCTTCCTAGCAGCATATGACATGCATCCATAGGAATAACATCACACCAAATCTCATCCTTGTAACTTTTCCCAATAGAAAAACTTATTAAACATCTCTTATCAACAGTAACTTCATTACCCTTTTTAAACCATGCAATACGGTAAGGGTTAGGATTCTTCTCACAATGCAGACCCAATTTCTTGACCATCTCATTTGAAACCATGTTCTCACAACTACCACCATCAATAATAACATTACATACCTTTCCTCCAGAAGTGCATCTTGTTATGAAAATATTTGTACGCAGCCATGCATCCCCCTTGATATCCTTTCTTGGAGCAATCATCAGAGAAATCATCATCCTCTTGATCATCAAATTTTTCTCCAACATCCGGTGGAATTTCTAGGTCCTGTTAATCTTCTACTTGTTCAGCTTTATTAAGATTTACTCTTGGTGCATCTCCTTTTCTCTTGTCATGTGAATAAGAATGCGGGCATTCAAAAGCCCGATGCCCCTCTTCACCACATCTGTAACAAACAAATGGTCTTTGTGGAGCCTCCCATCCTCTATCGCTAGTGTATCCTCTACCCCTAGAAAATCCTCTGCCTCTTTGTTGATTTTGGAAATCTTGTCTCATATCTTCTTGCTTGTCTAATCCACGAGATGATTCTCCCCTACCTTTGTTGAAACCAGCTCATCCCGAAAGGAAGATGAGGCCCCCTATTCATTCCAGGTGATCTCCTAAAACTTTGATGATTTTGTTTTTCCTTGGCCTTTAAGGCTAATTGATAGGCATCCTCCATGCTCTTAATCCTATGCATACTTATCTCATCTTGAATAGAAATTTTTAATCCATTTACATACCTTGCAACCATTTGTTCCTCAGTTTCTTCATGCTCTACACGAATGGAAAACTTGTAGAACTCATCTATGTATTCTTGCACTGTTTGTAGGTTCTCATGCTCGAGATTCTCAAACCCTGGACTATAAAGGGTTTGTGCATAATCCACAAGGAGAAATTTATCTTTCAACTTCTTCTCCATCTTACTCCACGTCCTAATTCTTTCTTTCCCCTTTCTTGACCTCTCTTTCTGTAGGTGATCCCACCATAACATAGCATGACCTTTCAATTTTGTGCATGCAAATTTTACCTTCTTTTCTTCTGACATAGCCTTCCACTCAAAAAATTTCCCCATGCTAGTCAACCAGTCTATCAGCTCCTCTGGTTTTAGACTACCACCATACTCTGAAACATCAACTCTTATCCCATCATTCTTCCCTTCTAATGCGTGAAGCATCCTTTCTTCAAAAGCTAATGGTGGCGCTTGCGTTTCCTCCTCTTCACAAACTTCTTCTTCATCTGTGTCATCTCCACCTTGATTTCCTCTTTGGGTTATCATTGCAGCAAGCGCAACAACTTGCCTCTGTAGATCTTGCATATTTCTATTCATCTGGGCAATACCGCCTCCTCTTCCTCTTCCTGCCATTTTTTTATAAAAGACTCGAACCCGCTCTGATACTAGATAATGTAGCCAAATTCTAACCAAGCATGATTTACTGCAAATAATATGAACTCCAAAGAAAATAGATCTCCTTCTTCATTATTGAATAATGAATTACAATGTTTCCTAAATAGGAAAACAACTCCCAACTCAAGTTGCCAAGTAAACTCTAACTAACTCTGACTAAATCTACTCTAGGTGGCGAAAATTACTATTTTTAGTAGTTTACTAGAACCTGCTATTCTTAGTAAGTTCGCATGCTTATTCATACGGGCACAGAAATTGCCACGCATCTTCTACATCCCTAAATTAGAGGAATTTCCAACTTTCTAACTCATAATGCAATTATTAGACTAAAATTAACTAATGCCCAAATATAAGTGAAGATTTTCAACATGGTTAAAATGCGAACTCCCTAGTCCCATGCAGCGAACCCTAATTGCTTTGTAGCAAAACGTGAACTGTCTCAGAAACATGGTGGTGGCGGCGCAAAATCTAAACAGGTTTACTTTCAGCGTGGAAGCGACAAAGAAACAAGACTTGTCTATTCTAGTGAGACCACCGGTTGGGGTGTAGGAGCTTCTAGATCTTCAAATGGAGGTGGCATCCTGCGTTTCTGGGCCGAGGTTGGTTGTAACCGGGCTCTGCATGGCATCCACACAACATGCCATGTTAATGAGAAGGGATCCTCTACTTTGGATCCATCCCAACACCCTGTATCTCCCCTGAAGCCGAATGGCTTAAACGCCATTGGCCGAAACCCTGGAAATATAGGGGATGCTTGTGATGGAAATGCCCTGTCCTTTAGGCAACCTGGTGTTGTTGAACTCCTTCATCTAGAAATCACAGCTGCTCGTGATTGCTTTGGGGGATAAATCCAGTGGATCTGATGGTGGCTCCTTTAAAGAGGCACTGAATGGAAAGAAATCTGTCATATCCCCTACTAAAATTCCCCCTAGTATCACTTTTGGCAAGGAGGTTATTGAATCTAAGGTTTTTTACTAGAAAAATGCTTTGATCTGTAGATTTGGGGGTTTTTGGCCTACCCTACCAGTGTTGCATGCTTGGATCTCCAAACACTGGAGCCCACTTATAGACGGAAGGTTGGACCTCTACCCCTGTGCGAAAGGTATTTTTATTGTTGTTTTCTCTTCAATACATGACAAGGAAATCATAGAGTCAAAACTATGGATTTGTCAATCACGCTATCTCATTATAAAACCATGGTTTCCCTCTTTTAATCCACTCATTAAATCCTTCTCTTGTAAACCTGTTTGGATTAGATTGCCCCATCTACCCTTGCAATTTTGGTCTAGTGAATGTCTGATCTCCATTGGAAATGCCTTGGGACATATTATTTACATTGATTCTCAAACCACCGGCTATACCCATACTACCTATGCTAGGATCTTAGTTGAATTGGATACCTCTAAAAACCTCCCTGCAAGTATAGATCTTAAAGTTCAAAATAGAACTTGGTCACAACCATTAGATTACGAAGGTATACCCTTCAGATGTAGAAAGTGCTTTGGCTTAGGACACACTACTGCCAATTGTGGGTTAGCAAAGCACACTGAAAGAAAAAATTGGTGGAAAGATGCTCTGCCAGAACATATGGTTATAGAAGCCAAGGAGGATCTTTCAAATGATGATTCTGACGATGACTCTAAATCGGTTCCGGAAACTCCTATCTCAGAAATTTTAGTTGTTGACAATAAGAAATCAGTTGTTCCAGCTTGATAGCATGGCAAAAAGGAAAATACCCCTCCTTCATATTTAACGGAAAAAATTGCTTTTTCACCGATTAATTCTATTGAAGTAGCTCTTCCTGTTGAGGAGGTCACGGAGGGTGGAAAATGGTACACAAAAAGAAGAAACCTATTAGAAAGAATACCGGTTCTCCACCTTTATGATGGTTATTTGTTTTTGTGGTGCGGTTGTTTGTTTCACCGTAATCCTGCTCGGGCATTGCAGTTTGTTTGCTGCGCATCAGCTGTTTAGCAGTTGATTTGTTGTTGGTTTGGTTTTTTCCTGGGCAGGTCTTTTCCTGCTTCTTGGTGTTCATGTTTTATCTGAATTTTGATCTTTTTAGTGTGCTTTCACTATGTTTTCTGGCTTTTTGAGCCCTCTTGTTCAAGGGTGTAGTCCCTTTCAAAAAACTATTTATCCATAATAATAATAAAAAACTAATGCCCAAATATAGGAAAAAACCGAACTATAACTTAAATCCTAATTTTCGGCCTCAAGATGGCGGATTTAGGGCCCGAAAACGTGTCGAAAACTTGCCCCAACTAGTAGGGCGGGTTTCCGTTGTGTTCGTCTCATCGAAACACGTGGTTTAAAAAAAAACGGACTCAAACAGACACCCGAACTCAAGTTATGACCTTGTCAAGTTCTTGCTAATTCTAGCACATCAATTATCAAAATTAGTTATGATATGATCATGGCTTAAAGGCTTTGACTCTACACTCAATAAAAATTGATCCCTCATACATTCCATGTAAACTAAAAAACTTAACCAATGAACCATGAAATGACCTTTGACATGTCTAACATAATTTAAAATTATGTACTCAAAACATAATTAATTATTTTTAAGCAATATTTCAAGACTTGTGAACCATATAGGTAAATAATTATTCTCTTAACTAATTATTTAATCAAAGAAATTCTTAATTGATTTCAATTTGGTATCCTAGAAAGTTAGAGCCTATGAGTTTGGTTAAAGAATTATTCTTGTGAAGGAAGAGAAGTCTCCTCTTTTCATCTAATCTTAATTGAAGATCAGAATGTTTTTGATTGGTTTTGTGTATTTTAATTACTTTAAGAAAGTTTTAATTAGAACTTATAAGAAAGAAAATAGATTTTTTATTTTTTTATATTTTATATTTAAAAAAAAAAACATTTTACAAATAATCAATGTACGTATACAAACTTGTATCTGTTAAATGTGTGGAGTGAGAGTACGTGCACATAAAAAACATCTCGAAACTAGCATTTGAAGAGGGTTGTATCTTAAGATTATGTGTTTGTATATTGGGCAGCTCGTTTGATTCCCAGTGAACATGGATTACTATATAATTCGCAATTATAGTGTATTGTTATTTATATAGTAATCTGTTCTAACTGCGGGTTAACTGGCAGTTCAAATTCATGAACATATATGAAGGATAGAAATTACCACGAGGAACCATAAAATCCAAATTGTGGCAGTAGAAATAAGAAATATAGACACATTTTAAGAGTGTTTAAGTAAATTGTGTTAGAGATTTTCATACAGTTTAAAATATAAATATTTTAATTATTTCCTTTTCATAAACAATTGTGGAAACATTAAAAAATGTTTTTAAGAAGTTTTTCGATTCTATAACGTTCTTCAAAACCTGATAACTTTGATGCAATATTAAATCACAGCTGCCATTGCTCATAAAATTTTGTTTTGATTGGGAGTAATTTATGTTTAAAGGATGACGAAATTGAAGCACCATTAGGTCTTCAGTGTGAGGACTTATGTCCAATTCTTGATGCCATCTTGAGCATATATGTAATATGTTGATGAACAAAGCTTTGACGGGGCTAATCATAAAGAAAAATTGATTATTATGTTTGTCAATTGAGATGAGATACCACGTCATATATGAGATTCTAGTAGTTCCAAAGATGCATAAGACACATTGAACATTGTTTAGAAGGCGAATAAACAATAGAATTGGTTGAAAATGAAAGTTGTAAGTTTTAATAGATCATTGCTAGATGTAGAATATATGCATATAGAACAGTAAACACAGAAATATAAAATATTGTAATTAACATAAATTAAAAACAGAAAATCTTCCAGCATTGTTGCACGTATCTATTCCTCTCAGCCTTCTGGCTTTCTTCTTCTAGCTTGCATACAAGTATTACAAGTGCCTCACATATATAGAGGGCTTATACATAAAACTAGATTATCCATAAATATAGACTGTTGTTACTGAAACAGAGCATGCATAAAACAAAGCATGCAAACTAATTTGTTTTTCTTAAAATTAGGAACAAAACTAAAACAACTAAAAGGCTAAGAGCATGTGTGAGAGAAAACTGTCATTTGCCTGAAATAGATAGGTACGAAATTAGCATTTTTGTAGCAATCCCCCTTAGATTTGTCATTCAATCTTTTCATTATTCTTGAGCTGAGCTTGTATTTCTGGAGCTAGCATATTCTTGATCATAAATACCCAAACAACTTCTCAAATACTTGAATATTTATTTTCCCAAAGAGTTTGTAAATAATATCTGCAAACTGATCTTGTTACCTAATAAATTCAATCCTCCAAAATTTAAATACTGAAACCTGCGATGCCAAAGCCATGATTCATCTTTCACAACTGACTGAAAAGTTAATTGCGTTTCTTTAGCATTATTCTTGGCTATTCTGGAGCTGTGTTATATGTTTTGAGTATTAGGAGGATGTCAACAAATTATGTGACTGGGTCACCAAGAACTCAGAAATGTAATGACTCAATCTTTGTTGTAAACAGATCTCCCGAGATAATATATTTGACAACATGTCAAAAACTAGCGTTGACACATATATCACAGATTTATTTTTGAAAGAGAGTTGGACTACACGGATTGCTTGATAGAGTTGTGTAAAATAGGGACACTAAATTTGTAATTATTTATGGAGAATATTATGAAAGAAAGCAGGCACCAATTTGAATTATAGCTTATCTAGTCACACATAGATTGATCAGAAGACAAAAATGTATAACATCCTTTCGAGAGTAGAAAGCACCCTCCATGATGCTTGACGATAATGAAAAGTGTTATCCCAAAACGACTGGGGGTTTGAAAATAGTATGGAAACTACTTAGAAGAAGGTTTTGTTTTTTTGGGTTAATTTGTTAAGTCTTTTATATGCAGCATTTTTTTATTGAATAATGATGTATTATATTCAGTATTGATTTATATAAAATATTGGTATATGTTTTTGTATGTTTAAGAGAAAATCTATATTAAATTATAAATTTTTGTAAGTATAAATATAAATAAGTGATTATTTTTAGTTAAGTAGTTATGGGTAGGGAATATCCATATTGTCAAAACCAGTCATGACACGATTCTAACTTCTAGACTCTCTTAAGGATGTCAGAAACTTTGCAATCAATTAAAATTGATCCCTCATAAATTTTATATGAGCCAAAAACTTAACCAATAAACCAAACTACCTTTAACATGTGTAACCCAATTTAAAATTCTTTACTCAAAACATCCTTAATTATTTTTAACCAACATTTTAAAACTTGAAAAACATATTAGCTAAATAACTTTTTTTTGTAACTAATAATTTTATTACGAAATGCTTAATTGATTTCAATCTGTATCCTATAAAGTCGAGCCAATGAATTTGGTATCCTAAAACTTAGAGCCTATGCATGCTTAATTGATTCTTGTGAAGGAAGAGAAGTCTCCTCTTTTCATGTACTCTTAATAAGAGATCGAATATTAATTGTTGTTCGATTTGCATATTTTAATCACTTTAAGAATGAAGAACCTTTCATCCTGCTCATGTCGATCGCCATTTCAACAACACATCGATGACAGTCGATACCTCAAAGAGGAAGAAGTTGTCCCTAGCAAGGCAGAGGACGTGGTCGTGGTCGTGATTTCACTCCCCCTCAATGAAATTTTCCGTTCCTGTTTCCTGAAGAAGCTACTCCACAGTCTTCACAAGTCATACCTAGCTCATCTCAAATCTCAGTGTGTGCCAGCTCATCTCAAGAACCATCCTCAGAGTCTGTTCTTGAGCCAAAAAAGTGGAGGAGGAGATGGATAGAATTCTTGCAGAAAGTCATTGAGAAAGCTACTTCTGAGTTTACAAAGCTGGTTGAACAAGAAGAAGCAGAGAAGGCAGAGCAAGAAGATTTTGAAGAAGCATTTCAACAAATAGCTCATCAAGAAGCTGAACAAAATCCTGAGGTATGTAGCATCAGCTGTACCCAAAACCCTTTCATCACTATAACTATCAGCATTCCTCATATTAAGCCATACACTCTGGATGCTATGATAGATACGGGTGCAGATATTAGTATGCTCAGAACCAAAGCAATTCCTCCGGATTGTTGGCAAAAGACACACCTAAAAATAATGTTTGATAGGAAAGAAGTTGTGTCTCAATACTTTGCTGAAATTCCTATATCCATAGAAGGCTTTACTAGGAATCTGAAATTCTATCAGCATGATATGCCTTCCTATGACTGTTTAATAGGTGTAGATGCCTTAGAACAATGTGGCACTTTCAGTATCAATAAGGACTATATATCCTGTTTCATCCTGACCTTTTGATACCCAGAAAATACACCTTCCAGTCCATTGTCCCTATTGTTGGTCATAAAAAGCAGTCCAATCAAGAATGGATACATAAATCCATTGCAGTTTGCAAAACCAACATAGATGAGATAGTTGAGAAAATAAAGAAATATTTGTGTCCGAAAATCTCATGCATTCATTTCCGAAAGAAACATGTCTCTGTTCTTTAGATTTACATTTAAAGAAAGATGCGTAAGGATCTGAGATAGTTCCAAAATTTAAGGCTCATCATAAAGGAATGATTCCAGAAGAAAGAAAAGAATGTTATGATGAGATAAAGAAATTATTACAAGCAGGTTTTATTCAGGAGTCTAATTCTCCCTGGGCTTGTGCAACATTTTATGTTAACAAGCGTAGTGAACAAGTCAGGCAAAAGAAGAGACTTGTTGTAGACTACAAGCCCTTGAATAAGTTTGTATCTGCAGTTCAACATCCTATTCCTGCAAAGGATGATTTGCTGACCATAATCAAAGGATCTAAAGTTTATTCAAAGTTTGATTTGAAAAGTGGTTTCTGGCAGATTTTCTTGAAGCCCGAAGATACTTATAAAACAACCTTTGTTGTCCCTGGCGGACAATATGAATGGAGAGTTCTACCCTTTGGTCTGAAGACAACTCCATCAGTTTTCCAGAAGGTAATGGATTCTATATTCAGAGATTTGTTTGAATTCTTGATTATCTACATAGATGATATTTTGATCTTTTCAAAATCTCCTAAAGAACATCTTGAGCATCTTGAGAAATTTTATGATACTTGTGTATAAAAATGGTTTATGCCTATCTATTTCAAAAATGGAAACTTTTAAGGATGAAATAGATTTTTTAGGCATCAAGATTAAAGATGGCTCAATAGAGATGCGAAACATGTGGTTTCCAAGATACAAGAATTCCCTGATGAACTCAAAGATAAGGAACAACTTCAAAGGTTCCTTGGCTGTATAAATTATGTTGCTTGCTTCTATAAGCACATAGCTGCAGATAGAGTATTGTTAAATAAGAGATTGAGGAAAAATGCTCTCAGATGGAGTACTTTGAAATGACACCGCCGTAAAAAGAATTAAAAGGCAAGTGTTAGATTTACCCCCAATGGCTTTACCTGGTTCAGGGAAAAAGATAATTGAATCAGATGCTAGTGATTTGTATTGGGGTGCAATATTGAAAGAGAAAACAGAATTTGATAAAGAAAAAGTTTGCAGATATGCTTCTGGTGCATTTCATGGATCAGAATTGAAATACCATTCCTCTCACAAGGAGATTCTTGCTGCAAAGAAAGCAATAAAAGCTTTCTTATTCTTTGTTCAAAATGATCATTTCATTTTAAGAACAGATCTTAAAGATTTCATGGCCAGACTCCAAGGAGGAGATCCTGCAAATAAATCTGCATATAATAGGATGCAGAGATGGGGATCATGGTTTGATAATTTCTCTTTCACAGTTGAACACATCGGTGGGAAAAGCAATGCGCTTGCAGATTTCGCAAGCAGAGAACTGAATTCAAACAGAACTTCTGTAAAAGTTTCATTACTCAAATCTTCCATGAGTATGTTGAACCCATATGGGATGTCAGAACCTGTCACAACTATCTACAGTCCAAGAAGAGATGTGATCAAGAGATGTCTTTTAAAGCTCAGAATGAGTTGCAACAGCAAGGAATAATAGCTGTCAGACCATATCAGATGACTGATATGTCTTGCAGATTTCTTGATCCTGAGATACCTGTGCTGAATTTCATACCAGACAAGACCCCATGGTCTTCTGCACTCTTCAATGGCAGTGGCGCCATTACAGGTTTGTTGAGCCCTCAAATGATGAAAGACCCATCATGGGTCATAGGCTCAGACAATTAATCCCTAGAAATAATACTCTATGGAAATTTGATTTTTCAAGAATGTGGCCAGAAGGTGATCCATTAACCAATGATGTTTGGAACAGGCCAAGCAGACAAGGAGATAGGCAGTATATCCATAACCACTTTAAATATTTTCTCATAAAATTTCTACCTACTAGAATTTCTGATAGTCCTTTGATAGATGTTTCTCCTGATACTGCCAGGAATATATTGATCAATTGTAAAATTACCTGGTATGTTAAAATGCATTACTATGTAAGGACTAATCATGTTTCAGGACATCACCGTAATCCAAACGGCCAGTTATGGAGGAGAGTGATTTTACATCACACCATGAATATCCACCCTCCAGCTCCGGGATATCCTCTGCGTATTCCATACCAGTACCTCTATCCAACAAGGACACATCGAACAATGATGCTGATGGTACTGCTACTATTCCAAGAGATTATTATGAGCGCATTCAAAGGAATCTACAACTTCCAGAACGTGATGATGACAATGATTCCACTTCCAGCAGTGATGATAATGCGCCTGGGCCCCATGTACATTATAGTCCGTAGTTTGTGTCGGCTATGTCGGCAGGCTGTTGCCGATCTTTTCAATAAAGTTAAGATAAGATTCGATCTTATCTTTGGAGCGTGGTGGACCTTACCACCTTTATAAAAAGGAGTTATCGTGGGTGGCTTGTACCCATGTTCTATCTTTTCTGCTTGTCTTTTCTTTCTTTTGTCCGAAGAAAGAATCTTCTTGGTAACCGGAGTCACCGGTTTCCGGTCTTTAGGTAGCCAGTCATTGCCGGTGAAAAGCTTTTCTTATCCTATAAATATGGGTTAAGGAATTCATTCACTACATCGGCAAAGAGAGACATTAGTAAGCAAGCATTCGCATTGGCGAGTATAGAAGTCCGTGTTTTCTTGAAGTGTAAAGTGTTTGAAGATCAGAAGTTGTTTGTAAGTCTGTTCAAATATTTTCTCGAGTTCTCAATATCATGTCTCCGCATGAATATTGTACTAGAAGTTTTTGTTTAATATATGAAGAGATAATCTCCCCTTTCCTCGTTTAAGCTCTTGTTTGATGCTTTGAATCATATCAGAATTTTTGTCTAAGAGCTTTTGTATTATGGTGGTATCGAGCTGGTTTGAGTTGCAGAGTTTATTTCATCTAAATTTGAAGCTTTTAAGTTCGATTAACGCATCTGTAGTAGAAACTAGTTTATCTTTGGCTTGTCATCTATGAACCAGAGTTAATAGAGCTTAAGTCAGGCAAAGAGGCGAGGTCCCGTCAGTAAGTCGCCGTGTTGTGCGCAATTTTAGGTTGACCCGATACCGTAAGCCCTGCTGCGAAGTTGCTCACCAGTAGTAGTTGAAAATGGCCGCTGAAGCTAGACCCAGTCTTTCTACTTTAGATGTTGATGAAGATCTTGTTAGCCTTTCAGAAATCTTTCCTGTAAATTCTGCTCTCAGTCTTGATGAAGAATCTGAACCGTTACCTGCATGGAAGCTCCCTAAGAAATCTTATGATGAAATATATTCTAAAGTGTCTGCTTTCCATCTAATAGCTGGTAATGTGTTTAAAACTCGAGAATCTGTAATTCAGATTAGTCAGACTAGTTCAGGAGAATATGATATTCCCCTTATTGATAAAGCTGATCTTAAATGGTTGAAGAAGCAATCCCTCTACAAGTTTGCACACATTGGTTGTGTACAGATAGGAGTAACACCTTTGTTTAGACGTGGTTTAAATGCATCCATTCTATGTTGTTTGATGGATCTTCGCTTTGACAATTTCAAAGACTCTCTTTTAGCAGCAATCCAGACAGGACTTCACAATGGTCCAATTTCATTCGAGGTATATCCCAATTACCCAGTCAGTCTGCTTCAAGATAATCTGTTATCTGATGTTCTTAAGCTCCATCTAGCCACTACAGGTCTAAACATGCGTCCAGGTTCCTGTCCGCTTGCTGTACATTATAAAGTTATCTATAGGTTAGTTAATACTATGTACCCTCACTGTTAAGCATGGGGTAACAAAGGGCAGCAGCGTGGTGAGTCACGTGAATCTTGAGTCCTAGAAAATTGAACCAGAACTCATTACATGGTCTCAGATTAAAGTCCCTAAGGAATGGACTCTGTCCAAGAAGTTCATTCAGAGTAGTCAGCCCCACTGCAGAATGCTACTGCTGTTCATGAAAGTAAAAATGATGTAACTCTAGCATTCAGATCTAAGAGTAATCTGTCTACTTTAAATAGGTCTAGTTCTTTTCAGTCTTGTTCTTCTAAATTCTCTGTAGGAGAACCTTCCACCAGTAAAGAACCAAAAGAACAAATGTTTTTGTGTAGCCACAATAGCTTGATCCATGATCCAAACACAGACTACCTCTGGTGTAGTGACTGTGAACAATTGATTAAGCAAAAGTTTGTCCCTAACAATGGTCCAGCCATCAATATGGCATCAGCAAGTGATGATTCATTTCCTTCTCTTGAAAGTACAGAATATTTGTTTCAGATCAGAATCAGAAAGCAGTATTTTGGTATCAGCGTACTGTTGACAAACATTTGGAGCCATCAGAGTCATCAAAGATGCTCAACTGGACAAACAAAGCAATCCGCCATGTTCATGAAAGAGTAAAGTCACAAGATGCTGTCTTGGCAGATATGCAAAGGACACTGAAGGCTATACAGTTGAACAAGCAAGGTAAAACTGCTGAAGCCTTGCGTCTTCTAAAACAAAAAGTGGAAGATGTTGAAGTTTCTGTAAATAAGCTTGAGAATGTAGTCTCTAATAGAGTTGTTGATACTATTCAGCCACTGGTAGATCATACAGTAACTGTCAAGCATGAACTGTCAAATAAGCTTGATAATACTAATCAGTTGATCTCTGAAAGCATGTCTCAGATTCAGGATACAAATGAGAAAATACTGTCAAAAATAGAATCTGTTCAAGAATCAACAGAGATTCTTCATGATTTAGAGCCACAAATTGATCAGATCGTGGCTAATACAAAGAAAGAAGAAGAGGAAGATGAGTTCTTCTGTTCTGAAGAACCTTTCAGTCCTGCTCCTGTCCGACCGCCATATTGCAACTCATAAGTAAGAGTACGTGCATGGATTACTACGTGCAATGAAAACATGTATCTGCTAAAGGTGTGAAGTAAGAGTACGTGCACATAAAAAAGCTTGTTGAAACTAGCATTTGAAGAGGGTTTTATCTGTTTGTATTTTGGACAGCTCATTTGATTCAGAGTGAACATGGATTAATATATAATTCACAATTTAATTTATTGTTACTTATAAACTATTCTGTTTTAACTGCACGATAATGGGCAGTTCAAATTCATGAACATACATGAAGAATAGGAATTATTATGAGAAACCATAAAATTCAAATTGTAGCAGTAGAAAGAACAAAAATCAAATGTGTAAAAGAGTTTCATACAGATTAAAACTTAATTAATTATAATTATTTCCTTTTCATAGGGAAACAATAAAAAATTGTTTATTTTAGAAGTTTTTCTATTCTATAACATTCTTTCAAACCTGATAACTTTGATACAATATGGATTCACAGCTGCTATTGCTCATAAAATTTGTGTTTCAGTTTCAATCTTTTGAGCGGAGTAATTTATTTTTGGAGGACGACGAAATTGAAGCACCATTAGGTCTTCACTGTGAGGACTTACGGCCAATTTTGATGCCATCTTGAGCATATATGTAATGTGTTGACCAGCAACAAAACCTCGACGAGGCTAATCATAAAGAAAAATTGATAATTATGTTTGGGAATTAAGATGAGATTCCGCGTCATATATGAGATTCCAGTAGTTCCAAAGATGCATGAAACACATTGAACATTGTATAGAAGGTGAAGAAATAATACAATTTGTTGAAAATGATAGTGGCAAGTTTCTATAATCGTTTGATCTAGGAGCTGCAAACCTTGCTATGAGCATTTGGACAAAAGGCGACGTATGATTCCCTTATTCTAATGTCTTGGTTGAGCTGCCGTGGGCATACAAAGTATTTGTGATACTTTGAATATGTGAGAAAGGGAAAAATTATATTTGGGGTGGTTGTCATATATATATATATATATATATATATATATATATATTAATGTATTGTTAATTAGTTGACACTTTAATCTCTCGTGAACATCAAATCAAAATCCTGTGGTTAATTATAAGGAAACATGTGAACTAGTGAACCAACTATTAATTAGTCAACATTTCAACCTCTCGTGAACGTCAAATCAAAATCGCGCATTTAATTATAAGGAAACATGAGAACGAGTGAGCCAACTCAACTTTGAGGTGTAGTATATTTATTTTTATTAAAAAGAGCACTCACACACACACACACACACACACACACACACACACACAAGATATACAATACGATCGCATAAACATTGGGTGGACATAGTCACACCTAAAAATGCCAATCACATCGAGCCAGATAGGCCTCGAGAAAGAGGCTTGATTATATCAAAACACAAATAAAAATGTGAACATCAATTAATAAATGTGAACAAAACAAGGATCCATAATACTTGATTTACGATTCACAAACATGGAGGATAGAGTAGGAGGCGGAGGGTTGTCAAGTTTGTCACCCTAGATAGAACCAGAGGGTGAGCCAAGTCTAAGATGGTCTCCCACCCACTTTCTTGTTGTTGTTGACATTGTCGCTCAAGATTCTTAGAAAATGACAAGAGGGAGAAATGGCAAGAGCCACCATGGGAAATTTACGGAGAGGGGCATTCCCAACAATGCCACTCAAATCACCGAGGTGGCTAAAGACCTCGCCATGAGAAGAGGAATGGGCTGAGAGCGAGTAGACCATCGTCGGCGAGGAGAAGGGCTCTGTCATCGTCGGCGAGGAGAAGGGCTCTGTCATCTCCGGGAACGTCATTTGTGAAAACACTGACCCCAGGGAGGAGGAGAGTGTCGTAGATGAGGCGGTGAGTGGGGATGGGAAGGAGCATCCGGATGAACACAATTGACTATAGTGGGTGCGGCGGCCCGGTGGTGAAGCAAGTGCTGGAGGTGCTCAACCTCTAGCCAAAATTTTATTTGTCTGGCTCTAGATCTAGAGAATCACAATGGAAAGATCAACAAATAACAAAAAAATCTATCAAAAGGAACATTTTTAAAAATGACATTATTTATGTCTTTCCAAAATGAAAAAGAATATGAGTTTTGAAGATGTGTCAATTTTTATTGTAAATGACAAGTAACAAGACCGAGTTCCCAAAATGTAATGCCCACTATAAACAACCCACTTGAGAACCAAGAACAACCTAGGATTAGTAAGGAAAATTATGGAATATATATATATTTCAAAAAATATATATATATATATATATATATATATGAAAATTTCAAAAAAAAAAGAAAAAGAAAAAAAAGAGTCTACAACCAAGTTTCAAGACAACAGTTGTCGCAAGAAGTTTCAAAGCCAAATACTATTAATAGCTTATAGTTTTATTAATACGACAATTATAAAAGATCACAAGGTCCAAACTTAGGGTTAGATTAATCAATTAGGTTAAGAGGGTAATTTCTCACTAAACCACCCTCTAACAGGCTTAAAAGATTCAACTTGATTTTTCTCAAAATTAACAACTCAAAACTTCCCAAGAACATTCCCATTAGATAGGAAATTTCCTCACCTTTCTCGGTGATATAAAGAAGTCCTCCTAACTCCTCATATTTCTCAAGTTATGGGCCGGCGGGCCTTGGGGTGAAAATTTTCCCAAGAATGGGCCTACGGGCCTAGGGCAATTTTTTTCCCTGAGGGTGGTCTTGCGGACCGTGGAGAGAAATTTCGACCGGAGAAGGAATCACGGAGCGAAATTTTTCAAGGCGTGGGCCGAAGAGTGGGGAAGGGATTTAGTGCTTTGGCCTTTTTGGGACAAAAGCACAATTTACCTCCGCGCGCCCGTGAACCCGAAAGAGGAAACATGTTAGCATTTCCAACGTGTTCCTCGATTTGCGTGGGGAAAATGGACTTATAGGGGAAACATATGAATTTTAAACTTTCAAGAAAAAGGATGCAAGGGTTAAAATTCTCCGTGCCTCCATCGACGCCTTTAAGGTGCCACGCCTTAGTGAACCATTGGGTGTGGAGTAACTTTAGGATTTTTTCCAAAGGAAGTTTCAAATTTTAAAGTTAAGAAACCCTCTGCTCCTCCACCATCACCTCGTGAGGCCGTGTGTCACTATACACCTAAAAGTGACAAAGCGAGCATGGGAATCTACAAGTGACTCTTCCGCGTACCCGACCTCCCGAGGTCGTGCCAGTGAATGGAATATGGGTAGTATAAACATGTTAGGCAATCTAATGTCTTCAACACGCAAATGGAATTTTTTTGAATCTAAGGCAAAGAAGGCCCTTCTAACTCGGACCGGTGTGATAGATCGATCGATCCAATATCGAGCTCGATCTATGGGTCATGGAATTGGAAAATGACCCGGGATTGTTTCATGTATATCTCCGATAAGGTCATATAGTGGATGATGAATATAATTGACTTATGGACGATTTTCAGTCCGAATTCCCTATTATTAAACATCCAAAGGGGGATAATTGTTCGATGATAATAGGTGGAAGTGGAGTAGACTGGAATACTAGTGTGCGTAGGCCAGTGTCTATATCTAACCCTCTTATAGATTCGTTGGGCTGCGGGATTTGTGGGTCACAACCGTAGATTCGTGGCTGTTGTGGACCAGCTATGGTCATGCGTGGAATCAAGTCCTAACCCTTAGTATCCAATAATCATACGCTTTTTCAGCCTCTATGTTTAGAATTAACAGCTGTGCGATCTTCTCGGAATACCTCACAGGCGTTCTTGCAACCTGGATTCTTAGGCCGGTATCTATGTCTCCAGGGGGTGTCTCCGATCCGGTTGTGGAACTAAGGTTTGTTCTCTTTCAAACCTTTCTACAGTCATGTGGATGTTTTCCTAGGGTAATCTGTAGTTTGGCTGATTTGACCAAAATGTATATGCTTGGTCGTCTTCTATGTTTAATCCTCTTAACTGAGATCTGACTTGCTGGAAATCTGTTGTTGTTTGGAAGACTTCAGTATCCCAAGATTACTCGGTCAATGCCGGTTATTTCCGCTATGAGATTGGGTTGAGGTACGATTGGCTCAAGATATATTCCCAGGCTCCCTAGGTCCCGTAATTGTCATGGCCAAACTATAATAAAGTGAAATCTAAGTATACTTCTAGCATATATGACTTCTTTTTTGTATTTTCCGATGATTTAAATGAATTTAAGAAATCAGTATTTAAAATATTTAGAATCGATAACTAAACTAATAACTTAAAACAAACAAGGGAGTGTGGTTATTTGTCGCATAATTTTGTATATCTATTCTAAACAATGAAATAACTAATCTATTAGCAAGATTCTCGACCCTACCTCGTAAGGAGGAGTGAATCATATTTTCTCGAAACTATCAATCCCCACAGTTTAATATCGAGAATAAAATTAACTGGTGATTAACTACTCTTGATATGGTTCTAACTAAAACTTCGAAAGTTTAAAACCCGGATTTCGCAGTACAGCTGGCGAATCCGATGGTGTGTGTGATCTTGTCCCCTCGATGATCTCTTCGCTCTTTGTGTTCACGTAGATCCGAGAAAAGCGTGTAATGCTTGTGATCAAGAATAGGTGTTTGGAACAAGGGACAACCTTCAAAATCGCAGATAGAATAGAATGCGGATAGGAGAGGGATAAGAGCGTAAGAGTACGAGCTTGGCTTATGCAATTTGGAAAAGGATCTTTGCGAATCGTGCAAAAAATGCATCCAACCCGAAACTATCCTGTATGAAGAGAAAAACCTGCAACTTTAATGGCTTCCTAAGCTATTCTACTCTAATGGATTAGATAAAACAACAACACTGTTTGCACAAGTTGGATATGTGGCTTACCAACAACTAGTCAATGCAAACTAAGCATGAAATGAACTACACTATCAATCCCAAACAAACTAACAGACCACAACACTGAGAATGAGAAGATTGGAGTAAAATTGGTGGCCTCAAGTAATGACTGCACTTGCACAAGATGGATATGTGGCTTACCAGCTGCAACACAATACTAACCAAAACACGCAATGAAGAAAACTAAGTATTCTAAGCAAAGGAAAACTAAAGGAATTGCAAAGAGGAACCCAAAAAACAAAACTTGAGAGAGGTCACTTAACCGGATTGATGAAATGACAAATTTCACAAATTCTATGGCTTACCAACACCGAAAGCAATTTAACAAAAGATGCAAGAATTCAAGCTATGGCTTCTAAACAAGCTAACTAACTAAAACACTAAAATGAGGGAATGAGAGCAAAGATCAAACTTCAAAATCCAGCCAAGCTTGCAGACTTGAAAAACTCCAAACCATTTGCATGTGCACAAACCATGCATTTATAGGAATTCAATCACCCAAAGATCAAAACCAAATTGAACTCCTAAACAATAAACAAAGGAAAAACACTATTCCAGGGGACCAAAACATAAATGCATGCTTCGGAAAAGAAAGCTTTTGGTGAAACGTGATATTTCACGCGAGTCGCGTCAAAAGAGCATTCGGAAAACATGCAAACCGCCGCTCCGAAACGGGCGGCGGTTACAGACCGCCGCCTGCGGGCAGGTGGCGGTTTCATCACCGAAAGTCAAGAGGCCAAGGAAAGAGGGAAAATGGGAAAACAAAGGGCGCGGGGCTATTTGTTAATACTCAGGGGCTTTTCCGGATCCCGAACACCTTGCGAGGAGATCTCGTATCATCATCGGGGCACTTGTTAGATAGTACCTTATTTTGGTAGGCTGCAACGAAAGTGGAAAGTTTGCCAAAGGGTTTTAATAAAAAAGTTAAATTGAACGTGTGGGTGCGCGCGTCCGTGAAAGTACTTATCTTAGGCTAGGGGGGATGTGGGCGCGGAGAATTTTCAAATTTTTGCCTAATTTATAATCAAAAGGGTTAAGTTAAAGTGTGCGCCCTTGGGAATGCATTCCAAATGTGAAGGTGGGGATGCGCGGAAAATTTTCCAAATTTTCCTTTCCGAACTTAGACTAATTTTGATAACAATGAGGTTTCTCGACGAAACATCATAACTTTAGCGCTTTTGGGAAAAAAGCACAAAAAGGGAAGACTGAAACCCATGGGTCCGCCAGTGAATATTTTAATCATTTAAATTTGACAGTTAGATTAATTTTGAGGCCAAAAATGAAGTAAAACTTTAGAAGGCCATAAATTTTGATAGGGAACTCAGTTTTTGGAAAACGAAGACTTTCTGGAAAGATCTCGACGCCCTCTTTACATAAAAACCTTAATAATTTAATTTTGATGAATTTTAAAGTGTCAATTTTGAGAAAATGTTTTGCTGTCACTTAAAAAGTGAACTGGTCATTTTAACTTGTAAATTTTTGTTCAAATTTGTCATTTTCTCTTTCTCAACATGCCTACCAGGCATGGAGGATTTCACTAGGAAGGTTTTGGGATAGATTGCAAGGTTAAATTTATTTGATTGAGTTGCATTTCGAAATTACCAATTTTTACAATAAAAAGGTCTGCAATTTTGCCTTTGCTCGATTTGAAAGTTTCTTTAAAAATTTCTTAAGTGTTTTAGTTTGTTTGGTGTCATTTTTCCTTTACAAATACAAATTGATATCTAAATTGGTCTTTTAGATATTATAGTGTCATGTTGTTAAGAAAAATTACCTAACAGAACTTCAAATTTGAAAAGATTTGTTACATTCACCAACTTAAAACTATGAATTCATTCCATGCTAGTAAGTTGTATATTTCATCTTTCCTTAAATCCAAAGCATAAAAACACAAATGTAGTTTCTATCTTTTTCCAAAGTCAAACATTTCAGACAAAATGGATTAATACATTTCCTTCATCCGCATTTCACCTTCTTTTTTAACTTTCCTACAGATAATTCATAGTGCATTTGAATGATCAGATTTCAATATAACAATGCCATTATGAAACAAAGTAAGACAACTTCTATTATTTTCATGAATCTTTTACAACTTTTTTTTTTCTTTCATTTCTCAAATACAATATACATAATACAATTTCTTTCTTTCAAAACAGAACAAAGTATATCTCTCCTTTACATTTCAAAATTACAACTTTCATATTCAATACAACATATTTCCATTACAAAACATATACAATTTCATCCACTTCAAGTGGGAAAGGTTACAATAAGATTTCATTTCAACAAGGGATTATCAAACTATTTTTTTCTCCTTTGCTCCAGAACATCAACATGTAGTTTTATCATTCTTCCAATTCTAATCACAACAAGAGTAGGGGAAAGGCAACGCTCTCCACCCAACCAAGACATCCAATGAAAAGGAGAAGCCATCCTTCTTCATTGGCCCCCGAGCCCCAACCATAATGCAATAGAAGATGTGATTCAACTCATGGCAACAAAGGCTTCCACAACACACAAGAAACATTTTCACATTTAAAACACAATCCAAAATAGAATGTAGTTTACAACTACATTAAAGCATGACAAACAACATTAAGGCTTCATCAAGCAAGCCAAAGGAGCAAGAAACTATGGGGGATGCTACTTATGCCTCCCAAAAGGGAAATGGGTATCACCACCTGATTTCAAACTGCCAAAATATAGTATATCAAAGCCCTGACATGCCCTTATGCCTCCCCCAAGTACCCCTTATTCCTCACATTTCCTTATGCCTCCCCAACCTCTTATGGCACCCCATAATGAGTAAAGAAATGCAAGCTATTTCTTTGTAAGGTGGAACCCAAATCCCAACTCCGTCCACACTTATACCTCCCTAAAACACTTGTGCCTCCCACAAAATGAACCCCATAGTATTATCCTACACCATTCCTAGGCCATCTACCCAACATTCCACAAACATGCCAAAACATTCACAACAATAATAATTTCATAAACAGAAAAGAAGCATTACAAGAGTCAAACTCCTACCTCTCCATGATGGAGTTGTTCCAAGTTCCAAAACAACAAATGTTATCCCAATGCAAACAATCCAAATCAGCCAAGCACAAGCATGCAACAATCTTCCAAATAAAAAAATTTCCAAAGCAAGAGCTCCAAAACAGTGAAAGAATTCACCCCAAAAGAGTTTCCAAAAGTGAAGCAACCCCAAAACAAGGCAAGTAATTCAAATCTTATAGAAGAGGAGAGAGAAGAGGATAAGGTGAACCCATGTAGGATGCCACATCACACATCCTCAACCCCAACCCTGAAGTCAACTTCATTCTCCAATGCATAATAAATATGTGGGTGAATAATATGACACTCTACTTACACACTCAAATCCAACCCACACCCCAAAGGACTAAAATTAAACCATGTAAGAAAAGTGCAATTAAAACTTACACTTTGTCTTCTCAAAATGCATTATAAAAGTCTAATTTAAACTCTCCAACCATAGGTATGGTTGGTAAATAAATTTAAGAGGTATGGGACAAGTTTAACTTGTCCCACAAGCCTCCAAAATCAGCCTCCAAGGACAAATTCGAATTTCCAAGAAGGTGGAGTGTTTCACACTCAAAAGTTAACTTACACATCACTTACATATCTCTTACAACACTTAAACCAAGACCAACAACTCTATTAATTACATTCTCATGATATCTTTTAATTAATTAACTTAACAACATGATTACTCACAATATTAACACCACAATTTATTTAAATAAAAGGGATAAACACATCACTTAATAAACACATACAAACATCAATAAAAATGAACCAAATAAATAAATACACATAACCCTTGGTCATGTTTAAAGGTGATCCCCCCATGGGAATCTCTAACACAATCAAACACACACAAACAATACAAGTTGTCATGGTGACCTTGTTGAATTCATCTAGAATTCCAATGTGGTTGGTTTCCAATCCCCAATGTTTGTTGTGATATTTTAAACCTGTAAAATATGAATACCTCTTTCGGCCTCGTGGCCATATCAGAACATCTAAAATAATATAAATAAAATTCCAAAATCATCTAGATATACAAATCACAACAACATCCAAGCAACCAACAAGATCATTTGCAATTTTACTCAACAACTATATCATCATCAATTAATTTCCATTTCTAGGTCTACTCACAATATCCAAATATCACATGTCCGAACAACATCCATAGTATAACCATGTCAAACAGTATATCATCATCAATATATAAAGTGTCTCTAATAATCATCATGCATCATATATGAATCAAAGTCAACCATAATCCATGATCTAATATCTAACATCACACTAAGCCAAAATTATAATAATGTACATAATATAGTCAAGTATCATGATCAGTAACAAAAGTGTCGAAGGGAAGTGGCACTACACAAAAGAACAATTTTCTAGGTAAATAACTTTAGAGAAAAGGGATTAAAAATTTATGGATCCACTGTCATGCCAAGCGAGCTTTAGGGCAACATAAAAACACGTGCTTGATAGATTTTAGTTGATGTCAAACCATGCAGGTGGGGTTAGGACCGATATACTTGATTCAATTCCCACTAAGAGCCCTTAGTGTAAAATAGACCACAAAAATTACATTTTTGGGTTCGACAAGAACATTTCAAACCCTTTGAAACCAACATTTCTAGATAGAATCCTTGAGGCAATATTCTAATGTGAATCCAACTGCAACAGGTTGAAATACCTCCAAAACACACATAAACAACTTTGCAAATAAAAACTAGGAGTTTCAAAATAACTTTCTTTTCATTCTAGAATTCACACTAATCTTTTACATCATTACAATCCACCTTTTATTTCACATTTACTCTAAAAATCCTAAAATGCCAAAAAACCCTAAAATGCCAAAAATTACCTACTAGAAAAACAACTCGATGGGCCCCAAAATTTACGTGCAAATATGCCTTCATAAATTAAGGATCACATGAAATTTTAACTTATTCTAACAAGCACAACAAAAGTTATTAAAGTTCTAAGACCTAGTCAAAAGTAAAAAAATGTTCGAGCCAATTTTAGGCCACTAGATGAAGGAATCCGGACCCAAAAATGTGCCAAAATGGCCACAACCTTGCAAGAAAATAGACCCCAGCATAGTACTAATATATATCTACCACCCTATAAAATTTCAAGATGATCCAATGATCGGATCAAAAGTTATGGTCTTCACAAGTTATGCTCCGGCATCATATTCCAATGATGATTAATAGTGACAATGGGGAACTCGACGGAGGGGCCAATAAGGCATACTCATAATGGGGCTTATAATGGTAGAAATGCGTAGCATTGAGCCAATTCTAGTCTCTCACCACATAACACTAGAGGTGATGCCAACCATGTGTAAATGTTCATCAGTTCGCAAGTAATGTTCTTCGTTCTATATTTATACCTCTGCATGCGGGAGATGCTAAGAGAAGATGATTCTTGTAGGTATTTTAAAGTAGTATACCTTTCATTATGAAGATGTTTAATTATAATTTTAAATAGAAAAAGATATTATTAAATTACAAAATATGTTATAAATTTATACCTTTGTGGTGCGGGCATAGAGGTCTAAGAACGTGAAGGTGGCACTTGGGTTTTGTCCAAATAGTCATAATGCCATATTGTGTTGGACCCTGATCTCTACATTCACCACAAGTAAAGGCATCAAATGTATTTTATGAATAGGCCACATCCTCTGTGAGGCCCTAAAAATTTAGCACCCACATTACAACATATGAATAGTTAGAAAACAAAAACTTATTTTTAAATGGAAGGTTAGTAAGGATTAATGAGAATTGATTTTAGAGTTTACCTTATTAACATTTAGTAGTGCAATGAATTGAGCACCACCATTGGTGTTTGTGCTTTGGTGGAATGCTCACTCTACACGTTTGAGAAATAAGGATCTTTTTGAATTAGCAAAGCCAATAACCTTTCCGACGAATGAGTTACAAGTGAGTGAAAATTCAAAAGGTTCGTAGGTCTAAAGAAGGAGTTTATCAATCTCATGTGGAAACATTGATGTTTGCAAAATAATGGCAATAAAAATTCACAATAACTACCCTCACCGTAGAAGGTTCTTGTTATCTATTTAAATGTTTAATTTACGTTAATTTGTTTTGGGAAATATTGTTAGGCCATCCTCCTCCTATCCCATTACATGTTCTAATTAAATTATTGCGCATCTCCTTTCATCATAAAAATATTTCTAAATGGCTTAGGGGAAATCATATTTACAATTATCTTTCCTATTATTATATTATTTTGAAACATTCCCAACTATTATTAGTGACATATAAACCATGATTAACCTCATATAATTAATTATAATAAAAATAGTACTTAATAAATGTGATAATGGTTGTTAGATTGACATGTGCTTTAGGTACCTTTTTTATTAAAGGCGATTCAATAATTATAAGAATACCTAATTTGCATTATTTTATTAGAGATAATAATTAAATCACTATTTTCTAAGTTGACCGTATTTCATTGCAAGATTAAGCCATTATGAATTTCAATGGGGAATTAATAATAACTAACTTATAAACCTTTATCCATTTTGTTTATATTTCCTAATTCAATCATAATAAAGGCCTATTATAACACCACTAGAGTTTCATTAGATTAATTAAAGTTATTTAACTAATTCAACTAAGTTAAAGTGAAGATAAGTCAAATGTGAATGTAGGGTTGTTTCTAATCCATTGGATCAAACTAATCTACACCATTAGATCTTAGGTCAACTACAAACCCTAAAATCTATCCTTATGACTTCATTTTCTCTACTTTCCTTCTTATTTTCTTCATCACTTTCGTGTTTGCTCCTCCTCCATTTAGTTACAGAGGCTTAGGTTATGAAAAAGGACTACAAAAATTCAAAGGCGCTTATATATATATATAACCCTAACAATATTGTTAGGTATTCTATACACACACACACAATTAAACTCTAGATGTTCTCTCAACCAACAAGCTTGATATGAACAAATCTTTTGATAGGGTTTCATGGGAATTCCTTGATAATATTTTTAAGAAAATTGGTTTTAATTCACACTTCAAGAAGATAATAAGAGAGTGTATCTCGACCCCCATGTTTTCCATTCTTATAAATGGCACTCCAACTGGATTTTTGAGAGTGCAAGGGAATAACACATGGTGACCCTATCTCACCCATTCTCTTTATCATAAAGGCAAACATCCTCAATAGAGAAATAGACAACTACACGGAAGTAGGATACTTACATGGTTTCAATCCCTCATCGAAGCAACTCTCAGTTTCTCACCAACAATTTGTAGATGACACCATTCTCCTCTCCATTGCCTCAGTCAAGGAAGCAAATCAATTCAAATTCTTACTGACCTTTTATGAGGAAGCTTCATGATAACTCATTAATTATGGTAAGCATTCTATTTTAATCATCAATGCTCCTAAAGAGTGGCGAAGAAAATTTCTAAAATCCTAGGTTGTGTGATAAAAACTCTTCCAACCACTTATCTGGGGATGCCGATGTTCAAGGAAGCCTCCCAATTTTTGTTTATAATGCACTCTGGACATGTTTTTGTCTAAACTAGTAGGTTGGAAAGGGGTTGTGCTTTCTAGTGTTGCCAAAGTCACCTTGATCAAAAACACCCTCCAAAATCTTCTTGTTTACCTTCTCTTTCTTTTAAAAATTCCCCAAAAGATTATTGATTTAATTGAAAATATTTAGAAGAGATTCTTATGGGCAGGAGTTGAAGAGCACAATAGAATTCATTTGGTTGCTCTAGGAAAAAGTACGCAAGCCGAAAACATAAGGGGGTTAGGAATAAGAAACATCAGAAAAATGAATACTTCCCTCCTTACTAAAATGGGTTGGAGATTTCTCAAGGAAGATTCAAATTGGTGCAACATAATAAAAAATAAATATTTACAAGAGGATTTTATTGAAAAATTCACTTCTATGGATTTACCTTTAGGTTCTCATTTCTAGAACTCCCTAATCAAAAGCAGAGAGATTATTACTAATGGTAACAAATGGGAACTCATGAATGGAAGAAAGATAAAAATATGGGAAGATAGGTGGAATTTGGAACTAGATCAGCAATAGAGAACATATTTTCAGAATCAGATAAGCAAGCTCAAATTGAAGTATGGAGAGAGGGAAAGTGGATACATTGAAAGAAGAAATGGGGAAACCACTTGGAGAAGACTTTCACTTGAGGAAATAAACGAATTGGAAAGAGAAAATCTTGCTTTAATTCAAAAAAAGATTGCTAACATTTATATTCCTAACAAAAGTTTCAGGGTGAACTAATATGGCAAGATTCAAGGGATGGAAATTACAATGTCAAATCTAGGTACAACATTCAAATCGACACCCAATCCTAAGAATTACTAGAAAAATGTTTGGTGTAAAGAAATGGTACTTTAGGTTAATTTCTTTTGGTGGCTCATGATACAAAACAAGATCCTCACAATTGACAACCTAAGAAATAAAGGACACATTCTTATCAACAGATGGATCCATTACAAAGAGGTGGAATAAAATGATGATCACAGTCTTTAGGTTTCATTCTTGACAAAATTGGATTAAAATGGGTCCACCCCAACTCATTGCAAGACCTGAAAGAAAACTGGTATTATCATACAAAAATGTCAATGTCATAATTTTATGGGAACTCACCCTTTCCCACATTGCTTGGGCTATATGGAAAGAGAGGAATAAGATAATTTTTGAAGAGAAAATGTTAAAGGTGGACATTGTCTTCAAACATCTGATTAGGATGATTACTGAGAATTTCAAAACTTCCATTAAATGTAGAAAAGGTAGCCTAAAGGATTTAGACATCAAATTTCTTAACAAATGGCATTTACAGCTCGACCAAGATCCTAAGCAATAGAGGGATAAAATTTCTAGGAGCAAGACTATCTAGAAACATCCTCAAGAAGGTTGCCACAAGTTAAACTTTGACGGGGTGGCCAAAGGTAACCCATGCAAAGATCTGGGGGAGGATTGGTCATCATAAATGTTAAAGGTGATCTCATTGCGGCCTATGCTATGGGAAAATGAGTGTTCAAACTAATCATTATGCAGAGGCCTTAACAGATTCTCAGATAATTCAACTCGCTAACTCTTTGAATATTTATAACCTCTGGGTTAAAGGGGACTTCATGAACATTCTAAATTTTTAACAAAGAAAATCCTCCCCAAGTTGGACAATCAACAAAATCATTGAAGATTTCATCCTCATCCTAAAGAACTTCTCAAGCTATGAAATATCTCACACCTTCAGAGAAGGAAATAAGGTTGTTGATTTGTGTGCAAATATTGGAGTGAAATCTAATAAGCTTCAAAATTGGAAAGGGATTAAAAAAATCCTCTAGAGATCTTAATCGTCATAAATAGTGAAAACGAAAAGAGCAAAACCGAGGTGCCTTTGGGTGAGCTTGTATACTTTTCGAGGTCTGTCCTTTTTTCTTATTATGTTGGTTCGTTGGTTGGCTGGTTTGTGAGCTTCTTTGGCTTTTTCTAACTACATACATAGGTATTTTGTTGGTTTTGCATTGTTTTTGTGTTGGTTTCTTCTCCTTCACCAACTATTTTTTGATATTTGTTTTTTTGGTTTCAAGAGATCTTTATGGAAATATTTGGATTGATGATCCTTGTTGTAATAGGGTAGGGCCCCTTCTGTAACCATATGTTTACTAAATATAAAAAAATCATTAAATTAAAACATTAAGTTAAATAACATCAACTTAAAATCATTAAATTAAAACAAGACAAACAAGAAAAAACATTAAATTTAAATCAAAAGGGTTATAAAATAAAAGGGGATGTGGTACTCTCACATGAGGGTCAAAATTAATAGGTCACTAAGAAAATAACAGAGGTCACCTTTAAATTAACAACATGCACACATTACTCAACGGATGATCTTGGTAAGCACATGTTATTTTTGGGTTGTTGGTCTCCCTCATCTCAATTTGGTATTTTATAGTGTTCATGAATATACCTGTCCATCACTACACACTCCAAATGAAACATCATACCCACATGACAAAACATACAATACAAAATGTAAATCCACTCACAAAAATCAATCAATTCACACACAATTCATTATATATAATTTAAAACTTAATTTCCTATACTTCCATTTAGTTTATTGTAATTTCCATAAATATTTATTCTAACATCATTAGTTAAATATTCATATAGACTAAATAAATTTCATTACTTAAACACATGCTTATCAATCACTCATCATTTCACCATTCATTATTAGAATCAATTTGACACACACACCCATAACTAGACCACTTGAAATCAATTTAAGTTCTCTTTGGCATATTTTCAAAAATTCATTTCTATAAATATAATGTCTTAGTAATTAATTTATTCCCTTCATTACTTTACCATTTTCCAACATTATAATATCAACCATTCTAATTCTTACTTGCACTCCTACCACTAGCTATTTCTAGGATTTACTAAATCACACAACACCTAGTTATTTATAGTTTCCAAAATTATTTATAACCCTCTTAATTGATCCATCATTTGGTTCGTAGTTTTAACTAAAAGGTTCATATTATATTCTCAACTGATTAAAAGACACCAAGGTTGTAATCCACCTCATTATATGCACCACTTTCTAGTTTGTTTTAAGCAAAATGAAAACTATAAATATATAATAGTAGTAATCTCATTAGAGCTTCACATCTTAAGTCAACTTCTATGTTACTAGAAATTAGGCGGACTATGACGACATAAATATGATTACTAAGGTAGATTAAAGGCACTATAATCAACCTAATTATAGCCCCAATAAATTCACAAGAAAATGGGCATTGATCCTCTCTCATATAAAAAACAAAAATTATAGATTGCATTGAGTGAGAACATAACCTATTTAAAAGATACCAAAAATAAATATATTTTTAAGTACATTGAAGAAATATTTATACCCAAATGTAGTTTATAATGAACAAAATAATTATTATTTGAATTCTAATGTTAGCAACCAGAAATTAACAATGAGAGTCTACATAAGAGATGAGAAGACATGACAAGAGGAGAACAATGAAAATAATATTACTAAACCCACCATTGATGGACACTTTGTTGTAGATCTTGATCCCACAAAATGGGTAATAGATAATGCTACAATAGAATATATAATTTTAAATACGCCAAAACAAGATATGAATGTTGCTTTAAATCAATGGGTTGATATAATAATATGTGCATGTTTTCTTTGAAACATAAGATATAATTAGATGCAAGTTTGGTCTCACCTTGATGTAAGGATGGTAAACACTCATATATAGATCTAGTGACTCTATTACAATTAAATTTGAGGAGAAAAACATATTTATGTTCTAGATAGTTATTTAAAGACCGAGATAGGAAGATGATGAGTAAACCAATACATAACATCACCTATGAGAATATTAGGGAGAGATTTTAGAATAAATATATCATTGTTATGTGATTCCATAAAATGTATTAGAAGTAATGATATCCTAGTAAAATTTTCTCTCTAGAGTTAAGGTATGTAATTTACTTTGTAAATCACGTACCACATGCATAAGAAAGAGGATCTCAAGTGAGGAGGCATGTCATAACTCTCTAGAGGAACAATGAAATGTTGTACCTTGATACTAATAGTAGACATAGGTACACTATTGAATTTAAAATCAATATGGGGTAATGTGTCTTTAAAACCACATGAGGCAAGACTTGGGGTTCTATGGCTTTGGTCTCACATTAAGCATCTAAAGGAAGATTGACATTATCAACTAACAAAACAATGTTCTATCTAGACTATGTGTATCACATGCCATTAGAGGAGAACCATGATGTTCATTTTTGTAAGAAAATTAGAAACAATGTTATGTGTTCATATTTGCATTCAAGAGAATTGGAAGAGATATATATTTATTCACGTACAAGAAGGAGAGAACAATAATCATTTGTGTCATCACAATGGAATGCACTAGGAATTGATTTTAGATCACTATCGAACCATAAGTAGCACTATCAATGAATGTATAAATGGAAGTAACATCATCCGCATGTAATCTAGGAACACTTTTGTCATCACTAGAGTCTATAGCCTATATGGCATGTTAGGAGGACCATTCACTAATTAAGGAAAATGAGTTCTTTCACCATTTCTATTTCAACCATTCATAATACCCTAAATGCTATGATTATAATCACTTTGGGTAATGGAAGTGGGAGATATAAATTCCAAGAAATATTCTAGTGTAGTGATTTATATAATAGAAATGAATTTGAGGATCCCTATGTGTATGCATAAAGTGGGTAGGTATTTCTCAAAATACAAGATAATTGCCATCTTGATTATAGTTGTACACTATATCATACACATTTTTAATTTTTTTTTGGTGAAAGATTTTTTGATTGGGATCCTACCCAAGATGTGATAGGCCCAAGCCCATATACGAAATGAAACACAAAATAAAACCAAAAATATAATGACAAAAGGACACAATGAAGAAATAAAAGAACAACAATGATAACCAATATCATAAAATACAAATAGAAAGCAATCAAACTATGAAAATAGATCAAGAAGAGAAATATAAAATCACCTTAGCTTGGACTTATGATGGCGGACTATATTCCAACCAATGTCATTAGACGGATCCTCAAGCTCCTACTATGAGCCAAAATCTTACTAAGATAGTATTTATATCTAGGACCCTCCCAAATCTTAAGGATTTTCAAAGAGTCATGGTCAAAAGGGATGGGGATCAATCTGCAGGAAGCTTTGGATAACAGGACAACGATATTATCAAAATTCAAAATAACTTTCATTTACCTTTAGGGAATCATTATTCCTCATGTTTCCATCTTGCTTCTTCAAAAGACTCCACTAAGTTCTTGCAATAAGCTTAGAAATTCATCCACATTTGAATATGAAGAGGAAGAACATACCTTATAGACTCATAAGTGTTATGACCCTAGTAAAAGGGATGGTAACCATTATGCTTCGCAAGGCATAAAATCAAACCATGGTGAAAAAAGAATAATAAATACATCCGAAATATCACACACATGCCTCAACACAACCATGGGATGTTGAAAATAATAGGCCTAATGTGAACGAGATAAAAATATTTATTATATTCCACTTTATAAAAATTTTGTTCATCGAATTATATTGTGGATTTCGGTTTACACAATTTACCCTAGGGTTTACATAAACTTCCGTATGGTTTACATATTGTTTCCTAGGGTTTACACAATTTTACCTACTGCAGACAAAATGCACATAACAATTTACACAATACTATCTATATTTGCACAATTTACATTAGGGTTTAATAAATTTACACAAGTGTTTCTAGATTTAATTTAGGATTTACATAATTTCGTTTCAAATCTTTTTAATTTACACAATAAATCTCCCTATAAATTTTTGAATACTACGACCTATTTTTAAGGCACAAAAATGGATATTTTAGTAGAATCCATGGAGTTTACGGATGATCAAACACCCAATTCAAATAACTAGACTAAACTTGGGTAATAAATATACCTAACTCGAAATGAAAAAGATAGTTGGGGATGTAGTTCTAAACTCTAACACACAAATCTAGAAGAGAAATATTAAATTAAAAAGTGAGGTTGGGGATGTAGTAATTTTAATACTTAAATATAGAACATTAACAACCAAATAGTCTATAAATATGGGAATAGTAATTCTAACACCGATGAGAAAAGTGAAACCACACTATCTCACAAAGAGACATGCTAAGTATGAGGGTTTTACTAGACCAAACTTGCCTACTCCAATGAAATAGTATCGATGAGCCTATACTTGTATTTTATTTGTTAAATCTACATTATAACCTTTGTGCATGATGGGATTTCCAATCTCAAGCAATCAGTAAAATGTGTATTTTTCTAAGAAATTGTAGATTTCATTATAAAAGTTGAGAAAGGTACAACCATAAATGTTTATGACATTACTGTAATATGGTTATGTCCTAGTCTACATCACCATCCCTAGATATAGAAATTGTACTAGTTGTTTATAACATTTTAAACTCTTTTCGCACAACTTGTTCCTATGTGGAATAATCTTGTAATTCTATCTCTCTACTTGATTTACATTGATATTGTTTTAATAATCATATAAAATACCCCTCTTTTAAGGTAAGGGATACAAATTGTACAATATCTCACAATTTTAAATAATTGAAGTTTTATCATGTTAGATCTAACAAATAATCATTATTGAAATATATTGAAAGTTTTTGTAGTTAGTCTCTTTGTAGAACTAGTCCCTGAAGAGAGTGCATTATATAGATCATGGTACATAGAGGAAGAAAGTACAATAGAAATAGAAGTACAAAAGATAATAATATCACATACAAATTCATGCACAATGTCACATAGAAAGACCAATTATCCACATACAAGGGGCAAAACTTTGTTGCACATAGAAAAGAAGAAAAGAGATGAACAATAAAAGGCTATTGGTTCCATAAACAAGGGACACAAATGTGTTTCAAAAAAAAAAAAATCCAATGGCCATACATAAAATATAAGTAATAAATAACCTGATGTGTAAAGAAGAACTTACAAACTTAGCCTATAAATATATAAAATAAAATATACTAGTTATGTACAATCTACATGTGTTATTCAGAAAATTCCACATTACAATATATATCAAAAGGTATATTATGAACATATATAACACATATGTAATAGAAAACTAAATAATTATGATTACTATAACAATAACCCTTAATAATGTAGACTATACCCCTAGATTTGAAAGGTCAATGGATGAAGGGAAATTCCACCATCTGAAAACATGTATAGTCCCATGTGTAATGCATCATGCTCATATACCTCATGAAAGACACATTTGTATATAAAATAGAATATGTTATGTAGCAAAATATATGCTAAATAAAACATTATACATAGTATAACCCAACAAATCATGTCACATTCGGATCGTATTTTTTATTTTTGAAACATTTTTATTTTTAATTTTCAAATTATTTTGTATTATTTACAAAATGTCATACAATGTGCTATCTAATGATAAAATTGTATGGATTGTAGGAATCAACATGGTGCATGACTAAGACAAAAGTCTAGATGCATGTACTATAGTCCTAAATGGAATCACATGTTGCAGCATAAAATTGCTAGTATAGAGGAGAGTGTGGAGAAAGGGTTACTTGAAAGGGTATATGCCTTGATGGTTTATTTTGTAATATAGGAATCTATGTCACTTTAAGTATATATTATAAGACATGTTGATTCGATAGAATTTTTTTAGGAGAATCCATTGAATTCTATTTTCTTGATCTTGATTGTGTCTTTTTTTTGAAGAGCTGATATTAGATGAGTTCTTATTGATAAATTATGAGGGATATAAATATTCTAATGGCAGAACTAGAGTTACACATAGAAACCTTCGTTATATTATTCAAGAAACAAGATACAAATATATCTAGGAAAGCCATTCCTATAGTTATGGAGATTATATCTCTTGATATAACTCACCCAAACAATATGTCCAACCACTAACTATTCGTAATATCTATGCTATGGATGGATGGAATGGAATGGAATGCAAAATCGAATGATAGGAGCCGTGTTCCCCCTGAGCGAATGGAAGTGTATCCAATGAGGTTCATTTTGTTTCCCCCTCAACAGTCAAGAATGAACCGTAAACGAGAGTGCTTCATCGAAAAATGGTCGAGTAATGTTTGTTGTGTCTAGCGTGCTATGATGAGTGTGTATGTAGTGTTGATGAAGTGTGACATATAGAAAGGATGTGCATGAACCCTATAGCTAAAGCGTATATCATGACTTGATGAATGGATGAGTGATGATTTAGCCTAAGCGTATATCACTATATGATGAATGAACAAGTGATGATGTAGCCCTAAGCGTATATCATGCGTGTATCACTATATGATTAAAGGATGAGTGATGATTTAGCACTAAGTGTATATCACTATATGATGAAAGGATGAGTGATGATTTATCCCTAAGCGTATATCACTATATGATGAAAGGATGAGTGATGATTTAGCCCTAAGCATATATCACTATAAAATGAAGATGATTTAGCACTAAGTGTATATCACTATATGATGAATGGTAAAGAGTGGTGATGTAACCTAAGGTGTATACCACTACAAGATGATATAATGAGGGTGGTGATCTAGCCTAAAGCATATACTATTAAGAGATATAAAAAGTCGGTGATGGTTTAGCATAAATAATATGTCACTAGCTTATGAATGTTGTAGGATGAAATGTCGCATTGTGAATGTAAGGTCCATTTGATTTACAAACGATCGACAATCAAGTATGGACCAAAGAAATAAAATGCGTCATTAGGTGGTGAGTGTAGCATGGAGAAAATTAGGATGAAATTATTATGTTGTGAGTAGGGTTTGTAAATGCGTGGTGTGCAAAAGGCGATGCTTAAAAGTGATGTATAATACATGATGAAAGGTGTGTAGTAATCTAAGTCACAAGAGTTCACCAAATTTTGGCCAAAATTTGAAATTCATCAAAATTCTATGGTGCCTTAAAAATTCATTTAAATTCATGCGAACACACTCTGCTAAGCACATCAAATATTTTTTAGGTCAAGCAACAAAAAATACACTGTGATATTTGCGCCAACACTATGTGCATTGGTTTAGGTTGTACCTGTTGTAGCTGCGTGGGCAGAGTCATGAGAATAGAAGCGCTGTTGTGAGAGGCACAAGAAGAAATCGTGGACAGTCGGCAGTCTTCCATTATTATTCTTCACATTGGAATAACAACGCGTGGCAGCCTCAACCATTACCGTAGGTCAAGTCTTAGTCCACCTTCCTCACGATGCATATCAATCTTCCATTATTCTTCACGATGCATATTATTCTTGCCTTTTAATATTATTCTTGCCTTTTAACATTCACGATGCATATTAGGTTTTGGTTTAGTTTACTTTTTATTATGTTACCTTTTTGGTTTCAACCACTTTTTAGGTTTTCTTTTATTTTTAGTTTATAATCTTTATTATTATTTCTAAACTTTTAATTATTTTTTCTTATTTTCTTTCAAACGCGTTTTTTTAAAATTTGTTATACATATTTTTAAAATTGGTTTAAAATTTATATAATTTAATTTTTTATTATATTTATTTTTAAATATAATATGAAATAGCTTTTATTTAATTATATATATATATATATATATATATATTTAATGATGTTTTAAATGATTTTATTATGTGTTAAAGCATATTTGTTTATTAAGTTTTAGATTAGAGCTTTTAGAGTTGTTTGTGTTGTTTTAAAAGTTGTGTTGTTTTAAAAGGTGGTATCAGCTTAGATGGTTTGTTTGTTTTACAAAGTGGTATCGAGCCGAGTAAAAACCCTTAGACCTACAAAGTGGTATATAAGATTTAGAGTTGAGAAAATGATTTTCTTGAGAAGTTTTGTATTGGTGATTTTATACATCGATAAAGATTGTGATTAATACTTGAGTTTTAGTGTTCGGAAGGAAGTTGTTCTAGTTACTCGTAGTTATCTGTGAATCTGAGTTCATACAGCTAGATAGTAGGCAAAGAGGCGAGGTCCCGTGTCAAGTAAGTCACCGTGTTGTGCAGCTTTAGGTTGACCCAATACCGTAAGCCCCGTTGCAAAGTTACTCAAAGAGTACCCGATATAAAATGGCTGCAGAGGCTTGTCCTAGCTTATCTTCTTTGGATATTGAAGATCAATATCTTGTAAGTCTTTCGATGTCCGGCCCATAAATTCTCGATATATCTATCCTTGAAGAGTTTGACCCATTGCCACCTGAAACTTCCTAAGATATCTTATGATTAAGTTTATGCTAAGATAAATAAGTTTCACTTGTTAGCCAAGATACTTCTTTAAAACCCATGAGTCTCATAATACTGAGTCACCCAAACGTCAAATTGTGAATATAATATACCCCTTATAGATCGTGCTGATATAAAAGTCTTAAAAAAAAATACATATCAATTTGCCCACATAGGTTGTGTTCAAATAGGTATTACCCCTTTGTTTCATCGTGGCTTAAATGCCTCTATTCTTTGTTGTCTTATGGATCTCCGACTTGATAACTTTAAAGATTCTCTGCTTGCAACAATAGAGACCGGTCTCCATTCTGTCCTATCTCTTTGAAGTGTATCCTAACTACCCCATGTCTCGACAAAAGACGATCTCTTGCAAGACGTCTTAAAGCTTCATTTGGCTACTACAGGTCTTAATATGCGACTTGGTGCATGTCCACTTGCCATACACTACAAAGTAATATACCGCCTTGTAAACACCATGTATCCTGCGAGCTCAAGCATGGCATCTCCAAGGGCAAAGCAGCGCGTGGTGAGCCATATCAACCTAGAAAGCCAAAAGATTGAGCCTGAACTCATTTCATGGTCTCATCAAAGTACCCAAAGAATGGACACTCTCTAAAAAATTCATCCAAATTCACCCAACCACCCAAATTACGAATGCCACAAAGAGAGAAGAATCTAAGAATGATGTAAAATTATCTTTCAGGTCTAATTCTATATTAAGTTTACCTAGATCCAATTCTGTTCAGTCTAACAGTTCTTATTTTTCAGGAGGTGAGTCATCTAACAAATCAGCCTAGCTAGTCTACTCACCTCAAAAAGAGAAAACATTTTTGTGCAGTCATAGTTCACTAGTCCATGATCCCAATACGGATTTTTTATGGTGTAATGACTGTGAGAAGCTAGTCAGCCAGAAATATGTCCCTTCAAATGGTCCAACCATTAACATGGCTTCAGGAAGTTCAAATTCTTTTCCAATGACAGATAGTCATGAGCTTGTGTCACCGGATGAAAAGCGAAAGCCGTCTCACTGGTACCAAAAGAACAAAGAGATAAGCAGATAGAGCCGTCTGAGAGTTCAAAAATGCTTAACTGGACCAATAAGGCAGTTAAGTCTCAGTATATGATAAAGTAAGCTCATATGATGAAAAGCTAGCACAAATGGAAAAGACTCTAAAGGCCATAGAATTAAGAAGAAAAGGTGACACTGCTGGTGCAATAAAGCTTTTAAATTCCAGAGTAGATGAGGTAGAGAAATCAGTTAAAAGAGTAGAAACTTTGGTTCAACATAATCAAGAGTAGTTATCAAGAAATACCCAAAGTCATTACTCAGAATATTACTGATGTTGTACAGCCATTAATTGATCATAGTGTTAGCATTAAGAGCAATGTTGCTAATCAGCTAACCCATACACATGAGCTTGTAGAAAGTAGCTTAACTCATGTGCATGATTCTTTGGATAAAGTAGATCAAAAGATAGAACAAGTTATGGATGCAGTATATGATCTTCCTCAGATAGTCCCTAAAATTGAGCAGATCTGGGACAATACTGTAAAGAAAGAAGAAGGAGATTGGTCTAATGTAGTCTCTTGGAAACAAGTTTCGATCTAGCTAACCCCTCGGGTAAGAAGCAGCATAAAGAGCTTATAGCCCAGTATAGACCATTATTTTTGGTGATAAAGATAAAAAGTCTGTCAGTATGGTCAAAATTGAAGCCCATCAACAGGCAGAAGGTATGATCTTAGGAGAAACATCAAATCCTAAGCCTGAACCTCTGCAAGGCATGGCCAGAGTTCAGACCCTGCAACCCAATTGGTACAAACTAGAGTGTAGATCTCTAGAAGAAATCAAAGAGATGGTGCATGGGATGATAGGCTGGGGAAATTCCCAGTTAGAAATGTATAAGAAAGATCCACATGCAATAGCATCATCTATTGCCAATGGTTTTGTAGGAATCATAAAAGAATGGTGGGATTCAATTCCCAACCAACAAGAAATTTTACAAAGTGGTTATATGGGTTTAACAACTGCCATTATAAAAGAATTCATAGGAAATTTAGAAGATGATAAAATGAAGAATACTGCTATGTTTCTCAGAGCAAGACTTTGTGATATGTCCAGAATTAAAGAGTATCAATGTTTTATGCAAAAGCTTTATTATAATTCTGGCAACATAAATGATGAGACTATGCGACTAAGGTACATAGAATCTTTCCCTCCTTATTTTGCTACAGAGTATATAAGAAGCTATGCATGGTATCAATGCTTATAGAATTAAGTTTTGGTGCAATAAATCAAATTATTGACCAAACTCATGCAAAGTCAGTGTAAGGAGAAATGGGAAAGAAAAAAGCAATAAAAAATGCAAAGTCTCTTGGCTCAAAGTTTTGTGATATGTATGCTATTGATCCCTTCGGCTGTGAATAGCTTGATGGACCAATCAAGACAAAATGTCGTGATTGTTCTTCTTCAAAAAAAGGGAAGGGTAAGCAGTATCAGTATAAGCAGTATAAGAAGCATAAAGGTTATAGAAATTTTTTTAGAGATTCTTTCACTAACAGAAGGCCTTTCAAAAATTTTGTGTTTAGAAAAAATAAGTACGTAGGCAAGAAGAAAAGATTCTCTCCTACTTTCTTTATATGTAAAGGTCCGCATTATGCTAACAAATGTCCACAAAGAGATAGTGAAAAAGGAAAAGCAAAGGTGAATGCCCTTGCTTCCAAAGGAATCACAGAAGAAGAGTATGTTCTAATCAGTGATACGAAAGCTTTTCTTCGATGTTTCTTATCATCAGTGGAAGATGTACAATGTAATTTAGCCCAAGTATCCGACAAAGAGTTCCGATGCTGATGATAGTGGTTATGACAGCTTACCATCTTTTGTAAATATGGTAAGAATAAATATGAATGCTAACTTCATTCATCCTTTAGTGCCTCCTAATGTAGAAATTCTCCGTCAACATATGGAGTTATATCAGAGTGAATATGCTTCATGTCCCCCATGGGATACAACCAGAAGAGATCATTTGTAGAAGAAAGTTCGTGAAGCACAAGATAAATACATCCAGCAAAATAGTCTTGAGCAAGCAAGATTAAGAAAAGCTCAAGAACAAGAAGAAGAAATTCATTGCAATGAAGAGCCATATTCACCGGTCTCTTGCTCATCCTCCATTCCAGCAAAGGATTCGCCAAAGGCAGATCCCTACCAGAGGAAGAAGTGGTCCATGGAGAGGCAAGAGGATCTATTAACCCTCGAGAGAAGTTTTGCGTTTCTCTTCCCAGAAGAGAACATAAGAGAGCAGATGGATCGAAGGAGCTCGATCCTAATATCTATAAACATGGAGAAGGAACAGAATACAGTTCCTTGAGAAAGTCATCAATAAGGCCACTGAGGAGTTCTCCAGACTCCTTAATGAAGAAAAAGAAGAAAATAGAGATGAAGAAGATCTTGAAGGTGCCTATCAAGAAATAATGGCACAAGAAGCTCAAGAAGAATCATCCGGTCGATTGAAAACCAACTGAGGTATGTACAGTCTCTTGTACACAGAATCCATTCATAGCAATCACTATTTGTATACCAAATATAAAGCCATATTGCTTAGATGCTATGATTGATACAGAGCTGACATAAGTATGATCAGATCTTTAGCTATTCCACCTGATTGTTGGGAACAAACCCATCTTAGGATAAGGTTTGATAAAAAGGATGTCATCTCTAAATATGTGGCTCATATCCCTATATGTATAGAAGGATTTACAAGAACTGTTAAGTTCTACCAGCATGACATGGAAGCATATGATTGTCTGTTAGGAGTAGAATTCCTTTAAGATTGTGGAACCTTCAGTGTCAGAAAGGATTTCATATCTTTGTTTAATCCACAAGTCCAAATCCCTAGAAGGTATACCTATCGAGATAATAGTTCCACTCCTAAGCCTATAAAAAAATCAAACCATGAGTGGATACATAAGTCAATTGCTGCTTGTAAATCTAATATAGATGATATTGTTGAAAAGATCAAGAAAGATCTTTGTAATGATAATCCTCATGCTTTTGTGAATAGAAAGAAGCATGTCTGTTCACTAGAATTACAGATTATAAAGGACAAAGAAGGAAAAGAACTTGTTCCTAAGTTCAAAGCACACCATAGAGGCATGATTCCTTCCGAAAGGAAGAATGTCATGAAGAGATACAAAATTGCTGAAAGGTGGATTCATCCAAGAATCCAATTCTCCCTGGTCATGTGCAGCCTTCTATGTCAACAAGCGTAGTGAGCAGTTAAGACAGAAGAAGAGGCTTGTGGTTGATTACAAGCCATTGAACAAATTCATATCTACAGTGCAACACCCTATACCTGCTAAAAGGATGATCTCTTGTCCAGAATCAAAGGATCAAAGGTATATAGTAAATTTGATCTCAAAAGTGGTTTCTGGCAGATATTTCTACAGCCTGAAGATTGCTACAAAACTGCATTTGTAGTTCCTGGAGGCCAATACGAATGGAAGGTACTTCCTTTTGGTCTTAAAACTGCTCCATCTATATTCCAGAAGAAAATGGATAGTATCTTTAGAGATTTATCAGATTTCTTAATAGTTTATATTGATGATATTCTGATATTCAGTAAATCTCCTAAAGATCACATAGAACATCTGCATAAGTTCTATGATACTGTCTATAGTAATGGTTTATGTCTATCTCCCACTAAAATAGAAGTCTTTAAAGATGAGATAGATTTTCTTGGAATAAAAATCAAAGATGGCAGTATAGAAATGCAGAAACATGTTGTCTCAAAATTCAGGAGTTCCCTGATGAACTCAAAGAAAAGGAGCAACTTCAAAGGTTTCTTGGCTGTGTTAACTATGTTGCAGGATTCTACAAGAATATAGCTGCAGATAGAATTCTTTTGAATAAAAGGTTAAAAAAGAATGCTCCCGCCTGGAGTCCAGAAATGACTTCAGTTGTCAAGCGCATCAAAAGTAGGTGCTTGATCTTCCGCCTATGTCCCTTCCTGGACAAGGTCTAAAGATCATAGAATGTGATGCCATGATGATACATATTGGGGAGCTGTACTCAAAGAAAAAATGGAGAATGGTAAGGAGAAGATTTGTAGATATGCTTCAGGATCCTTTCAAGGTTCAGAAACCAAATACCACTCCACTCACAAAGAGATCTTGGTGGCAAAGAAAGCTATCAAAGCTTTCTTGTTTTTTATTCAGAATGATCATTTCATCATCAGAAGTGATCTTAAAGATTTTAGAGCCGAGTTAAACAACGGAGACCCAACAAACAAGTCTACTTTTTAATAGATTACAAAGGTGGGGTCTCTGGTTCGATAATTTTGATTTTGATGTAGAACACATTAAAGGTAAATACAACTCTTTAGCTGATTTTGCTAGTAGAGAGTTGAATCTGGTTAAGCATGTTAATGTCACACAAGTATTCCATGAGTTTCACAGTCCCATTTGGGATGTAAATAATTGCAAAGGCCAAATAGATTCTATTAAAAGAAATGATGATAGAATTTCCAGAGAAGCCCAGTCTTTGTTGATATATAGAGATTATATCTCTGTATCTGAGTATAACATGTCAGAGGTTGCAGTCAGATTCGTGGATCCTGAGATCCCTCATACTGAATTCCATTCTCTCCAAGAGCCAATGGTTTTCTGTACACTCAAATGGATCTGGCGCCATTCAAGATATGCAGAGCAACCTGATCATCTACCCTTTGAAGGACATCAACTCAGACAGTTGGTACCAAGGCCGAATACTTTGTGGAAGTTTGAACTTTCAAGGTTGTGGACTGAAGAGCATCCTCTTCATTTTGATCTATGGAATAGGCCAAGTAGTCAAGGTGATAGGAAGTATATTTCTCAACATTTCAAATATTTTTTGACTAAATATCTTCCTACTAAAATTTTTGATTCTCCATTCTTGAATGTTTCTCCTGATTTAGCAAGGAATATTTTGATACAATGTAAAATTCCTTGGTATGTAAAAATCCAGTATTATGTAAAAACTAATCCTTTCAGAGGACACCATTCAAATCCGAATGGTCAATTATGGAGGAGAATCATACTTCATCATACGATGAATGTTCATCCACCTGCTCCAGGATATGCTCTCTGAATTCCGGATCACTATCTTTTCCCAACCAGAAAGCATCTCCGACCAGACAATGATGGTACTACATCTACATCAAGATCGTGGCATGAAAGGATCACGAGGAATCTTGAGCCACTACCAGAAAGGACTGATGAGACTTCATCCTCATCAGATGATGACACAAATGGTCCCATTGTATAATATGATAGTGCTTAGAGCTATGATGGTGGGCTTGTCACCATCATGTTTGCTTTCGCTATGTCAGCAGAGCTTGTTGCCGATTGTGTCAAAATAAAGTAAGATAAGATTCACCTAAATTTTTATTTGTTATTTTATTTTAATGTTTTTTTTTCTATTCATCGAACTTATTAGTGAATTTTTTTTCGAACTTTATCCATTGGGTGAACTTGAACCAAATTTTATCCTCGTCGAACTTAAACTCAAACTCAAACCTTGTGACTTAGGTAGTAATATAGATTGTAGGAATGAAATATAAAGCTAGACTCATATGTAATGTAGACTAGTGTAAATGTAGAATATATGTGATGGATAGATATGTAGTGTATGATGTGACTATGTGTGTATATACCCTAATGTATGTAATGTGTAAGATGAATAACGTATGACCCTAGATGCGTAGATGATAGAAATATTGGAAAACTAGTAGAAATGTGTGATGTATGAATGTGTAAATGTCAAAGGTTATAGAAAAAATTGTAGAATGTATGACACACAATGTTGGATGAATTACAATGTATAATGCCTATATTGCAATGTGTGGTGTTTAGTGTAATGGTAATCCCTCAACGATCCAAGTGTGAATCTGAAGCACAAGTGTGCGTCATCGGGTAATGACGACGCTAAATGCTTAATAAAAAGTGTCTATATGAAAAATGTAGAGATGATAAATGCACAAATGATATGAGTTAGGGGGATTTGAATTTCTATGTCCCCAAGTGTGTATGTAATGAAAATCTAGTCAAAAGACACTAAGTGGATCGATGTAAGGAGTAGTTTCTTTAACAAAAGTGATGGGACCCCGAAGTGATAGAGGAGTGTGATCATCCGATGGTTCATCACCATAGTGAGTTGTATCCGGGTCCCAATCATCAATATATGTAGAATCGATAGTATGTTGGAATTACAAGGTTAATAGTAGGAGATAATGGTGGAATTTTGCATGGTGGTGGTGAAAGTGAATATGTATGATAAACACTAAGAGAAGGATTGGTTGTTGGGAGGAAATTAAATTTTTGGAGCCTAGATTTTAGTGCAAGCCATGTTGGAGTGAGTCTCAAGGGATACTTAGGTTTATTTGGTAATGCAGTAGATAACTTAATAGGAGTGGTTTGTGAACTAATTTTGATAGGCGGTTGAATTTTTTTGACTGTGGGATATCATAGGTGATTGCTTAGGTGATTCTTGTCTGACTGAAGAAGGAATGGGATGAATGGTGGCGTGATGCTCATTAGATGGAGAAGAAGTAACATTAGAAATAGGAGAAATGTGTGTTTGACTAGGAGAAGCATCACTATGCACATGTGAGGGAATTTCAATATCACACATGTAATGAATAAGAGAAGCATCTAGAACATCCTTAGAAATATTAGAGGGAGGCTCGCTAGTAACCATAGGAGCTTGCTTAGATGGATATTGACTAATCGAAGGAAAAGTAGACTAAGGAGCCCATGTGGGTGTAGTATTTTTAGGTGGGCGTGTAATATATGTTTTAAATTGAATGGAATAAAGCCCGACGCGAGAGATGTTTTACTCTACGTTGTAAAGCATAACAATTGTGGTCATTATGTCCATTGATTCGATGATAATGGAAATATGGATGACCTTGATACTTTGTTAGGTGACAAGGAGGATAGTAATCAATAGATGGTAGAGTGATCAATTGACGACTAAGAAGCTTAGTAAGAATGTCATGTGGCTTAGTATTGCGATCAAGTATGAGAGGTTCTGGCAATGACATGACTTGAGGTTCAACTATATGACATGTAGTGGACATCGATTGCATATAAGATGTAGAAGGAGCACAAACATATGATTGAGAAGCATCCTTAAGCTATTGAATTTCAGATCTAAGAGATGTGATTGTGGATTCCATGGTTGTAAATTTATCTTGAAATAATGTATGGAAGGCTTGAATCGAAGCAAGTTTATCTTGAAATAATGTATGTAGGGATTGAATCGAGTCTAATAGTGGTTGATTAGATGGAGGATCATTAAGACTAGGGTTGAAAAATAAACCATGAAGCATAGAACTTAATTCATGTGGTGGTGTACTGTCATCAAAATACTTGGTGTCTAGGGATTTTTGTAAAACAACTTGACAATTGGGATGCCTCTTAAGTAAGTTAGATAAATAAACTTGACGACCCATGATAGAAGAAAGAGGAGGATCCTAAGCGTGAAAGTAGTCGGGTTCACCAAAATGATTAACTAAAATTAAAATAAACTAAGTGTATGCTAAGATAGTTAATCTAATTTAGGATGACATAAATGATGTAAATAAATACTCTAAAGCAATATAAAATGATTAAATACTTAAAACTAATGGAAATAAAACCCTAATGTGCAAGAAGAGGGTTATGAAAAAAATCAGTCTGTTGCGGATGATGTCACACAAAGTGTCACATGTGTGACACGAAATTCTAGAAGTAGGAACAATCGCACGAGGTCCCCAAAACGGTGGATCTAGAAGATCTGAGGAGATTATAGTGCTCAGGAGGATACTTGAGCGTCTCGAGCCACCATAGTATGGCGAACAAGTTCTCTCGGTCTCTGAAAAATCTTGAAACTTAATTCTTTCAAGGTCGGAAGATGACTTATAGCCCTCCCGATTATTGCATTAGATTTTCTGAACTGCACCAAATGTACCAAATTAAACAAGATGATGTTGAAGACCTGCAAAAGACAAGAGAAGTATCAAATCCCTAAAATAAAATTTGGAAATGAATGGTTTGAACTGACCTTAGCTTCCACAATAATGAGCTTACTACTCTGAGCATTGTACTACATTTCGGACCCAAATGTAGTTCTAGTGTGTGTGTGAATTTCATTCCCTAGGCCCTCTTCCCGCGCGCACTATGTGAAATAACGAGCAATAACTAAATGTATAAAATGTAATAACATGTGTGCATGGAATAGAATATAATCCCCCTATGAAGTGTGTGTTGATACAAATCTCCTAGCCTTGATGCATGAAACTATGTGGATGCAAGTGATGCAATGGATGCAACTCTAGATGGAGTGATAGTAGTAGATGATGCTAGGACCCTCATTATGGTCTCATAACTTTATATTTATAGGGTTCTCTTGATCTAATTTCGTAATTAACCCCGAAATGGCCAACTAGGAAAAAGATAAAGATGAAAAATGGTTAGAAAAGGCCCAAAAAGTGGCGGGAAGATTTGAAAAGGATTGGGGCACCTAAGTGGGACAAGGGGTTCCTTGGGGTGCCAAACTATAGGCATGAGTGCCCCAATTTAGGCTAAAATGATAGGAAAGTGTCAAAATAGACTGGGCATGTATATAAAAATGTGTGGGAATGATGAAATAAAAGTAAAATAAGATGGCAAAAATATGGGATTAATTAGTACTTTCTTCACTCAAGAACCTTCTAAATAGTAGTATGAGACCGGGCTAAATAATGTCTAAAGTGAAGACTACAATTTTTACCTCCCAAATCCTCTTATAACTCCTAAAATCATTAGGACAAGTCATATACCTTCGTTGGAGTGTGGCATTCCCTACACCCACAATGACACTTTTTTTATAGTTTGATTCCCGACATCACTTGGGCTTATAGAATTTCTCCAAACTGCCTTGAATGTACCCAATACTCCTCTACATAGCTTCCATATGGGTTATGCCTTTGCAATAACCTTCCGAATGGTATTCACCAATTGCAAAATTGCCAAAAATAACTTTTCTAGTCCTCCGATGGTATTTCTTCTTGCTCGAATGTCAATAACATTTTAATCACCTTATGCATATATGTCTTGCAGATGAAACACACTTTAAAATATAGTTAACACATTCCTTTAAGCTAGAATGAAGATTATACTATGAACAACCCGGCTAGATTAATGGTTCGAGTGAGTGAGAGAGGCAATTTTCAAGTGAGAGCTTGGTTTTCATTGGGAAAATTTTCATTTTTACATGCTAGACATTTAGTATGACAATAATATGCGAGTGAATTTTTCATATTAGGAAGCATTGTCTTTTATTGTAACAAATATGAACTAATAGTCTTATTAGATTCTTTCTTAACTTTGACCATTTGAGCGTTAAAAACTTTCTAAACAATGTTGATTAAAAAGAGAGCTAAAAGTGGTTGGGCAATGAAATAAGTGCCTTAATAAATTTGATAGGTAGGTAATTAAAAAATTTCAAGGAACAATCCTTTAGGATTGATCAAAATAACTTAATAAGGAGATTATCATTGTATGTATAATTGAGACATGTTCCATGGAAGGATTGAATATGTTATTTGAGATATCCTTGACCAATATAAATTAGAATCTTAGGTGCCAAGAAACCCATGGGAACAAATATAGAAAATGATTTCTAGTGCTTGTGAATTATGAAGTAAAGAATGTGAATCCATGAAATGAGAGTCCATGTACCAAGCTTCATCTAACTAGAACACCTTAGCCTACAAATCATGAATGGTCTACATGAGGGATCATGTTAATAAAGAGGTATGTAAGAGTCCATAAGTGTAAACAATAGGTGATAAAAAGTATAAGTTGATTAGAGATAGGAATTTTTGAGTAATATGAGGTTCCCTATTCCAAGGGTAGATGTAAGAAAAATGAATGTCGGATTGAGAGGATGGAATGAAATTTCCTCTTGATATGTAGGTAGGGAATAGGTAGATATACTCATGACTACATCACTAGTCATGCATAATAAAGACTCAACTTGAAATATATTAAGTGTCCACCAAAATATCTAATCCTAGAATATAGAAGGTTCGATAAAAAATTTAATTTAGAATTGCAATCTAGAAATGATGTATATCCTAATTAATAAATTAAGTATTCACATACAAATATGAATATATAGTAATTTAAGAGGAATGATATAATCAATTTCACATGTGCTAAATAAACTAAAAGACAAGAATATTATTTAAATAAGCTTTCATGATATTTTTGTTTAGATCTTAAACAAGGAAAAAAAGGCTATGACAAGGATGATGATGCTTCATCTATGAAAGATATTTTCCAGACCCTCATGGAAATTATCGACCAGTTCTAAACAATAGTGTTTGATGCTTTTATCTAAGTTGTATGGATATATCCTTTTATACTTTCTAAAAATGACTATTACATCATGTGTAGCATATAATTATATGCCCTGCATGTAATCATGAGATCAAAAGATATGCAAAATTTCCAAAAATGATTTATTTCTCCAAACCCTATCTCTATTGAAAAGACCAAAAAATGGGGAAAACAATTTGGGTTGTGGTGCTATCGTGATGTCTATGTAGCCACTATTACAAAGAAGCATCTATTGCACGTAGATATTCACCTATTGTAAGTGAAATTATGTTGATGCAACTAGATGAATGTAATAATAAAATAGCCTTTTTGAACAATTGATACCTATAGCTTGACTTGACCTCGGGATAATTTTAGCGGCGAATATTCATAATATGGCGAAAATTTCATTTTATGAAAATTTGAAAAGGCGAATTATTCTAGTGGGTCGGTGTCTGTTCGCCTAAAATATATATATATTTTTTTCGGGTCGGCTTCGCCTTCATTTGAAAACATCTCCTATAAAAACCTAGCTGATTACTGGGTAGTATACCTCAAGTAGCTTAACAAATTACCAATACTGTGAAATTTTAACTCGCATACCCTTAAGCACCAAAGATTCAGACATCATAGGTGATTGTTACGCGTGACAACAACTTGTTGATGCAGCTGATGTTGACATGCGACTTGGGCGTGTTGGCGCTTGCAGAGGAAGTGTTAACGCTTTCGGCAGGAAGTGTTGACGCTGTGATGCAGGAAGTGGTGATGCGCGACATGGGCAATGGTGACGCGCGACATGGGCAGTGGTGACGCGTGATGACAAAGAAATCTCCTATCAAGCCGTGCAGCCTTCCCGCGCGCCACTTGACAATCGTGGAAAAATTTTCATACAACCCCAAAAATTCGCCTTCTTTGACGAAACCAGCCTTCGGGATATTCGCGTATTCTCCACCTCCGATTTCCAAGAGGTCTCTTAAAATGAACCCTGGACTTGGTTAGAGATAATCTTGAATTGGCTTGGAATTCTCTTGGCTTGATTTAAATTTCACCGGACTTGTATAGGGCCTAATCATAACATGCTTTCTCTTGGTATAGGAAAGTTTTGGGCAGCTCTGCTTGATATTTAGATATGAAGACCAAGTAACGCCTTGTATATGTAAAGTAGTGGTGAAGTTGACATGCTAGGACTAAGTAAGTAAATGAACGTGTTTTACTTATTTTAATACCATTCCATGATATATAGTTTTTCACAAAACCTAACCTAGGAATAGAAACGAGGATAAACATAGAAGTATTTGACCCTTTACACAGAGGAAAAAACCATAACATAGGGGACAAAACCATATTATGATAATTTTTCCCAACCTGTATAGTACTATCCCCGAGGATAGAGTAGTGTATGAGGAGATCTTGAATAGCTTGAAAGAAAGTGTAAGATGTGTATTAGCAATGAGATCAATTTGTAGGTGATCGAACAACAAAATAATAAGAAAATAAGTATGTACAAATTTTAAAAGAGAGTGATGATGTATTTCATCTCTATTAATGCACGTAAATCTAAGAGATATAAGCCAAATTACTAATTTCAAGTATCAAATTACCAAATTTAAGTATTTACTCTATGATCAAGAGTTTTGTACAATATTGCCAACTTCAATAGAATGAAAATATTATTTACTACTTCAAAAATTTATATTAAAATATGAATCCTTTGGAAAACTCAATTTATCAGAATATAAATCAATGTTAACCAAAGACATAGAAAATGGATAACAATTTTCACAAATCTATTCCTTCTCTTTTAAGCATAAAAGTACACAATTACGTAGATGATAGGAGATACTTTTAGTGGTTGAATTGCAAATAGAGTTATGGGGTTCTACTCTATGAGAATTATTTAAAGAGGATGTTGATTTTAAGGGTGCATGGTTAGCTTGTGTGAAGCCAACTACCACCTGGATACGATGCAGTGGTTGGATTTCTTTCTGAAATATGGATTGTTGTATAGAGGCCAACAAATATGTATACCACAGGGATTAATCGGAGTGAATTAAATTAAAGAGATACAAGGTGGATGATTCGATGGACACTTTGGAACAATTTGCTGATGTATATTACTGGCCAATGAGATGAGTAAAATAATAAAATGTGTGAGAATATGCAATAAGTCAGCATTCTACAGATAGGAATCACACAAAGAACTTTATCAGCCGTTACCAGTACTAGAAAAGCCCTTAGATGGTATCAGCATGGATTTTGTGTTTGGGTTATTAAAAACTCTGTAATGACTCGATCTTTATTTTTGCAGACATTTTTTCCAAGATGGCATACATATCATAAATCAGCGTAAAAAAGAATTAGTAGGCCACACATAATTTCATAAATTCTAAGGAAATAATGTAAAGTAGTTTATTTTTAATGCATTTCTAAAAACATTCTTCACGACGAGATAAGTGTGCTACAATATAAAGTCAAAGCTAATATTGCTCATAACACCTTTGTTTTGTATATAATTCCATTATACTAATGTCTTAGATGTGTTACCCCATGTATACAAATTCATTGGTTATTCACTCATAGCATTTGAACTCATTAATTACTCATTGTTGTATTAATATTTAATTTTTAATAAAAAAATTAAATAAATTATATTAAAGTTATTAATATGAATGAAGTTATAACTTATTTATTCACCAAAGATACATGTTTCTATTGTGCACCCAACAACCTATAAATATATATCAATATTTTTAATAATATTTTTGAATGTTTCAAATATGTTAATCTATAAACTTTGTAACTAAAATTATATACACGGTTATATTGTAATAGACAAATCGATTTTAAACAAAAAGAAAAATAAGACTTTGAGTACCTTAAATGAGTCAATAATCCAATATTAACATTATGCGCACAAATAGGAATGAGGACGAAGACGATGACACTACCAAGGAGGAGACAACAACCCTCGGGCCACACAGGTGGAAAGGACACAACAAAATCCTTGGCTGCATCGACTCCCATCCGTAACTTTAGACCTATGAATGGCGGATCCAAAAAGGAGTTGTGCATGCCCTCTTATAGGGCAATGGATCCAAAACGGTGTTGTAAATGCCCTCCCGCATGGTTCTGTGGCTACAACCCGGTGAAACAAGAGAAAAATGGGCAGGGGTTTGGAGGATCTACCAAAGCTTTTGCTACTATTGTCTCTACAAAGGAAAAGGATAGTGCAAGGATTATCGAAAAGCCTCTAAAACCCTCACAGAAGACTCTAGTGTTGAAAAGTGAGGAGAATCCACTGCACAAGGTTCTCAAGGAGGAGGAAAATATCTCCTAGCTTGGCCTCATCTGCAGATTTCACAAGTTCTAGCCTAATCTATCTCAACTCCATGATTGGATTTCTCTAAGATGGAGGGAAAAGATTAAGGGTAAGATTGAACTTTACCCCTGTGCTAAAGCTTATTTCATTGTTGTCTTTGAAACCCCTAAAGATAGGGATTTAATTTTTAACCAATATTGGGTTTGGGGTGAACACGGACTCATGTTTAAGCCATGGTATCTGTATTTTGATCCTCTAAAAGACTCCTTTGATACCTACCTTGTTTGGGTTCGCTTACAAGAAATCCCACTACAACTTTGGAATTTTTTTTTTTTTTTTCTATAGTTATACTCGATGATCCTTTGGGAAAGTAGATGATAAAACCAATGAGCCCTTCTTTTGCTAGAATATTTATAGATCCGTCAATTCGCAAATCAATGACATACATTGGATTTAGAGGATAGACTATGAGGATTTAACTTTTAGATGCAAATGGTGTTTTTAAACATAACATCTTTCGGATGACTATGAGCATTCCGGAAGGAAGGTAAAACTAGTGTGGTGGAAGGAATCTCTTGAACATCTTATGATCAATCCCCATTCGAGACACACTTGAGCAATCACTAAGCCACTCAAGGGTGACACTCCCCTTCCAAGGAAGGACTCCCAAACCCTCGAGAGAAGGAAAACTCTAATCCTCTTGTCTTTCTTTGGGGCAACACAAAATTCTTCTACCCAAGAGGACATTGTTGAATCTATGATGGATTGTTACGTGTTGCTAGTTGATTGTCACATTGTTATTACAACACTTGAAGTTGCTCTTCCGATCTTCACGAGAAGAAGGTAATGTCGATTGGACTTTGGTGGACATGAGAAAGAAAGGACATGCCAAACCTAAACCCACCATCATTTCGGACAAGGCATGAGTTACATCTTTGTTTTTGTTTCTATTACTTTATCTAGGTTGGAGGCCTATTGTATATGGTTTGTTTTTCTATTGAGATCTTCCCATTGGTTGATTGCGAACTTGTTATATTCTTATATGTTTCATTAGGTAGTTCAAATTGCTTGTTTTCAAGGTGCTACATTATGATCTACGTTCTCGGACCCTCTACCTTCTTCTCTTTATTGTTGTAATTGAGTTATGACCATTTTGAAGTTCTAGGGGTATGGTCTCCATTAGACAACTATTTACCAATAATTACAAAAATATTAGGAGCACAAAAAAGGTGATGTTGACAATTTGTGCACTTGTGCAAAATGGGCAACTCGAAACTTCGTTACGATGGATAGCATTGGTGAAGTATACCTAAGCTAGGGAGTTTATTTCATAGAATATGGTTATTGTTGAATTAATTCATGATTACATGAAATCTATAGCTATGTGTGCTATTACAAAATGTAACAAATCACATAGTCTGCAATTTCATGACTATCTTCAGCAAAAGAACACAAGGCCCCAAAGGATAGTTGTGTTGTCTTGATGAAGACATTTAATCACATAATAGGTGAAATGCTAAGTTTTGGAACAACAAACATAAATGTATATTGCAGAAATCAGAGTTCATTACTAGATGTTACAGGTTTCTTTAATGTTCTTTCCTTTATGATTAAGACATTTAATTATATTACTTGAGTTGTTTAGTTCATCATACAATCCATACAAAAAGCTAAAATGCAAAAAGAAATACACAACTCAATTTCAGAATTCAATGTTTTATTCATAAGGAATTTCAAATGTTTCCCACACAAGCCGTGGGATGTAACTGAAAAGTAAAGTACAACTACTGAAATAAGAGGTACACATGCATGAAAGAGAAAGTAAAGGAGTATGAGTGAACCCATCATTGCCTAGGGGTTTTTTTTTTTTTGAGACATCTCCATTTCCAGCTTTGATCCTTCTCATCTTTGTTGTAGAAGTTACTTGTACCTGAAAATAAGAGAAGAGATAACTATCAATTATGAGCTCAGGGATCAATCCATATTCTTATATTGTCCTAACTCGTGCATATGAATCTCTTAACAAGAGGAGATATAGCTTACTTGAAGATCACACTGCATACATGCTTTACTCACCCGAAAAGAAGAAAGAGAAAAGAAAAGAGAAACGATAGACACAAGAGAGGCCAAAAAGCCTAAGTATATTCTAACTATTTTCTTAAGTGTGCAGGTCAAGTTGCATCCAAGAAGAAATAGATAAGTCATAAGTACATGTTGGAATGAAGGAAGAATGTAACTCATGTTTCAGTAACTGTCCTACAAATGGAAGAAGTTACAGTACAGAAGAGAAACTAACAAATAGAAGTACATGTTTTAGTTTGCAACTAAAGAGGAAGAATCAGATTTCAAGAAGTTGAAGTTAACTAGAAAGAAAGGGTTACAACTGAAATAGAATGAAAAGAAGATTCTGGAAAATTTTGATAGGGCTTTGCCATGTAAAATGGACATTTATGACTTTTCATCATGTTGTTTTCAACTACTACATGCTTTAAAAGAATTATGTAAATCAAGTAAGTGATACGAAAAAACATGCCATGATCAAGATAACAATTATTATGTTTCAATTTCCAACTACCAAATCAGCTTCAATAGAAAAGTGTTACATTATGTATTCTGAATCAGAAAATACAACTACTATAGCTGAAAAGGGAAGGAAGAGAGAATTCTGGAAAAAATTTGCTAGGGCTTCGCCATGAAAATCAACATTTCAAATTTTCCAACATGCTAGAAATACTACTACCAAGTAAATAAAGCATCTAAGTGAAAGAAACAAGATCACATTATTCCAACAAAGGGACAATCATCTTCGAGAATCAAAGTATACAACTACAGTTATAAGGGATCATTTCGGAAGATGAACCTGAATAGATATAAAAGAATACAAGTTTCAGAGGCGTTTTATTTTACAGACTTTATCAAACTCAGAACATTGATACAAGTTCAGCAATATTAAAGACTTATATCTCAAAGTGCAGTCTTAAAATACAAAGATCATGAAACTATACAGAGATACATAAATGAATCAAATTGATCATGAATAACAATTATAACAGTGGAAGCCATAAAGATTTCAAATACAAAGTATAGTTTTGGGAGAAACTCAATGCTTGAAAAAAATTCATCTACATCAATGACTCATCATAGTCGAAAGGTAGCAAATATAGACAACCTAAGCTACAAAACAAGTAAAGCAACAATCCTCAAAATCAAAGTTCCAGGTTTTGCACTATAAAAGTCAACAATGTTCATATTCTTCATAAGCGAAAAAGGAAATACATTCTTTTATATAGACTCATAAATGATCACAACATTTCAAAGAACATGGTAGAAGCAAAATAACAATGTACATAGTCTTGAGATCCTCGAAGAAAATTAACAATGCAGACCTAGTATCTCCACATAATCCGAGAGATATCAAAGTGAGAGAAGAAATATCCAAATCTGGGTTGCGTTTGTTTCAAGCCACAAATTGAAAATATGTAGGTATAGATGTAAGAAAATGAGTTTCAGAACTTGTAAATACCAATGTGTAGGCAGTCTAAAATGATCAAAAGTATAAACAATCTAGATCCAAGAAGTTTTTCTTATGAAAACAAGTGCCAAACGAACGCAGCTTGGAATATTACACAGATTCAAACTCAGTTTTACACGGCCAAATAAGAGGGAAATACAGAGTTTTAAAAGAACTATGTGATTTTAGTTTTCAACGTTTCTAGAAACATTTTAACCTTCAATATGTAGGTTACAGGATCAAAAGGAAGTTTTCACAAAACAAAACTCATAAGCTAAAGGGAAAATACCCATTTTTGGGTTATCCAGGCTCAAGCTTTAAAATTGAAATTTTAAGTGTTACAGAGATCGAGAAAGAACTTACCAACAAGGCTTGAGGTGAACGTTTCTCAAAATGATCAAGATTAGAGCCTAAATGAACAGCCGACAAACCTCCAAAACCGAGCTCAAACTCACAAAGTGGCGGTTGTTTTAAAGAAATATCACAGAGACCAAAGGATGATACAAAATGGAGCTCAAAGATCATGATAATGGAGGAAGAACCCACAAAAACTGAGTTCGAAAGCTTCAAACAATGGCGAAACCTCTAAAGAGCTCACATAGAACTCAGAAAATGCAAATATATGAACACTTCCAGAACTCTCAGGCAAGAGTGACCAAGTTTCAAACTCACAGAGACCAAGAATAACACAGAACAAAAGCCAAGCTTCAACAGATCAAAAATGGTGATCTAAAACAAATTTTCCAGGGCTTCGCCGCTCTCTGTGAGCAAGAAAGAAATGACCAAAATGATGGAGCTCAAACATTTTAACTAACCCAATGACCACAGCTTAACCTAACTCACCTGGAGTTAGTAATCAAATGGTCCAAATTCAACAAGTACGAGAGATCAAAGGCTGAAGATCGAGCTCCATTATTCAATGCAAACCATCATGGTCAATTACCGACCGAATTAATTGCAAGGTTAAAAACCCTAACCACAGGTCATGAATCAATGCCAAAGATCAAACCAGTACAGAGATCGATGGTTCTGCATCAAAGGACCTAACTCAACCAGAGTTCATAAGGTACCAACATGGCGAGCTTTCAGAAAACCCTAATTAGGGTTGGGTTAAATTACCACCGACCGACATGCCAAGGGGTGAGTCACCGTGGAGAGGGGTCCAGCCCCACGTTTGAATAAACTTATCATTGCAATGAATTTCGAAAGTCTAACTATATTCCAACTCCTGAATAATGCAAGTATATTATTTCAAAATCATGGTTGTAATGATCACCGAAAAGGGTAAAGTCCACCTTAGTCACTTCGAATAATGCAAAAGCCGACAAGTAATTGCAAGGCATGTTATGATCAAAAGGTGGTTAAGTATTATAGTATGCTATGTATGTTATCAAAGGTGGTAGACCTTATAATTTGCTAAGTCCACAAGGTGGCCAAACCGAATGGAGATTAGTGATCAAGTGCAAGGGTGGCCCCACATACTGTAGAGTGAAAAGGAAGCATGTGCACATGGACAAGTGGTCCCTACAGTAGATGATTTACTTTGCAAATATTACATTTATTGTAATTATTTATTTCTTGCACATGGAGTTAATTTTGCATGCCTTCACTAGGGGACAGAACAGACAAGAAGATAAATTCACATGCAAAGGAAGGAGATTTTCCCAAAAAGAAAAGTTTATTATTAGCAAATTATTCACCCTTGCTTTTCTTAAAAATAGGACAATCAACTGCAATTTGACTGTAATATAATCAAAGGCTATTAATGCCTCTTTGTACTAGTTTGTTTTATTTTATTCCTTTATTTATTATTAAATAAAGGATAAAAATAGAATGCATGGGTGAGTACAAGCCTTAGTCTATTTTTAGGAAGGGTGGGTAAATTATTTTTGCTATATATTGTGTGCCTTAGCAAAGCACAAAGGGAGGACTTTTAGATACGGTAGTCTTTGAAGCAATTTTGCCCTCGAATGTGAAGTATTTTTGCCTTTCCAATCATTTGCGATCTTGTGTATGTTTCCATTAATCTTGTGAACACAAATTCCCCGGTTAATTATCTTACCCCGTTGCAAATTTAGTAATTTCGCATGATATTAATGTGCATGTTTAGCTTAGTAGTATTTTGCAATACTTTCCCCAATACCTCGTAGTGTTTTGCAGACTTAACATTCTCGTAAAACTGGTTGGTTCGCATCAAGAATCCTTTCGCATATCAAATGTGCATATAATCGATCAAAGCCCTCATACAAATTTGTTGTATCACCTTAGTTTTAATTATTTTACAGGCATCATTTACCCTTGTCCCCGTAAATCGGTTTATGATACATCAATAAGGAACCGACCTCGATACCGAAGACTCACCTCAAAATCGGTACACCCACAAACCTGAGGTGTTTTCATTGTATCTACGAAAGAGAGATCAATTTTGCAAGCTTAGAACACCTGCATCCATCTCTCTATAGGGTGCACTTTTGAGAGATAATAGGTGACTCATTTAATATGTTATGGTCAAGTTTTTTTATAATCTTAGAGTCTATAACATTTGATTTTGAATTTAGTTGTAGAAAATATAATAAATACTTGAAGTTTTCAATTTTGAAATTAAAAAGAAACTCGATAAATGACTTTCTAATTAAATTATTTGAAATAATTAATAAAATTTGTTTCAAAACTCGACACTCACAAAATATAATTGTTATTATTAAAAACCCAATAAAAATCAATTTGATTATTAAAAATCCCCTTTCAATCAAATAAAAAATAAATATATTTTAAGTGTGTTACAATTAAACTTATTATCACTACCTTATTTTTTTAAAAAAGAAAATTTAAATTAAATTTTAAATTTAACAAAAGAAAATACATAATTAATATTTATAAACATTTTTCATTAGTGTTTTTACATTTATCTTATCCTTTCCCAAATTTTTTTAAAGAGCATTTGAAATATAGAAATGGTTACTGAAGTTTACTAATTCTAGTTAATATTTTGTATGTTGATTCATGCGTTGATTAAGAATATATATTTATATAAACATAATGATATTCTATATTTATGTAACGTGAAGCATGGACTTAACGTTGGACAAATATAAAAAGTGCTCAAAACGCACCAACACAAATAACAATTCACAAGAAGAAGTTCAGGTACTCATCTTTCAATTGTCATTATTTATTTATATTTTAGGCTCGGTAGATCAATGATTAATTAATTGATTATGTTTATAAATATTTTTATATTTTGAGACAACAAAGAATTTAAGTAGGCTCAATTTAAGTATTGAATTTGTGTACATTTATGATAGTTTTGGACTGGAATTTAGATGAAACATTTTGAATTGTAATTTAGATGTCACATTAGAATTTAGATAAGTTGGAAGGTAAGTTTTGAACATTAAACGTCGATTACCCATAAGTTTTTAATACAAATATTAATAAAAAAATGATTTGTGGATATGGTGATTTCTTTTGTCTTCGATATATGTATGTATGCAAGAATCAACTATATGTTATGCATATTTCCTATAACATCAAAATTTGAAGTTTCCTATGTCATGTAATTATACCAACATGCATTTTACAAAGCCAACAAGGTGGAGTGTAATGTAGTGAGTTGATTACTTTTATTTTCAAATTTAGATTTAACAACCATTTGACAACCACGCAGAAAGTTAATGATTAGATTTGAAGTCAATTTAACCATCACTAAATGTTTGTCTTTATGATAGGATAATCCAATTGAAAATCATAATATTTCGCCATGTCATGCGCAGTTTGGACCCCTTCTTTTTTCTCGACGAGTTTTATTTTGATCCAACATATATGAGTGGCTATATGGATTGCATTTTTCATCATTCATTGGGAAATTTGAAAACAAGGCAATGGAGTTATTAATCATCGCGGTATGAAAAAATGAGAACTAAACTTCGAGATTGATATCTCTCAATTTGTATTTCGAGATATATTTATTTAAGGTATCTTTACTAGTGATAGGTGGGTAATGGAAGAATACAAATCAACGTTATTTTGTTATACATCCCAATGCTTTATTTCCCCATCCATCTACTCCAGTTTCTTTTGATATAGAATGTGAAAGAACATGGATCGTTAAAAAAGAGGTACCACCACGTATGAGAATCCTTTTTGTATGTTTTCCAAAGAACACCAAAACTTGTGGCATAAATGAAATTTATAAATTGTTTCATAACCTTGTCTTCAACAACAAGATTAGGGAAGAGGATAAAGAACACCAAGATCTACCCTTCGTATATTTCAATATTCCTATATGCTATCGCACCCTCTACAAAGAAAGGATCTCCATACTATAGAATATAGGAGAAAATGAAAATGCAAAGACATGAAATATGGTGGTCATTTTGTTCCACCGCTCAATGAGATATGATTCTACTTGTATGAAAAATAATCCCTTAGGAAATTAAATAGTGTTATTAATTGATGGTATTTATCTACCTTATCATTGAGTTGACGACATCATATATTGAAGTTTGAGAAATGGTTGATCAATGTCGATAAAATGGACCATGCTCATAACAAGTGGGTGAAACATAGAAAGTAAACACACAATCTCGAAATTCTTAACCTTAGATCAACATCTTTAATCGTTTTGCTCCCTCAATGTTGAATTACATCCATACAACCCATAGGTTGCTAATTACTATCATAGTGAGTTTCCTTGGACTATCGATGTAATCTCAATGTGATTTTGTATGAAGAAATTCAAATCTCAAAACTATAATAAGAAAGCCAAAAGATTTTTTTCTCTAATATTTTAAAAGCTGCAATTGTGCTATATTAAAAAAATACATCATGATAAATACATTGTGTGTGTATATATATAGATATATTCTTCTTTTAATTTCAATAAATCTAAATGTTAATAGGATTCGAAGATGCATCGTGCTTAGTGATGGTTAGGCACAAAAACTAGATCACTTCACCCTTAACATACAATTGCTTAATCCATGGTTATTTTTGTTTCGCGCCTTTTTCATTAGTAAATTGAGAAAGGTAAAATATCTTGTATTCAAAGAAAATGTTCACATACCTTTCCTTCACTAGCAGTGGCTTTACAATTCTTAGCATTGTTAGAAAAAGTTATAAATTAAATAACATTTTGAGGCCACCATCATAATGGATTTAAATAGGATGTTGGCAATGAATTATACTTTGTATGCCCTCATAATCAATGTTTCTTTTATAAACGTTGGACATTTAAGGCATACTCCGAGCACATTGATTTAAAGTACGATTTCTCACATCTCCCAATCGAGCGGAAATGGTAAGAACTTTTTCTTCGTCCCATGAATCCTTAATTTGATCGAATGAGGGTTTTACATGTTATTTCCTTTTCTAATACGGTGGTGTGGAGATTTTCATAATGTGGCCCACTGAACCGTTTTGGGTCCCTGTTCATCACACCACCATATCTTATTAATATAGTGACTTAAAACATTGGATGAAAAACCATGTGTTTATACACATCATCCATTTTCTCATTCGCGATATTTATTCTCTCATTTTAAAAAGAAATTTATAATGGTCCTTTTTCATCATTCATGAAAGAGGAGATTCTTTTTCATGTATGGATTTATCGAGGCTATATGTGGGGAATTTCTATGAAATAAGACAATTTGTGGCTTCATCTATTGAGATAAAGATATTATATTTGACAAAATATGACCCACTTTCATGGCATATATTGTATCTCGTGTCTTCATTGGCTTTGATGTAATCAATTTTTTTGATGTTAGAAACCCCTTCATTGTTGTTACACTTCCAAGTACTAATGCCTTAACTGATATTGTAAACAAGTGGGATCTCACTTGAGTATTTATGAGTTTATGAGTTTGTTGTTATAATCATAACATTGCTAAAGAAAACATCCACACAATGGAAGGTGTTTACATTGTGACATGTCCTCTAGATCCATGCATCCGAATCAATTTTGAATTGATGTGGGCTATAAGACATAGAACGTGTTGCCATTATTCTCTTTATATCCACCAAAAATTTTTACGACCACCACTATAAGTGAAGAAAACAACAAATCCTAAGAAATGTCATGTACATTGTTGATAACTTGTTAAATAAATGTTAGAAATGTTGTAAAAATTGAAACTAAAAACAATAAACTTTATAACAAAAATGAAGAAAGTGCCTAAAGATTGGAAAAATTACTAAAATGTAAAATTAAACAAAATTTAAAACCTTACTTTCAAAAAAAGTCCTTTCAAGTATATCAATCATGGAACCATGGAAGCAATTAGCACTCATACTATTGTATGAAAATGATAACAATGTTTCTTGATGAAATATCAAATCTAAATAACAAAAAGGCTTAGAGACGTAAATATGAATGAAGGAATGAGAACCGAGTGTTTACTTTCATGTTTTTATTAAAACAAAATTGTGTTATTGTTTTGACCTTTCACGAGTTTTCGTTGTGTATTTTAGGTATTATTGACACTTTATGTTTTTAAGTTGTAAAATGGATAAACTATTACTTCAAAAATCTTAAATATGACATTGATTATATAGATATGCTTGGTTACAATTGAAATGTATCTAAATTTATTTTGACTATTGATGTCATACTCTACGTGTATCATGTAACGCCCACTATAAACTTCCACTTGAGAACCAAGAACAACCTAGGCTTAGTTAGAAAAATTAATGAATAATTTTTTTAAGGTGTTAACAACCAAAGTCTCAAGGACAATTAAAATCAACTAATAACTTTTCCCATTATATTCATCCAGTCTTCCATATATCTTGCCTAAAGAAGGTAATCGGGACGAGACAATCTCAACCTGACATTGTGTTACCCAAGCTTGATGAAGAGGGCGAATCATCCTGGAACCGAGAATGCATCCTTGAGACACACACTAAGCGATTGAGGACAAGGGTCATCACTGAGTATTTGATCAAGTTGAAAAATCTAGACAATAAAGACGCAACTTGGGAGGATGGAAATTTCTGCAAAGACATCCGGATCTTCTCAACATTGGATTTAATGTTTCTTTAAAGGGGATGGGCATGCTACGCCCTTAATCATATATCTTGTATTGGATGTATATAGCCGACTTGTGGCTATCATAACTTTTGATCATTATGTATCTCTTTCATATATGTTATATTTTCATTAGTGGGTCGGCCTTGGTGTTGGCCATAGCATATGAATAGTATATATAGGGGTTAGTAGGTAGTAGTTGATCATCATATTCAGCATTTGAGTCTTATTGTCTAGTTTGGAGGTTGCCCCCTTGAAGTGGCTAAGCTATTCTTCTTGCACATTGAGATCATTTATCTGAAATATTGTGTTCATTGGTGTTATATTGCTTTTGATAATCAGATTTATACAAGTAATTACATTACAAAGAACTTCTTCATACCTAGTTTTAAACTCCCATTGTTAAGTAGAAACATATACATTAATTCCATCAATCCTCCCGTGCTTTAATCAACTTTCTTCAATCGGTTTTGGTTTCTCTTGTCCTTCATTATTTGTTATTCTTTTTATCTAATCATCTTCAATGTCATCTCCTTCATGCCTTCTCTTTTGACGTAGAATAACTTCTAACAACTTCCTTTACTTCCTTTTGTAATTGTTGTAGAATTATATGCATTTGTGCATAGCCTCCTTGACCTCTTGCCATCATACCAACAATAAAAGATAATAATATTAAGAAATATAAACAATATTCAATAAACCACAATAATCCTCTATGTTCACCGATCTTTCAATTAAATTAGATGTCATTTTATTAAAATTCCAAAAGACTCCTAATTAAACTTCACTTTTTGAAAGGAATGATAACCAGATCATACCAAGCCAAGAACACAGATGCTAATCAAACACCACAATCAATAAGATGAAAGTAATTTGCCGGAATAACTTTATATAAAACCTTTGCAAACAACTGAGCAACAATATCATATATTATTATGGAACTCAATGCGATACATTGAGAATGGGCCTTGCTTAAATAGGCAAGGAATAACAATCTAAGAACCATTCAATGTCATAGATCAAGCCATAAATCAAGGAAATAACTAGTCATCAAAGAACTAGTCAAGACCATAGATTTAGGAGAGAACTAGACATCAAGGATCTAGTCAATATCATAGATCAAGGAAAGAACTATACCTAACAACTAGATAATATCTCCTGATATCTAAATAAGATAAAATAAATATCCACACACATAAGTGGGTGAGGATAAATACAATAAAGGTAAATAAAGTACCTAGGTGAACATGAGCTAAGGTAAATACCTACTCTAACACCCCCCTCAAGTGAAGCTAGGGGCCAAAATAGAAGTGGCATGTCCACAGTATGAGTCCCGACAACTAGGCTTGATGAGGTACTCATGTACAATAATTGGGAAAAAAGGGACACCGCAAGGTACCCAAAACTAGTAACAACAAAGTAAAGAGAGTAAAGACCCACTCCAAGGCATCCTAAGAAGCTCGACTCAAAAACCCGTACAATGTTGAAGAAGTTTGGTGTGCACTGTGGTCTGAATCCACTACTCGATCATAAAAATAAAAAAAAACTGACACTGGGCTCCACTAGAATAGCTCCATATAAGGAGACTGTCAACGGAGTGATGTCGAAAGTGCAAAAAAACCACCAAACATAATTCGATCAAGTGTTTGTAAATAGGTGTGCCTCGACCCAAGAACAATAACCAAAGCAACAAGGAAAGGACACAAAATCCAGTGTGACGATCCAAGAAAAGCCAAGGACACGAAACCCAAAGAAGCGGGATCAACACCACACCCTCCCATACTTGGTGAATGGGTGGAGTGATGCTACAAATCTATATGAGTTGCCCAAAATCAACTACTTAAACACTAAAAAAATAGCACTTGGACTTCACCAAAATAGATCTTCCACAAGAGATATCATGTTAACATGCCAAAAGTATTGAAAATACGAGATACAAAATCTCTCAAAAAACAAGAGAGATACACTACACCTGCTAAAGAAAATGCTCAAAACAAGAAGCATCACAATGCGGAAGGTATAGAAAGTGGAGCAAGAGGCCGAATGGTGAGGAGCCATGCCCGTAGAGTCCTCTTAATGAATGCCTATGTCACCTTCACAAGTGATCAAATATCCACCCCAAATCAATACGAATGGATGAAGAAGATGCCTGCATATGACTTGGTGCAAAATGCATAATGGGTGCATGCAAAAGAGCATCGAGAATGTGTGTCGGGTTGATCATGTCCGACAACTAAAATCTTAGGTTTCTCAAGCTTTGAGTGAAGGTGTTGAACTCCATGTGTTGCTCATGATCCTAAAAAAGAGTTGAGTGAACAAAAAAAGGAGCTCTTTTGTGATATGTATCTGGAAAAGATGTCATGACAAGAATTCAATACCTGTGAATGTCTATCAATGACTCCTCTAGTGAGACCCATAGAACGGAGCATGCGAGAACTGAATGCAATGGTATGCTTCTTAAAAATCCATGTAACTGAGAAGAAGTAGGATACACAACATGTGGTACTATAATAGGAACAGATGTGGAAGAGCATGCAGTAACAAGCCTCACAGGTTTAGAAGCATCAAAAGCAGGTTCAGGCTCAAAGATTGGCAGATCAATGTCATTGGGTACAAGAGCAACAACTACAAGTGGACTAGGAGCATGAATATGGTTGTCCACAATATGATGGTGATGTTGTAGGCTAGCAAGTTTGTTCTACGGGAGTGTATTATTGTATCCTTATCATGAATGAGTGATTGTAGAAGAGAATTTTACTTCTTGAGCGATCTATTTTCTTCCACAAATTTTACAATATCCTCTTGAAGTCCACATACTTTAGAGAAAAGCATATCATTCTCAGAATCCATGATAGGTACAAACTACAACTCCCAAAAATTTAGGACGTCGGGCTCAGCCGAAATTGCATCCACAATTGATTACAACACTCCTCCATATTTAGACACTTTATAATTATAGTGTAAGTCTCAAAATAAATAAATCCAATGGAAATAGCACGAAAAAAAAGAACCTTTGCAAAAAGTGGCACTCAAAACCGAGTTACCAATCAAAAGATGCAAGCTTTTTAATATAATGCTCTGCTATTTATTTTAGTTGTCACTAAAACAAAATAAATTGTTGTTTCCTTCACCACACAAATAAAATTAAAGGGGGCTGAAGTTAAGCACTACTAGTAGGAATCACAAGCTTTAAGCCCTCATATGACCATACCATATGACCAAGGGCTAAGGATTTTAATGGGTGTTTGCACAACTTACTATTTTGGGGTGTGTCGCGTGTTTTCGAGAAAGTCACATCCAACTGCCGCTTCTGGTAAAAATTACTATTTCTGGACTATGTGTATTTTGTAACCTTTATTGCCAAAAAATAGTAACCTACAAATTTTCCTGAAATAGTAAAAATGTGCACAGCAAGAGTGGACCCCGCGAAAAGGAAAGATCTGAAAACCTTCTGCGCGCATAAACTGCATGCAGGTATGCATGCAACAATGAAAAAAACCCAAGATGTAGATCTCAAGAAATCCAACAAACCTAAATAAATAAAATCACTTTTTTTTTCCTTTGGGGCACGAATCCTGAGGCACACCTGTGTGCTTCTCTGTAAAAATAAAAAACCCACAAAAAATGACTTCCTCCAGAATTGGCCGAGTTTACAGTCGATCTAAATAACAACTAGATAATATCTCCTGATATCTAAATAAGATAAAAGAAATATCCACACACATAAGTGGGTGAGGATAAATACAATAAAGGTAAATAAAGCACCTAGGTGAACATGAGCTAACGTAAATACCTACTCTAACACTTTTAAACCAAACTTGAATAAAGTCTCCATCTTTATTAAAACTTACTATTTTAAGTAATAGGTATTTTTAGAAAGTTCTAAATTTAGTTTTCTAGATCCTACAAAATTGTGCAGCACATTAACCACATGCCTTAACTAACATATTCCTTAAGTTACTGACTCAAGTGTACTCATTGTTACGCAAATAGGATATTTTGGAATTAATTTTTTTTTAGAAAACTTAAAACCATATTTTCAAGACCCAAATGGATGATTTCAGCCTCGAAAAATTGTTTGATAGGATCATAAGAAGCTAGGTCTAACTAACATAATGTTTAACTTTAGGATAACTTTATTTTAGGATAACTTTAGTAAAAATGGATTCGTTTCAACTTGCGGATCAAAATTTATGGCCTCTTCAAGATAGGTCACCGAATCCACATAATTGAGTTTAGGAATTTTTGCAATAAAGAGTGATTAATGAAACCATTATCTTTGCATTATTTGGCATAATGTGTTATAATATTGATTTATTAATATTTCATATAATGAATATGATTCACCTATAAGATAAATGGATTCCTTATTTTTGTAAAGGAATCTGTCCCCATAAACAGTCTTGTACGATATCAAGAAAAAAAGTTAAGAGTAGATTTTGTGTCTTATACATTTATGTAAAATTCGATGTCATGTAGTGGAGATATAAGACATATAATAAGGGTTTACGAGATGTCATAGAAGCCTAGAATATTTGTGATGATTTCCTAATGTTGTGGATTTCTAACACATATGTATAGGTATACCAAAGATACAATGGTTTGTCGGTAATGCGTAAACTCATGTGAAATCATGTGTGCATTAGTTCAAGGTCAAGTTGAATCATTTAATAAGGGTCCATTCGATATTGTTTTGGAACATTTTGTAGTTTTGGGATATCTATGTTGTAGAATACCTTTGGATGGCTTGCATGTGTATATAAAAAATCCATGAAATTTAAATTAAAGAAGAAGCATTAGTGATAAGAGATAGATCTTATAGAAATTTTGGGTTACTAGTTATTTGGTGATGACACGCATTTTCTAATTGAAACTTTCCTATTCTTATTGTATATATCTATTAGGGGGTTTATGGAGCTATTTTTGCATGATCGACCTATGTATTAGCACTTTTTGGAATAATTTTTTTAAATGATATTTTGTGTTGTTATATATCTATTTTTTGTGTAACTCTAAGAGATGTGTGATTGTAGTTCCCCTTATTTTTGTTCCTTGATCGCATCTACATCCTGTTCTATAAAATAATAGCTCCTAGTTTCCTAGTTGTCGGTGTGAAATTTGGTCTTTAGATAGAAGCAATAGTTCAAGGGACAACAATCCCTCCTCTTTGTGGGAGAGGTTCCCTTATTCAAAAAAATGAAGAAAACTACTTATTTACAAATATACAATCTAACAATATCCAGATGAGGATTTTGGTGTAAAGAATGTTTCCATTTTCAATTATTCTCAATACAGAAGATGAGAAAGGTATAAAAGTTTTAGAAGAAAAAAATAGTTTGAATGAGTAAGACTGGTAAAGAGAGACACAAAGTTCAACTTTCCACCTATCAAGAACACAAGTATTCTCCTTCGGTAAGATCACTCATTATTGTCGAGAAAGATAAGAAGGTAGTACTTTCAGATATAGATACTGCAAAATGATACCTTCTTGATCTGCATACATGAAACTTTAAGAACACAAGATATAAATGCCAAAAACATAAAATTCTTTGAACTATAAAACATGAATTGAACACACAGTTTCACATTTGAATATAGTAAATTCACATTTGCAATGTTGAGAGATAGGAATAGAAAGAACAAAGGAAATAGGAGAGATAAGATTCTTGTGTATTGATTCTCAACTTTTCGTATCATTACATTCAAAACACCAAAATCCAACAACCATTTTACAATGAGAGGAAATCCTTATATATGCAGGAGGTTGGTTGTAACTAATTTTCTCTAATCTAATTGTCTTTTTAATTAAGTGTTGCCACTTAATTAATGAATTACATTTAGTTAGCTTTATTTACAATTTCATATTTTTCAAAATGATAAAGCTAACTTTGAAATACAACGATTAGAAAGAAAGACTTAAGAACTAGAGGAAGGGGCACTTGTAGATGGTGCAGTTGGAGTCTTCACTTTGAGTATATGATTTTGAGTTTGACTAAGGCACCAACAATTTCCATGCCTTTTGGGATGGTTGTGTTTTCCATAACATTCAACCAGCTGCCCAAATAGTCTTTTATTTCCTTTCCCATGTCTGCATTATGCAAAAAACCTTTAGTGGCCTCGATATGACAACATTGTGCAACTCTATAATTTCTTATGTATTCTCTTTGGTCATAGTCTCATCCTTGAACAAATCTTCCATGATGAGTTCTCTTAACTTTTCCTTGATCTCATCTAATGAGTTCCTTTCTACAAAGTTTTCTTTATAGAACTGACACTTTAGAGCTTGAAATTCTCAAGTATCTCGATTTAAATTCCTCTCCTTTTTGTACCATGCAATTCAATTCAATGATTGCCTCCTGAAACACCTTGATTTTCCATTCAACACTGAATACCCATTTCCTTGAAAGATTATTCTTTGGATCATCAAAAAATTTGTGTCCCAGGAGGATTTTCTCATCTGTAGCATTCATGATTCTAAGATCTTGAATACATTCCAACCAGAGCTTAATCTCCTTTTCAGATCCAATGATTACTGTACCAAATTGAATTTGAGCCAAGGAGATGTTTTCATACACTTTATAGGCTTCATCTATGAAATTCAATCCAGAAACCAACATCCATTCAACCATTACCTCAATGGCTTTACCATATGCAACATGTTTATGAATATCCTTGATTGATTGAACATATTCATCAGATAGAACAATGGGAGGAGGAATTGAGGAGAGAGGAGTAGGATCAAGCACTTTATCACATGAAAAGAAAGGTTTGATGAAACTAGAGAGAACTTGTACCTATTCTTCTAGTTGATCCTGTGTATTTTTTCCTTTTTCTACCCTTTTAATGACTTTGGAGACTATTTCCTTCAAATTATGCACTTATCTAATTGGAGCAGACTCAACCAAGTCACTTCATATATCTTCACAAGTTGTTGCTCTTTATATTCAGTGTATCTTCTTTGAATCTTTTTGTTAATGTCCTCTCTTATGTAGTAATGGGATTCTTGTCCTGTTCCGGTTAGCAATGGTTAATTATTTTTCACCTTTCTCCCCTTTGGATTTTCTATCTCCTAAAACTATTGATGTATTGAATCAAAACTAGCCTAGAACTAGTCTTGGCCTTTATAGTTGGAGGAGTGTAAGTGGTGCCAAGGAGGAAGCTACAACATTAATACTTGGAGCAATGGATTTAGAAGTGTCTTTCTCTTCCAACTATCAATCAAGGGTTTAATCCATGTGAAGGAATCACTGGAAGGTGGAGCAAAATGTGGGTCCAATGCAAGTGTGTTAAGGGAATCAAGAGTTTGAGTAGAAGATACTTCTAGAGTGGGTGTTTCAACGCTTGAAGAAGACACTTCCTTGGCTGATGATTTGATCTTGGGAATGCTCATCTTTCTAGAAATTGGTTCCAAAATTTTCACCTTATCTTCCTCATCTTCTTCTTTGTCATTACTCCCACCTTCATAGTTACTTTCTTCATGTTCCTTTATTCTTTTTCTTCTTGTTCTGAAAAGATAAATTATCTATTAAACTTTCTTAATATTTTATATTGTTTCTTGAGAGAGGGGCTGTTCAACTTCTTTTTCAACTATCTCTTTAGATTTCTCAATCTTCTCATCTTTATCCTTCTTGGAGTACACCTTGATTGTAGATTCCATAGAAAAGGAGAGGGAATTGATTGAGTATGTACTTCAGGAATGAAACAAAAACTTCCTTTTGTGATGTAGATGCTCCTTGAGAAGAATGTTGTGTCACACCTTCCCTATATGCTTTCATCTTCTTGTCAAACCAAACCTTTGTCCTTACCAAGACAGTTTGATTATTTCCAAAAGATCATCCTTCTCCTTTTGAAACCAATTTATAGTGAGAAGAGGTGTGTGTTGAATAGTTTTGACATATTCAAGAGAATACAGATCTTCATTGTCATCTAGAAAATCTTTTGGTACTTTATATATGTTGAAATATTTGATTTTTGTAGAGAAAGTCAGCCAAAATACCTTCTCCTCACCTCATATTCATCAGAACAGTCCTCCCAATAGTCTTCTAGAACATGAAAATGATAATAACTCATTCTAAGGTGATTGGAGATAAAACATTTGTTATTAAAAAAGATCTCATGTGGAAGGTGTAAAAATTGAATGCAACAATTTTTCTTTGCACATTTTGAGCATCCAAAGCTTCATCTACAAGTATAATTCCCCAAAGAGATTGGGAATTGGATACATGTGATCTTTTTGTCTCTACATGTTCTATGCAACATGTGCAATTGCTTGCAAACCTCTACTAGAACTATCTTGTCATTACAATACATGGGGAGGTTGTTTTGTGCACCTTCAAACCCAGCTAACCTAATATAATAAAATCTCCTAAATTGAATGAACAAACTACCATATGTTGAAATTAGCTATTTGGCCTCAACAGACACCCTCTCAGTTGTATTTCCCTCTAAGAGTCTAACAATATACATTGTGAAGGCATCATTGACTCTTCTAAAATGTTTTTGTTGTTATTAAAGGTTAGATATGGGTAGAATTCATACACTTTGGTTCATTCTTCTTATCATCCATTGGAGATAGACCCAACTAGACCTTGTATGTTGCAATTGTGTACATGAGGTATGAAGTCATGTAAATTATCTTTCTCTATTATAAATTTGCTAATTGTTCACTGAAGTTCTCACAAAATAATCTTTCCCTAGTTCAAGCTTTGTTTCCCTTCAAAAAATATGTTTATGTAAGAACACATCAAAACTGAAATTCATTGGTAGAGGGGAGGCCCATTAATATAGACAACAAAGTGATTATATCAAACAATTCTTCTTTGAAATTTGATCTGTACATAAATTTAGGAAACTTTAAAGCTCCTTTTTTCTAAGTTGTAAGGAAAGACATAGCTATAATTGCCTTGTACTTGTCTTTGTCTTGCTTAAAAAGGATTTGATCCTCCACCCTAGTTGGAGTATTGGAATCTTCAATGATGGGGATCCTAAAGGAATAATTTATAAAATTGACATCTAATTTAATAATTACTTGGCCTCGAGGGTCTCTAATTTCTTTTTTGTCTAGATCAAAACAAGAGGCACACACTAGAATAATATCTACACATTGTACAGAGAGGGAAACCGGTGGCATTAAGCCATTGAGTAGGGTTATTTCTATAAATGTGGGCCCAGAAGTCATCGAGGTCTACCTGTCAGGCATCAACATCCCTAATATTGGGTACTGATATTTGTAGAGAGGATATGTGTTCATAACCCCCATACTGAAACTTCAAGGTGATGAGGCGAGGAAACAGACACTCAAAAGAATGGGAGTTCAACAATGGTTCTCGGGAAGGACAAAACGGTAGGGTATGAAAACCAATTTTCCACTAAAGACACATAGGAGGTTTCATAATTACTCACCTTAGCTACACAAAGAATGGCATTGCTCTTGGGATCCCAACATAATTCAAATTTTGTAAAATGGCTGGAAAATGATCAAGTTACAGCTAGAAATGAAATTGAGGGCATGGAAATGGAAGGAGAACAATGCTCGAGTTCAAAGATCTAGCTTTGAATGGTAAACATGAATTAATTTACCCCTTTTTATACTTTTCCATTTGAAAAACACTTGGATAAATGCTCAATTAGGAGTTCACAACATATTATGGGGAGCGAAAAGATTTATGGAACAATTTACTTATTTTTTGTTTTTATTGCGGATATGACGAATCATGCGGGAAATAAGGGCCCAAGGGAATAAGGGTCATGAAGGGATTAGACTTATGAAATATCCGTATTGTTTGCAAAAGCTTCCAATTTTGGAAAATGTGGGATTTGTGGGGAATAGGGTGCCCAAATGAACATAGGTCGCAAGTTCTTAGAATACCCAAACAATCTTAATTACAAAGAAACCCAATGAAGTGTAGGAAAATTGGGCCTATGGGGAACATAAGTCCCACAGGAATAAAGGGTTGCGAGGTCTCCAAGTATCTGCATCTCCATAATATAAATTAATGCTTAGAAAACTTATGACAAAGACTTTGTGGGTTAATGATGAGTGCGGACAAAAAGAAGACATGAGAACACAAACCCGGAGGATCAAGGGTCATGAGTTATCGAAACACCTGAGATTTCCACAATACAAAGGAGGCATGAAAATATTTCAAATGGAAAGTGGATGTAGGGAATAAGAAAGTGTGAGGAACAAGGATTTGGATAGAACATCTCCCCGAGGAACACTAAGACCCGCAATACATTAAGACTTAAAAGAAGTTAACCGAAACATTAATACTCTCACACAAAAATAAATAGAGTATTGTGGGAAAAATGACAATGCAGAGAACAAAAGGCTTGAGAGAGTATGTACCGCTTATTCCATAAAAACCCAAAATAACCACATACAAAGGATTTAGAACTGAAAACACCAAAAATGACTAATTGTTGGAAAATTTTCACTTTGAAGACTTCTCAAGGGAAAACAATTTGACAATTGAAACACTTGACCCAAAAATTTCAATTTGTTTTAAAATTTCCACATTTTTGGGTAAGTCACAACACTAGTCTTACATATAATGAACCTTATGTGAGAGAATAAGTCAAATAAAAAAAAATGTGGTGAAGATGAGTTTATTAAATGGAAAGAGTGAATTTCACATTATCTTATTGCGGTCACTTAGATGGGGAAACCTCCTTTGAGAAATCTCAAAAGAATAATATTTGTTGATTCCATTGTTGGGTTAAGCACTCCCTAAATTACTAGTTTTATTCTTCAATCTATTACTACCCATGCATGTGGGATTATTCTTAATATATAAAGGGATGAACTACTAATCATATATGTATGTAGAATATATTACACTAATTTAATGTAAAAATAAGGGTAGGATAAGGGTATTAACATATTGTTCTCCTTTAAAAAGTTTTATTTTGAGAATTGAAATTGTGGGGATTATTGTTGGAAACGGAGAAGGGTTCACAAGTTGCATTTTCTGGTTATATTTCATGCCCCTAGATCAATACTTTTGTGATATATTGCTTGCAAAGTTTATGGAAGTGCTTATCATGAATTGCGGTAAGATAAAAAAGCATGGATCCTTTGTTGTCAAGCTTAGTGAGTAATATCTATGTAGGGATGTGTTATCCAAGAACTTTATGCAAATAAGGGAGATGAAATACATGATGAAATCATGATCCGGTGGAATCTCAACTTTTAAGTAACTACTTTAGATAGATTTATAATGTCCATAAAACTTTAGTGGAAGCTTTTGACACCATTTGAGTTTCAAGGAAGATTGTTTATATGGTTGTAACTATAGAAAAGCCACATCTAGGACCACATGGAATTTGTACTCTAAGAGGTGTTTACATCTCTGTTGTTTCATCAATTTTACAACATATGGAGATTTTTCAAAAGAGTGTGGGAATTTGGTCCCATTAGTTGAGGAGGTGTTGATGACTGAATTGAATAACTCCCAAGAGTGTAATGGAGAAGAGGTGGTTGAGGTTGGCAATATATTTCTTCATATGGAGTCTTTTGGTGGGGTTTTGATATGATGTGTTGTAACACCATTCTGCAAGAGGTAGCTACATGGCCTACTATTTTCATGCCTAGTGGTAAAAAATCAAAGGAATGTTTCCAAAAATTTGTTTTTTATTGGTAATACTTGGAAAGGCTCCAAGGGCCATTAAAATACATATTTTACAATGAAGCTCACAAAAATCATAACAACAACCAATAAAGTGCCAAAAAGATGGCTCAACCAACAAACGAGAAGAGGATAGCAAACCTCCAAACATGAACAAAACTCAGCCCAAAGAAGAGGAGTCAAATTTTAATGTTATATGTGTTGGCGCTGAACTCTGTTTTGAGGAATCATTTTCTTACTTTGTGGAAAAAGTCTAGTATCCTTTATTTGAATCTTCGTCATCAATCCACATAGGAGGATAATGCCAATTGAAGAAATAGGCTGATACGAAAATTAAGAATGGGAAGAAAGATCCCGCTTCTTAACCACACATTATAAAACTTACACATTTTCCTTCAGAGAGCCTATTTAAACTCTTGACAAGATTTCTCAACTACCAGAGTAGACTCGACCCTTGAAATACTCTTCTTAAATGGTGAATCTTCCGAGCAAAAACTCTAGATGAGGATCTTGGAGAGGATTCTCACACAAAGCAGGGGTGGATTCAACCTTCATGAGAACTATAGGAGCTTCCACAACACATTACATAGGAAGAGACCACTTCCACTATCCCTTCTTTGAAAAACATCTGATCTTGGATCACACACAATCCTTGATTAAATGACCTATTTCATAACACTTATGATAAAGAAAATCAAGGTCTTCATAGTCCAATCAATGAATCAAATCCTCTCACCAATCTGCAAATTAATCTTCTCAAGAAGATCATGAGAAACATCCAAATCCACCAAAATCTGAAAATAAGCGATATGTAGAGACTTTTTGTGGAAGCATCAACAATAAAAAAGGTCCCAAATGTATTTCCAATGGCTTTAAAATAAGGGTCAAACTAGAGTTGTAAAGGTAGACTAGGTAATCGACCTAGATTAAGATCGAATCAAAAGAATCATTAATGGGTCAAATAATGGGTACCATAATTTTTCATGAGTTTATTTTCTCCCCAAAACTAGAACCATTCATGAAAAACATATAACTCTTCATAGTAATCAAAAATAGCAATAAAATAAACTTTTGAACATGGGTAAAACTCAACCTTACCCTTGATAACAGGTCCCCATTTCTTTTTGATCCATTTAGATAGCTCAGAAAGCTTTGGCCATAGATCTATAAAATGACAAATGAGAGCCTTCAAGAAGTTTTTGTACGACTCTCTCCTATTGTAAAACATCCACTTCAAGCCTAAGCACAAGAATTTCAGAGGGCAGGAACTAGCTTCCTTGCCCTTTTTCATTTGATACAAAGCCGAATAAAAGGAAGGAGAAGTTGTTGTTTGTTTCTTCCCTTACTAAATGGTCCCCACAACCATCATAAAATTCATCACTACCGTGATTCAAGGTAGAGGAGACACCTCTCACTTGTCTCGCCATTACTAAGTCTATTGTTCAAAAGGATCTTTACCTTACCAATATGAAAATTTCCTTTGGGACTCGATCCTCCATTTGCACTAGTAGCCCTAGCCCTATCAAATTTACAAGAAGATAGAGCTCCCACCCCGCCACCTTCGTTAATCCCTTACGCACTAGGGTTAGGGCATGAGATGGTTTCACATCTTGACGACTTCATTTTTTACTAATAAATTAGTTTAGCCAATTGTTTGCATGTGAGATGCAGATCTCATTCTAAATTAGGTACCTATCCTATGGAATAGTTATATCTAGAAATAACTTATGAACGCAACATCACGTCAAGATACAATAGAAATTGGGGTACCATAGAGGCTATAGATTTTGTCATTGGAACATGGGTGATAGTTGAATGAGGTAGTATATGGGTAGGCTAAGGATTATAAGTAATTGTACATAGAGATGTTGTCCACCACTACTAAGATCACCGAATTCCACCATATTTAGGGAGGACATTAATGAAGTCTATAGAAATATTGGTCCAAATCCTGGTTGGAATTATCAATGGTGACAACAAACTTTGAGTTACTCGCAATCTCACCCTTATTTCATTGACATGTATCACATTTATCTATATACTATTTTATATCTACCTTCATTAGCTGCCAAAAACATTTCTACGATCCCTCTTATAGGTTTTCATGAATCTTGAATGAACCTAAGACAAAGATGCATGGAGTTCAAAAATAATTTCATGCAAAAGATTTGTTTTGGGTGGTAATTGTTGCTGCCCAATTTGATCCTCTGCCATTTTCCCATGTTTCCCCTTTTCTCTTTGTGCTCTGAAACATTTTTTCCTCATAAAATCGATGATGTGAAGTTGTAGCTCCATTCTTGTGCATTGGATTGTTTGCAAACTCATTACCTTGCCCTAATTTTCCCGTTCAAATGCCTCTGCCATTTTTCCCATGTTTTCTTGGCCTTTGGAGCTCAAAATTGTTCATTTTATACTTATTTTCCCTCAAAAATCCCTTGCCATGGTCGTAAATAGCTTTGAATCACTTTCCATTTGTCCTTTGGTCTGAAAATTTCTTCACCCACGAAGGAAAAATTGATTTTGGTCATCCCTTGCATTTTGTGTGTTTTGACAGTCAAACGAGCATCATTTTCCTATCAAATTCATCTTCGAATTCTAGGGCATCACTAGCAATTTCTGATTTTTTGACGGTCATATGGGTGTGCTTTTCTTGTCAAATTTTAGCTCAAACATCTTCTCATACGTGGGCATTTGTGGTTGGACAAGATTTGGTGGGTCTTTCAAGCAACTTAGCATTTTTGTGTTTTTGGCAAAAATTCTAAATTGTCCCTGTAAGTCCGAGGCCCTCGGCCCAATCGTAGAGGGTGACACGTGGTGGTTAGAAAAGTCAAATAATGATAAGGGTGGATATATGGAGGCATGGTGGAAAAATTTCCTTTGGTGAAAAGATTTAAGGTAAAAAATTGGAGCACGGGCCCTTAGTGAATAAGAGGTGGACATGTGCCATGTTTTCATCGAAATAGGGATGGAAGGCTGGTGGAGGACCTAGAAAAGTTTTGCATTTTTTGGCAAAAAGTACTAAAATGCAAAACAAGGCCACAATCCCGCTAGAATAAATTAATGCCTTAGTATTTTTAGTTTTGAAAGGCAAGGCAGAGCGGTGGATGTCCGAGAGAGTTTGAAGATTTTCAACCTTTTTCCTAAAAAGGGTTAAAGTCTTAAAAGAAGCGCGCCCGACAAAGAAGAAAATTAAAGGCTTGCACGGGTCAGTGGGCTGCCAAATTAAAAAAGGGAAATGTTTCCCTTTTGGAAAAATGAGTTGAAGTGGTAATTTGAAGCATGGTTCTATAACGAATCGTGGGAGACACGTGTCGGAAGCAATGACAAGGAATGGCGGAGGAAATGTTAAAAAATTTCCTTCGCAGAATATGATTAAACTATGAAATGAGAAGTGTTGCCCCTCAGCCAATCATATGAGGACACGTGTCTTGCGGAAGGGCGGAGCCACGGAGGAAACTTGAAAAAAATTCCTTTTTCAAAAAAAGGTGGAAATGTGTAGAATCGAATCACGATTTCGATGTGTCCCACATTGGGACACATGTCAAGCTCATTTTCAAAGGGCAGAGGGGTGGAGAAAAATGTCAAATTTTTACATTTTTTCAAAAAGTGTTAAAATGTCAAAAAATGATCCCAAACCCATTTCCAATCACATTGTGACACATGGAGGGATCAGATTAAAGTGATAAAGGAAGACCAATGGTAACTATTCATTTTTCATTTACGCCATTTAAGCTCTAGGAAGCTTGGAGATGCGATTTTTGCATCAATTTTCACCAATTTTTGGCGAATTCATGTCATTTTTTCCTTCAAGGATCAATGGAATCAATTTGAAAATTTAATTTGTAGATCTGAGGTACTTTTGAAATGAAATTTTGTTTGGGCTCGAGCAAAAATGTGAAATACCAGATCCAAAAGTTGCAGAGGCAAATTTGGAAAGTGTAAAGGTGAAATGATGGAAGAGGAAGATGTTGTAGGCGCCAAAGGAAGAATACATGCTCCCATGACAAGGAATGATGAAGATTTGTAATAATTTTCTTTTTTGAATGCCTAGCATCTCCTCCTCGCAAAATTGGTTAAGTGTCACTTTCAAAAAGTCATGAGTGAATTTGTAACAAAGTAAAATGCCATAGGATATTATTTTATTGGGAAAGAAGGATCAAATGTAATAGAAAGATATATAATACATGTTTGGAGACATGCAAAAGGTCAGGAAATTGAAAATTAGAAAAAATTTGAGAGAAGCTCATCTCCTGAGAAACCCTCCAAAAAACCTAGTTAATGTTTTATGTGTGAGATCTTCATTCATGTTGAGTTGGTTACAAGTGCATAGCCATCACAGAGCTATGAGATTGTTCTAGAAACTCTCCCTTGCTGATGAATCTAACAAGATTTTGAATTAATCTATGTTATTTTGGGCAATATGATGTCTGTTATCATGTTTAAATGTCTACAAACAGTTTTCCTTGTTCTTGTTGCAATCTTGCATTGAAATCTTTAGGAATCACACAGATCTCATCCTTATTAATAGTTTAGTGGCATTTGCAATTTCATTTGTCAGAAGAGCTTTCATCTATCATTGAAAATAAGTAGTTTAAAATCACTTCACCTTCATTTGTTGACAAAGATTGCTTGTAAGCCTTTGGGGGTACCTTAGGTGTGATTTGATAAGAGATTTTGATGTTTAATTGAGTCCTTTAACTCAAGCTTTTGTGTTGAGGTCTCAAATATTGTGTGAATTTCAAACATGGGCCTCCATTTGTGTATATCTTCTGGTTGAAAGAACATCCTAATCTGTTTTGAAGCATTTTATTTGATAATTGGTCAAATGTTGTAGAGGTAGTGTCAAAGATCGACATAGTCAAATTTGTCTTGTCAATATCCCACCTTGTTTTACCCTTGTTTTGACCTGCATACCCAGAGAAGATCCAAATCCATTTGCTAAAGTATACAAAATAGATCAGGGGTTTCAAAATGTCTTCAGTAACCCTTGCCTTGCATTGAAATTATCTCCATAATCTGGAAGTGACAACTTGTGAAAGTCAGATTTGGAGTGTTGATCATATTTTTCCAAGGCCCCTTCATACTATTTGCACAAATTGAGGGATATCTTCATCTCCTTCACCATTTGAAGGTTACAAAATAGGTCCTCTTACCTTGGTTGAAAGGCACAACCTAAAATAGTTAGGATAAGATCAAGTCCTATTTGAGTGCTATCCATCTCTCCACAAATATGAGTGCTAGTTATATCACATCCCCGGCTACAAAATGACATACATAATGATCTATTTGTATCCAAGATTCATGCCATATCTTTGATATTGTTCAGATTGAAAAGGAAAACAAATTTGGGTACCAACACCAGTGGCGTAGCTGCCGAGCACATTCTTAGTTTAATCTGATCCATGTGCATACATATTTGAAATATTTGAATGCATATAAAACCTTGGTAATGTCTCTTGCAAGTTCTAGTTTACAAATATATTGTTAAAGCATCATTCTATACTCAGATTTGCAAGATATATGCAAAGGTTTCAAACTTTGTCTACAATTTTATCATTTTCTAGTAGTTTTTGCACTTCATTTGCATTTATGGTTGATAGATTCAAGAAAAGGAAGGTGTGATCTATAAATTTTGGTAATATTTTCAATGCTTTGATAAGTATTTGATGAGTATTTTAGTGTATTTACACAACTAGGGTGAAAGTCCTTAGTGGCGACTCCATGCCGTTTTGATCTTTATAAAATACCAATGTCTTAGCTTTATGTCATTTGTTTTTTGGTGTTGCTAATCTGCAAACCCGGAATAAAGAAAATCTCTCTTCGGGAGGGACATCCTTGGTTGATTCTTAATTGAATGTTGATCCATTCTTTACAAATTTAATCATAAAGGATAGACTACTTCACAATTTTAGGTTTGATTCCAGTGCATCATGTAATGTCATGCCTGTAGAAGTCATGAATTAGTTGGATATCAAAGTGACAACAGCCTATGGAAAATGTACTACCATGGAATCAAGAGATGTCTTCGGTAGTTTTTGTGTTAAGGTTCTAGTGGTGCAACTCACATCTTATCCTCGGGAGGAATTTAAAATTGGATGTTGTGATTTTGATTGACCTACCAAATGGGGTATGTTATTATCAAGGAAATGGGATGCAAGTGTTGGTGGCGAGTGTCCAAATGGACATGTCTTTTACCACTATTCCATTAGGGCAGCCTTGTCAAGCTCTATAGAGAAAAGAAGATGTTACACCTTATTGAAGATCCCAAAAATGCTTCCTATGAAGAATTATTTGCTGATGTTAATGTTGATAATTTTATTGGGTTTACTGATGGTAAGGAGAACAAGATGGATTAGTCAAAGTGCCTTGAATAGGTAGGTTCTCCTTGGACCTTGCTATTTGATGGAGCTTGCTCCAAATTTTGAAATGGTGCTGGTATAATTCTAATTTCTCCTAGCTTGGAAGAGTTTGTTTTTTCCTTCAAGCTTAATTTTGAATGTACTAACAACATTGATGAGTATGAAGCCTTGTTGTTGGGCTTGAGAATTGCATGGAAGTATAGTGTCAAGGACATCATTAAAAAGGATATTCAGAGCTAGTTGTCAAACAAATAAGAAAATTGTATGCTACAAACAATCGAGTGGATGAAAACTGAAATAGTATAAACATGCAGTTTGGGATCTAATTGAGATGTTTGATTTCTTCAACATTGTGCATCATGAAAAAAGTTTCAATGCTATTGTTGACAAGTTGGCAGTGTTGGGGTCAAGATTTGGATATTGTACCATTTCACCTTATTGTGAGTACAATATTGAAGTGTTAACTAGGTTAGCTATCCCTAACAACATCAAGCATTAGCAAGTGTTTAATGATGATGCTCAAGTGTAAAGGTTCTTACAAAATCAAGGTGAGTTTGTAGATCAGAAAATTGATAGGGAACCAATGCTATGTGTGACTAAAGGAAGAGAGACATTGTTTGGAAAGGATATTATCCAATTGAAAACTAACACCATTCCTAGAGGTCTTGTTACACTTGAGTCAAATTTTAACAATGCTGATTGCATCATAAATAGAAACATGTCTACCTCAAGAGATGTGGAAGAGCATAACTTGGGAACTAATGATAAACCAAGAAAATTTTGGTTGGGCAGCAATCTAAACAAAGAGGAAAAATAGTCCTATGTTCAACTATTGAAAAATATCGAATTGTCTTGCTTGGTCTTATTCAAAGCTAAAAGAATACAGAGAGGACTTGTTTCGCAATGAGATTCCTCTTGAAAAAATGCCAAGCCCTTCAGAAAAAGTAGAGGCAAATTAATCCACTCTTCTCAATGAAAATACAAGATGGATTGAAGAAACCGAAAGAGGGAGGGATCATTGAGCCCACAAGTTATTCTTCTTGGTTTGCAAACCTTGTGCTAGTCGAAAAGAAAAATGGATATATCGACTTTGTGTAGACTTGGGAAATCTAAATAGAGCTTCATTGAAAGACAATTATCCTTTTCCAAACATGGAAAACATGCTGTAGTTAGTGACTAGGATCTGAATTGTTGTCCACCTTGGATGGTTTCTTTGGCTATAATCAAGTTGTTGTCAAGGAGTCAGAAAGATTTAAAACTGCATTTACCACTCCTTGGGGAACATATGTTTATATAAGAATGACTTTTGGTCTTATGAATGTTGGAGCTACTTTCCAAAGAGAAATGGATGTTGCTTTTGCTGGTTACATAAATGACTTCATTGCAGTTTATCAAGATGATGTGACTGTGTTTTCAAGGAGCAGAAAAGATCACTTGTAGCACTTGGAAAAAATGTTGATTAGATGTAGAGAAATTGGAATCTAGTTGAATCCAAAGAAGTGCCATTTTGGAGTGCAAAAGGCCAAGTTGCTTGGTCATATTGTTTCAAAGGTTGGTGTCATGATTGACCATGAGAGGGTAGAAGCAATCAGCAAGGTTCCAATTCCAAGGACAAAGAAGGGCATCCAATCCTTCTTTGGGCAGATCAATTTCATTAGAAGGTTTGTGTCTAATTTTTTTGAGTGGATTCTTCCTATTACATGCATGTTAAAGAAAGACCAAGTTATCAAATGGGAGGAGGATGCTATTCAAGCTTTTGAAGGAATCAAAGAAGCATTGAAACATGCACACCTATCTTGTCAGTTCCGAATTACAAGAAGCCTTTCCAAATCTTCTCCTTTGCTTCTAAAAATACCATTGCATCTATTTTTCTGCAAAAGGATGAAGATGGGGTTGAGAGGCCTATTGCCTTCTTTATCAAGGATTTATAAGTCTTTGAGTTAAAATACACAATCATGGAAAAACAAGCATTTTCCTTGGTGAAAGAAACAAAGGTTTTCAAGACTTATATCTTAAGTTCAAAAGTTGTTGCTATGTTCCCACACCATGCTAAAAGACATCTTATCAGATATGGAGATCTCAAGCAAAAGATGTAGATGGGTGAACAAACTGCAGGAGTATGACAAGGACATCCAAACCACAAAGTTGGTAAGAGGTTTGGGTCTTGTTAAGATCATGGCTAAGAGCAACTTGCAGTAGACTATGGAAGTGAATGAAATAAAGGAAGAAAGGGTAGATGTTCTTTGAGAAGTTGGTAAGTTCTGAGTGGTATAAGGATTTAATCTTGTACCTCAAACACCTATGATGCCCTGATCATTTGAATAAAAATCAGAAAAGAGCCCTCAAGCTGGCTTCTCAAAAATACATCATCACTGACTTTAGGCTGGCTTGGAAGAACCCTGAAGGTGTCGTCTTGAAATGTATAACTAAAGATGAAGCTCCCAAAATAGTTGTTGATTTCCATGAGGGAGTTTGTGGAGAACACTTTCTTTGGAAGGGTTACAACACACAAAATTTTGAGAGCTTGTTATTGGTGACCTACTCTCTTTAAAGATGTAACCTCGCTAGTTAGAAAATGTGAAAGTTGCAAGAATTTCTCTGGAATAACGAAAGCTTCAAGCTCCCTTCCTTTGCAGCCTGTATCAATTAAAGCTCCTTTCAAACAATCGGGAATGGAATTCATTGGTGAGATCTCATACCCTTCTAGTGCTTTGAACATAAGTGGTTCCTTGTAGCCACAGATTACTTCCCAAGTTGGTAGAATCAATCCCCACCAAGAAAGCAACACACCAAGTTGTTATGGACTTCTGTTGAATCATATCATATGTGGATGTGGTGTTCCAATCAAGATTGTTGCTGATAATGCCATGTGTTTCAGAGCTAAGCCCTTGATGGCAATGTGCAAGGAGTATGGAACCAATATGAATTATGCTTCAAACTATAACCCTCAAGGGAATGGATAGGTGAGTCCAACAATAAGAACTTGTTGAAGATCATTAGGAGAACCTTGGAGTTGAACGAAGAGAAAATGGGGTGAACAACTTAAATTTGTAGTTTGGGCATGATAGAATCACTATCAAAAGAGCTAATGGTAATAGCACATTTGAGTTGGTGTATGGAACTCGTGCTCGCTCCCCTTACATATACAATTATCTTCATTTCAATTTGTTCAACAACTTGAAGATCAAGAGGTCACCCATATGAAGCAAGGATTAATCGATTGTTGAGATGGATGAAGAAAGAAGAGCATCACACCAAAGACATATCAGATTTAGAGAGAAGTTAAAGAGGTTGTTTGAAAAGAAGGTCACTCCTAGGGTTTTCAATGTTGGAGATTTGGTTTGGTTGTGGGATAGTAGAAATGAAGATAAGGGAAAACATGGTAAATTTGATGCATTGTGGATGGACCATTACTCCATTGATATCATAATTGGTGAAAATACCTTTTTCTTAAGGAATTAGATAGGAAATTTCTTGAATTGCTTCCCGTTAATGGTAGATCCAAGCATTTCTTGGATTAATCCCCAAATTTGAGGTATGCACCACTTGTATAGTTTATAGTGTTTGGTTTTTCTCTGTTTTTGGTGTTTTGTCGGTTCGTGGTTTGTCTTGGTGTGTGGCATCCATTTTTTTCGATTTCTTAGCTTTTTTTTTGGTGGATTTGACTCATGACTCCATTTCCCCAATGGGTTATTTTGGAACTCATTCTACTTTTGTTCTTGTGGCACTCACTCGGGAGTACCCATCACAGCAGAGCCGATGTTGGTGCCCATTTTTATCCTCTTCCATTTGGCCATGTTTCCCTTTGCTCTTTTTGCTCAAATGTTTTTTCCTCATAAAATCCATGATGTGAAGTTGCAGCCCATTCTTGTGCATTAGATTGTTTGCAAACTCATTTTGCCCTAATTTTTCAAACACTTTTGCCATTTTCCCTTGTTTTCTTGAGCTCAAAATTGTTCGTTTTATACTTATTTTCCCTCAAAAATCCCTTGCCATGGTCATAAATTGCTTTGAATCACTTTCCAATTTTCCTTTGATTGAAAATTTCTTCACCCATGAAGAAAAAATAGATTTTGGGCATCCCGGCAATTTTCTATGTTTTAACGGTCGACATGCATCATTTGCTGTTAAATTCATCTTTGGCATTCTAGGGCATCGCTGACAATTTTTGCATTTTTTGACGGTCATACGGGCATCCTTTACCCTTCAAATTTTATCTCAAACATAGTTTCATACATGGTCGTTTGTGGTTGGACAAGATTCGGTGGAGTCCTGCTTTGAGCAACTTAGGATTTTTATGTTTTTGGAAAAAGTTTAAATTGTCCTCAAATGTGTAGGCCCTCTAATTAGAGGGTGACACGTGGTAGTTAGAAAAGTAAAAAAGTGGAGGGGCGGAGCTACGGGGCATGGTGGAAAAAATTCCTTTGGTGCTCGAAGGAGTTAAGGTAAAAAATTGGAGAGCAGACCCTCGATGAATAAGAGGTGGACACGTGTCATCTTTTCATTGAAAGCGGGATGGAAGGTCATGGCAGAGGACTTAGAAATTTTTGCCTTTTTTGGCAAAAAGTACTAAAATGTAAAACAAGGCCATAAGCCCGTTAGAGTAAATTAATGCCTTAGTCTTTTTTTTTTTGAAAGGCAAGGTAGAGCGGCATGGATGTCCAGAGAGTTTGAAGATTTTTAAACTTTTTCCTAAAAAGGGTTAAAGTCTTAAAAGAAGGTGTGGCCCCGAAAAAGAAGAAATTTAAAGGCTTGCATGGGTTGGCGGGCCACCTAAGGAAAAAAGGGAAATGTTGCCTTTTTGGAAAAATGAGTTAAAGTGGTAATTTGAAGCATGGATCCACAATGAATCAGAGGGAGACACGTGTCAAAAGAAATGGCACGGAATGGTGGAGGTGCTTTGGATGGCGGAAGAAATGTTAAAAATTTTCCTTCGCAAATGAGAAGTGTTGCCCTCAACCAATCATAAGAGGACACGTGTCTTGCGGGAGGGCAGAGCATGGAGGAAAATTGAAAAAATTACCTTTTTCCAAATAAGGTGGAAATGTGTAGAATCGAGCCACGATTTTTATGGGACCCACATTGGGACACGTGTCAAGCTCATTTTCAAAGGGCGGAGAAGCGGACAAAAATGTCAAATTTTTACATTTTTTCAAAAAGTGTTAAGGTGTCAAAAATGATCCCAAGCCATTTCCAATCACATTGTGACATGTGGAGGGCTCAAATTAAAGTGATAAAGGAAGATCAACGGTAGCGTGTATCTCTAAACTAGTTTATGAGAAAAAAATGTTAGCAATACTTCATGTAGTGAAGCAATGGAGACCATATCTAATGGGACGACATTTCAAAGTAAAGACAGATCATGATAGTCTAAATACTTCTTAGAGAAACGTTTATCTTTAGAAGAACAAAAGAATGGGTCTCAAAAATGTTGGGGTATGATTTTTAGATAATATACAAGAAAGGGAAAGAGAATGTAGTTGTTGATTCTTTATCTCGGAAGGATGAATCTACCCAAGCATTGTTGTGTGCCATATCTATACTACAATAGGATTAGATAGAGGATGCAAGGTTTGAATGGAAAAATGACCCAGGTACACAAAATCTCATTCAAAATCTCCAACAAGATCCAAGCATGTTAGAAAAATTTGTATGGAAAGGAGATGTTTTATGGTATAAACATAGATTATATCTATGTAAGAATATAATCCTTAAAAATAGGGTTCTATCTAAGCTCCATGCTTCTCCAGTTGGGGTCATTCGGATTCTTAAAGACTTATCATCGAATCAAGCATGATTTTTTCTGGGAAGTGCTAAAAGGAGATGTCCAAAAATTTGTGTCAAAATGCATGGTTTGTCAGCAAAATAAGGGTGAAACAATTAAATCCCCAGGTCCTTTACAACCTCTATTTATTCCTAGCCAGAGGTGGGAAGAGGTGTTCATGGACTTCATCACAAGATTGCCTAAATCAGAAGGTAATAATGTAATCATGGTGGTGGTGGACACATTCACCAATATGCCCATTTTTGTGCTTTATCACATCCATTTGTTGTGAGTACAAGATAGCAACGACCTTCAAGGATACAATTTAGAAGCTAAATGGGACACTAAAGATTATAGGAAGTGATCAAGACCCTATCTTTACTCTTAATTTTATGATATATTTGTTCTCATGCTTGGGCACACAACTTAGCTTGTAGTTCCTCCTATCATCCATGTCTAATGGGAAAATAGAGGTGGTAAACAAGTGCTTGAGGGATATCTTCATTGTTTTACATCGATAAGGAAGCAAGATGGGTCCAATGGTTATCACCTGGTAGAATAGTGGTTTAACACCTCCTTTCATACTTCATTTAAATGTCTCCTTTCTTGGCATTAAATGGGTACCATCCACCACCTATCAATTTGTCTTTGAGAGTCTAACTAAAGGTTCGAGCAAGGTTAAAAACATATTCAACACCAATAAGAGGGGATTTCTAGTCTCGGGAGAATTTGGTCATGTCACAAAACCACATTAAGCGTAGAGGAAGACCAACATCGCAGTGAAAGACATTTTGAAGTCGGTGATTGGGTTTTTGTGTGTTTAAAACCATATAAGAAAATGTCCTAAAAATAATAGAAAAAGGCTAAGAAGCTTTCACCTAATTATTATGGTCCTTATCAACTTTTATAGAAGATTGGAAATGTAGCATATAAACTGGAACTTCCTCCGACTACTCAAATTCATCCATTCTTCCATATATCTTGCCTAAAGAAGGTAATTGGATAGACAATATCAACCCGCACTATGTTACCCAAAGCTTGATGAAGAGGACATAATCATCCTAGAACCGAATGCATCCTTCGAGACACACACTAAGTGATTGAGGAAAAGGGTCATCACTAAGTATTTGATCAATTTGAAAATCTAGACAATGAAGACACAACTTGGGAGGACGGAAATTTCTGCAAAGAAAGATCCAAATCTTCTCAACATTGGGTTTAATGTTTATTTAAAGGGGAAGGGCATGCTACACCTTAATCATATATCTTATATTGGATGTATATAGCTGACTTGTGGCTATCATAACTTCTGATCATTATGTATCTCTTTCATATATGTTATATTTTCATTAGTTGGTCGGCCTTGGTGTTGACCATAGCATAGGAATAATATATATAGGGGTTAGTAGGTAGTAGTTGATCATCATATTCAGCATTTGAGTCTTATTGTCTGGTTTTGAGGTTTCCCCCTCGAAGTGGTTAAGCTATTCTTCTTGCACATTGAAATCATTTATCTAAAATATTGTGTTCATTGGTGTTATATTGCTGCTGATAATCAGATTTATACAAGTAATTACATTACAAAGAACTTATTCATACCTAATTTTAAACTCACACTATTAAGTAGAAACATATACATTAATTCCATCGATCCTCCGTGCTTTAATCAACCTTTCTTCAATGGGTTTTGTTTCTCTTGTCCTTCATTATTTATTTATTCTTTTTTATCTAAATCATCTTTAATGTCATCTCCTTCATGCCTTCTCTTTTGACGTAGAATAACTTCTAACAACTCCTTTACTTCCTTTTGTAATTTTTGTAGAGTTATATGCATTTGTGCATAGCCTCCTTGACCTCTTGCCATCATACCAACAATAAAAGATAAACAATATTAAGAAATATAAACAATATTCAATAAACTACAATAATCCTCTATGTTCACTGATCTTTCAATTAAATTAGATGTCATTTTATTAAAATTCCAAAAGACTCCTAATTAAACTTCACTTTTAAACCAAACTTGAATAAAGTCTCCATATTTATTAAAACTTACTATTTTAAGTAATAGGTATTTTTAGAAAGTTCTAAATTTAGCTTTCTAGATCCTACAAAATTGTGCACCTTAACCACATGCCTTAACTAACATATTCCTTAAGTTGTAACTCAAGTGTACTCATTGTTACACAAATAGGATTTTTGCATTTAAATTTTTTTTTAGAAAACGTAAAACCATATTTTCAAGACCCAGATGGATGATTTCAGCCTCGAAAAATTGTTTGATTGGATCATAAGAAGCTAGGTCTAACTAACACAATGTTTAACTTTAGGAGAACTTTATGTTAGCAAATGGATTCATTTTGACATGCGGATCAAAATTTATGGCCTCTTCAAGATAGTCACCGAATCCACATAATTGAGTTTAGGATTTTTTTGCAATAAAGAGTGATTAATGAAACCATTATCTTTGCATTATTTGGCACAATGTGTTATAATAATGATTTATTAATATTTCATATAATGAATATGATTCACCTATAAGATAAATGGATAAATAACAAAATGGATTCCTTATTTTTGTAAAGGAATCTGTCCCCATAAACATTCTTGTACGATATCAAGAAATATAGTTAAGAGTAGATTTTGTGTCTTATACATTTATGTAAAATTCGATGTCATGTAGTGGAGATATAAGACATATAATAAGGGTTTACAGAGATGTCATAGAAGCCTAGAATATTTGTGGTGATTTCCTAATGTTGTGGATTTCTATCACATCTATATAGGTATACCAAAGATACAATGGTTTGTCGGTAATGTGTAAACTCATGAATGAAATCTTGTGGTGTGCATTAGTTCAAGGTCAAGTTGAATCATTTGATATGGGTCCATTCGATATTGTTTTGGAACATTTTTTAGTTTTGGGATATCTATGTTGTAGAATACTTTGAATGGCTTGCATGTGTATATAAAAAATCCATGAAACTTAAATTAAAGAAGAAGCACTAGTGATAAGAGATAGATCTTATAGAAATTTCGGGTTGTTAGTTATTTGGTGATGACACATATTTTCTAATTGAAACTTTCCTATTCTTATTGTATATATCTATTAGGGATTTATGGAGCTCTTTTATTCTGTGATCAACCTATGTATTAGCACTTTTCTAGAATAATTTTTTTAAATGATATTTTTGTTGTTATATATCTATTTTTTGTGTAACTTTGAGATATGTGTGATTGCAGTTCCCCTTATTTTTGTTCCTTGATCGCATCTACATCCTATTCTATAAAATAATAGCTCCTAGTTTCCTAGTTGTCAGTGTGAAATTTGGTCTTTAGACAGAAGCAATAGTTGAAGGGACAACAATCCCTCCTCTTTGTGGGAGAGGTTCTCTTATTCAAAAAAATGAAGAAAACTACTTATTTACAAATATACAATCTAGCAATATCCAGATGAGGATTTTGGTGTAAAGAATGTTTCCATTTTCAGTTATTCTAAATATAGAGGATGAGAAAGGTATAAAAATTTTAGAAGAAAAAAAATAGTTTGAATGAGTTAGGTTAGTAAGGAGAGACACAAAGTTCAACTTTCCACCTATCAAGAACACAAGTATTTTCCTTGGTCGTATAAGATCACTCATTATTATCGAGAAAGAGGAGTGAAGAAGGTAGTACTTTCAGATATAGATACTACAAAATGATACCTTACTGATGCATACATGAAACTTTAAGAACACAAGATATAAATGCAGCAAACATAAAGTTCTTTGCACTATAACACATGAATTGAACACACAGTTTCACATTTGAATATAGTAAATTCACATTCCAATGTTGAGAGATAGGAATAGAAAGAAAAAGGAAATAGGAGAGCTAAGATTCTTGTGTATTGATTCTCAACTGTTTTGTATCATTACATTCAAAACACCAAAATCTTACAACCAGCTTTCAATGAGAGGAAATCCTTATATATGCAGGAGATTGGTTGTAACCAACTTTCTCTAATCCAATTGTCTTTTTAATTAAGTGTTTCCACTTAATTAATGAATTACATTTAGTTAGCTTTATTTACAATTTCATACTTTTCAAAATGGTAAAGCTAACTTTGAAATACAACGATTAGAAAGAAAGACTTAAGAACTAGAGGAAGGGGCACTTGTAGATGGTGCAATTGGAGTCTTCACTTTGAGTATATGATTTCTGAATTTGACTAAGGCACCAACAATTTCCATGCCTTTTGGGATGGTTGTGTTTGCCATAACATTCAACTAGCTACCCAAATAGTCTTCCATTTCCTTTCCCATGCCTAGCATTATGCAACAAACCTTTAGTGGCCTCGATATGACAACATTGTGCAACTCTATAATTTCTTATGTATTCTCTTTTTTCATAGTCTCATCCTTGAACAAATCTTCCTTGATGAGTTCTTTGAAATTTGCCTCTATCTCATCTAATGAGTTTCTTTCTACAAAGTTTCTTTGTAGAACTCACACCGTAGAGCTTGAAATTCTCAAGTATCTCAGATTTAAATGCCTCTCCTTTTTGTAGCATGTAATTCAATTCAATGATTGCCACCTAAAACACGTTGATTTTCCATTCAACACTGAATACCCATTTCCTTGAAAGATTATTCTTTGGATAAGAAAAAAAATTGTGTCCCAAGAGGATTTTCTCATCTGTAGCATTCATGATTATAAGGTCTTGAATACATTCGAACCAGAGCTTAATCTCTTTTTCAGATCCAATGATTACTCTACCAAATTGAATTTGATCTAAGAAGATGTTTTCACACAATTTATAGGCTTCATCTATGAAATTCAATCCGTAACATAGCATCCCTTCAACCATTACCTCAATGGCTTTACCATATGTAACATGTTTATGAATATCCTTGATTGATTGAACATCTTCATCAGATAGAACAATGGGAGGAGGAATTTAGGAGTGAGAGGAAGCAATTTATCACATGAAAAGAAAGGTTTGAAGAAACTAGAGAGAACTTATACCTATTCTTCTAGTTGATCCTATGTATTTTTCCTTTTTCTACCCTCTCAATGACTTTGGAGACTATTTATTTCAAATTATGCACTTATCCATTTGGAGTAGACTCAACCAAGTCACTTCATATATCTTCACAAGTTGTTGCTCTTTATATTCAGTGTATCTTCTTTGAATTTTTTTGTTAATGTTCTCTCTTATGTAGTAATGGGATTCTTGTCGGTTCCGTGTCAAAATGGTTAATTATTTTTCATCTTTCTCCCCTTTGGATTTTCTATCTCCAAAACTATTGATGTATTGAATCAGAAACTAGCCTAGAAGCAGTTTTGGCCTTTTTAGCTGGAGGAGTGGAAGTGGTACCAAGGAGGGAAGCTACAACATCAAAACTTGGAGCAATGGATTTAGAAGGTGTCTTTCTCTTCCTACTATCAATCAAGGGTTGAACCCATGTGAAGGAATCACTGGAAGGTGGAGCAAAAAGTGGGCCCAATGCAAGTGTGTTAAAGGGAACCAAGAGTTTGAGTAGTAGATACTTCTAGAGTGGGTGTTTCAACACTTGAAGAAGACACTTCCTTGGTTGGTGATTTGAGCTTGGGAATGCTCATCTTTCTAGAAACTAGTTCCACAATTTCCACCTTATCTTCCTCATCTTCTTCTTTCTCATTACTCCCACCCTCATAGTTACTTTCTTCATGTTCCTCTATTCCTTTTTCTTCTTCTTCTGAAAGATGAATTATCTATTAAACTTTCTTAATCTTTTATGTTGTTTCTTGAGAGAGTGGTTATTCAACTTCTTTTTCAACTATCTCTTCAGCTTTCTCAACCTTCTCATCTTTATCCTTCTTGGAGTACACCTTAATTGTAGATTCCACTAAAAAAGGAGACGGAATTGATTGAGTATGTACTTCAGGTAATGAAACAAAAAATTCCTTTTATGATGTAGATGCTCGTTGAGAAGAATTTTGTGTCAAACTTTCCCTATATGCTTTCATTTTCTTGTGAAACAAAACCTTTGTCCTTACCAAGACAGTTTGATTATTTCCAAAAGACTATCCTTCTCCTTTTGAAAAAAATTTATAGTGAGAAGAGGTGTGTTTTGAATAGTGTTGACATATTCAAGAGAATACAAATCTTCATTCTCATCAAGAAAATCCTCTGGTACTTTATAGATGTTGAAATATTTGATTTGTCGTAGAAAAAGTCAGCCAAAATACCTTCTCCTCACCTCATATTCATCATAACAGTCCTCTCAATAGTCTTCAAGAACATGAAAATGATAATAACTCATTCTAAGGTGATTGGAGATAAAACCTTTGATATCAAAACAAGATCTCTTGTGGAATGTGTAAAAATTGAATGCAACAATTGTTCTTTCCACATTTTGAGCATCCAAAGCTTCATCTACAAGTATAATTCCCCAAAGAGATTGGGAATTGGATGCCTATGATCTTTTTATCTCTACATGTTCTATGCAACATGTCCAATTGTCTGCAAACCTCTACAAGAACTATCTTGTCATTACAATACATGGGGAGTTTGTTTGGTGCACCTTCAAACCCAGCTAACCTAATATAGGAAAATCTCCTAAATTGAATGAACAAACTACCATATGTTGAAATTAGCTATTTGGCCTCAACAGACACCCTCTCAGTTGTATTTCCCTCTAAGAGTCTAACAATATACATTGTGAAGGCATCATTGACTCTTCTAAAATGGTGTTTGTTGTTATCAAAGGTTAGTTATGGGTAGAATTCATACACTGGTTCATTCTTCTTATCATCCATTGGAGATAGACCCAACCAGACCTTGTATGCTGCAATTGTGTACATGAGGTATGAAGTTATGTAAATTATCTTGCTCTGTTATAAATTTTCCAATTGATCGCCGAGGTTCTCACAAAATAATCTCTCTCTAGTTCAAGGTTTGTTTCCTTCAAAAAGATGTTTATGTAAGAACACATCAAAAACTGAAATTCATTGGTAGAGGGGAGGCCCATTAATATAGACAACAAAGTGATTATATTAGAAAATTCTTCTTTGAAATCTGATCTCGTACATAACTTTAGGAAACTTTGAAGCTCCTTTTTTCGAGTTGTAAGGAAAGACATAGCTATAATTGCCTTGTACTTGTCTTTGTCTTGCTTAAAAGGATTTGAGCCTGCACCCTAGTCAGAGTATTGGAATCTTCAGTGATGGGGATTCTAAAGGAAGAATTTATACAGTTGACATCTAATTTAATAATTACTTGGCCTTGGGGGTCTCTAATTTCTTTTGTGTCTAGATCAAAACAAGAGGCACACGCTAGAATAATACCTACACATTGTACAGAGAGAGGAAATATGTGGCATTAAGCCATGGGAGTAGGGTTATTTCTATAAATGTGGGCCCAAAAGTCATTGAGGTCAACTTCGGGCATTAACATCCCTAATATTGGGTACGATATTTGTAGAGAGGATATGTGTTCATAACCCCATACCGAAACTTCAAGGTGATGAGGCAAGGAAACAAACACTCAGTAAGAATGGAAGTTCAACAATGGTTCTCGGGAAGAACAAAACGGTAGGGTATGAAAACCAATTTTCCACTAAAGACACATAGGAGGTTTCATAATTACTCACCTTAGCTACACAAAGAATGGCATTGCTCTTGGGATCCCAACATAATTCAAATTTTGTAAAATGCCCGGAAAATGATCAAGTTATAGCTAGAAATGAAATTGAGGGCATGGAAATGGAAGGAGAACAATTCTCGGTTGAAATATCTAGCTTTGAATGGTAAACATGAATTAATTTACCCCTTTTTATAATTTTTTGTTTAAAAACACTTGGATAAATGCTCAATTAGGAGTTCACAACATATTACAGGAACGAAAAGATTTATGGAACAATTTACTTATTTTTTGTTTTTATTGGATATGACAAATTGTGGGGAAATGAGGGCCTAAGGGTACAAGGGTCATGAAGGGATTAGACTTATAAAATATACGTATTGTTTGCAAAAGCTTCCAATTATGGAAAATGTGGGTCTCATGGGGGAACAAGGTGCCCAAAGGAACATAGGTCGCAAGTTCTTAGAATACCTAAAAATCTTAATTACAAAGAAACCCAATGAAGTGCAAGAAAATTGGGCCTATGGGGAACATAAGTCCCATGGAATGAAGGGTTGCAAGGTCTCCAAGTATCTCATCTCCATAATATAAATTAATGCTTAGAAAACTTACGACAAAGACTTTGTGGGTTAATGATGAGTGCGAACAAAAAGAAGACATGGGGAACATGGACCCGGGAGGATCAAGGGTCATGAGTTATCGAAACACCCGAGATTTCCACAATACAAAGGAGGCATGAAAATATTTCAGATGGAAAGTGGATGCGGGAATAAGAAATTGTGAGGAACAAGGATTTGGATAGAACATCGCCGAGGAACACCAAGACCCACAATACATTAAGACTTAAAAGAAGTTAACCGAAACATTAATACTCTCGCACAAAAATAAATAGAGTATTGTGGGAAAAATGAAAATGCAGAGTACAAAAGGCATGAGAGAGTATGTACCGCTTGTTCCTTAAAAACCCAAAATAACCACAATACAAAGGATTTAGAACCGAAGACACCAAAATGAATAATTATTGGCAAATTTTCACTTTGAATATTTCTCAATGGAAAACAATTTGACAATTAAAACACTTGACCCACAAATTTCAATTTGTTTGAAAATTTCCACATTTTTTGGGTAAGTGACAACACTAGTCTTACATATAATGAACCTTATGTGAGAGAATAAGTCAAATAAAAAAATGTGGTGAAGATGATTTTATTAAATGGAAAGACTAAATTTAACATTACCTTATCAGAGGTCACTTAGATGGGGAAACCTCCTTTGAGAAAGCTCAAAAGAATAATATTTGTTGATTCCATTGTTGGGTTAAGCACTCCCTAAATTACTAGTTTTATTCTTCAACCTACTACTACGCATTCATGTGGGATTATTCTTAATATATAAAGGGATGAACTACTAATCATATATGTATGTAGAATATATTACACTAATTTAATGTAAAAATAAGGGTAGGATAAGGGTATTAACGTCTTGTCCTCCTTTAAAAAGATTTATTTTGAGAACTGAAATTGTGGTAATTATTGTTGGATACGGAGAAGGGTTCGCAAGTTACATTTTCTGGTTATATTTCATGCCCCTAGATCAATACTTTTGTGATATAGTGCTTGTAAATTTATGGCAAAGGTTTATCACTTAATTGCAGTAAGATAAAAAAGCATGGATCCTTTGTTGTCAAGCTTAGTGAGTACTATTTATGTAGTGATGTGTTATTCAAGAATTTTATGCAAATAAGGGAGATGAAATACATGATGAAATCATGATCCAGTGGAATCTCAACTTTAAATTAACTACTTTAGATAGATTTATAATGTCCATAAAACTTTAGTGGAAGCTTTTGACACCATTTGAGTTTCAAGGAAGATTGTTTATATGGTCAGTAACTACAAAAACCACATCCAGACCACATGGAATTTGTACTCTAAGAGGTGTTTACATCTCTGTTGTTTCATATAGGTTTTCACCATATGGATATTTTTCAAAAGAGTGTGGGGAATTTGGTCCCATTGGTTGAGGGAGGTGTTGATGACCTGAATTGGATAACTCCCAAGAGTGTAATGGAGAAGAGGTGGTTGAGGTTGGCAATATATTGCTTCATATGGAGTCTTTTGTTGGGGTTTTTATATGATGTGTTGTAACACCATTCCACAAGAGGTAGCTACTGGCCTACTATTTTGGTGCCTAGTGGCAAAAATCAAAGGAATGTTTCCAAAAATTTGTTTTTTATTGATAATACTTGGAAAAGCTCCAAGGGCCATTACAATACAGATTTTACAATGAAGCTCACAAAAATTAGAAAACAACCAATAAAGTGCCAAAAAACTTGGCTCAACCAACAAATAGAAAGAGGATAACAAAATTCCAAACACGAACAAAACTCATCCCAAAGAAGAGGAATGAAATCTTAATGTCATATGTGTTGGCGCTGAACTTTGTTTTGAAGGAATTATTTTCATACTATGGAACAAACTCTAGTATCCTTTATTTGAATCTACGTCATCAATCCACACAGGAGGATAACGTCAATTGAAGAAATAGGCTGCTACGAAAATTAAGAATGGGAAGAAAGATCCCGCTCCTTAACCACACATTATAAAACTTACACATTTTCCTTAAGAGAGCCTATTTAAACTCTTGACAAGATTTCTCAACTACCGAGTAGACTCGACCCTCAAAATACTCTTCTTAGATGGTGAATATTCATGAGCAACAAACTCTAGATGAGGATCTTGGAGAGGATTCTCACACGAAGCAGGGGTGGATTCAACCTTCACGAGAACTGTAGGAGCTTCCACAATGTAGTACCAAGGAAGAGACCACTTCCACTATCCCTTCTTTGAACAACATTTGATCTTGGATCGCACAAAATCCTTGATTAAATGACCTGTTTCATAACACCTATGATAACGAAAAACAAGGTCTTCATAGTCCAATCAATGAATCAAAACCCTCTCACCAATCAGAAATTAATCTTCTCAAGAAGATCATGAGAAACATCCAAATCCACGAAAATCCGAGAATAAGCGATATGTAGAGACTTTTGTGGAAGCATCAACAATAAAAAAGTTGCCAAATGTATTTCCAATGGCTTTAAATTAAGGGTCAAACTAGAGTTGTAAGGTAGACTAGGTAGTCGACCTGATTAAGATCAAATCAAAAGAATCTGTTAAAGAGTCAAACAATGGGTACCATAATTTTTTCATTAGTTTATGTTCTCCCCAATACTAGAACCATTCATGAACAAACATATCACTCTTTATATGAATCAAAAATAGCAATAAAATAAGATTTTGAACATGGGTAAATATCAACCTTACCCTTGATATTAGGTCCCCATTTCTTTTTGATCCATTCAAATAGCTCAAAAATCTTTGGCCATATATCTATAAAACGACAAATGAGAGCCTTCCAAAGTCCTTTGCACGACTCTCCCCGTTGCAAAACATCCACTTTAAGCCTAAGCACAAGAATTTTAGGGCGGGAACCAGCTTCCTTTCCCCTTTTTCATTTGATATAAGAAAGAACAAAGGAAGGAGAAGTCATTTTTTATTTCTTCCCCTTACTAAATGGTCCCCACAACCATCATAAAATTCATCACTACCCCGATTCAAGGTAGAGGAGACACCTCTCACTTGTCCACCATTACTAACTCTATTGTTCAAAAGGATATTTACCTTACCAATATGAAAATTGCCTTTGGGACTCGATCCTCCATTTGCACGGTAGCCTTACCCCTATCGAATTTACAAGAAGAGAGAGCTCCCACTTGGCCACCTTCGTTAATCCCTTACGCACTAGGGTTAGGGCATGAGACGGTTTCACATATTGACAAATTCATTTGTTACTAATAAATTAGTTTAGCCAATTGTTTGCATGTGAGATTCGATCTCATTCTAAATTAGGTACCTATCCTATGGAATGGTTATATCTAGAAATAACTTATGAATGCAACATGACGTCATGACACAATAGAAATTGGGGTACCATAGAGGCTATAGATTTTGTCATTGGAACATGGGTGATAGTTGAGGAAGTATATGGGTAGGCTAAGGATTATAAGTAATTGTACATAGAGATGTTGTCCACCACTACTAAGATCACTAAATTCCACCATAGTTAGGGAGGACATTAATGAAGTCTATAGAAATATTTATCCAAATCTTGGTTGGAATTATCAATGGTGACAACAAACTTTGGGTTACCGCTATCTCACCCTTATTTCATTGACATGTATCACATTTATCTATACACTATTTGATATCTACCTTCATCAGCCCAAAAACATTTCTACGATCCTCTTATAGGTTTTCATGAATCTTGAATGAACCTAAGACAAAGATGCATGGAGTTCCAAAATAATTTCATTTAAAAGATTGTTTTTGGGTGGTAATGATTGGTTCCCAATTTGATCCTCTGCCATTTTCCCATGTTTCCCCTTTGCTCTTTGTGCTTTGAAACGTTTTTTCCTCATAAAATCGATGATGTGAAGTTGTAGCTCCATTCTTGTGCATTGGATTGTTTGCAAACTCATTACCTTGCCCTAATTTTTCCCGTGTTTTCCTAGCGTTTTCCCGCTCAAAATTGTTCATTTTATACTTATTTGCCCTCAAAATCCTTTCGCCATGGTCGTAAATAGCTTTGAATCACATTCCATTTGTCCTTTATTCGAAAATTTCTTCACCCACGAAGGAAAAATTTATTTTGGGAATCCCTGGCATTTTGTGTGTTTTGATGCTCAAATGAGCATCATTTGCTAGTCAAATTCATCGCCGAATTCTAGGGCATCGCTAGCAATTTTTGAATTTTTTAACGGTCATACGGGTGTGCTTTTCCTGTCAAATTTTAGCGCAAACATCTTCTCATATGTGTTCGCTTGTGGTTGGACAAGATTTGGTGGGTTTGCTCAAGCAACTTAGCATTTTTGTGTTTTTGTCAAAAGTCTAAATTGTCCCCATAAGTCCGCAGTGCCCTCACCAATCGTGAGGGTGACACGTGGTAGTTAGAAAAGTCAAAAATGGGAGGGGTGGAGCCGTGGAGGCACGGTGGAAAAATTTCCTTTGGTGGAAAGGAGTTAAGGTAAAAATTGGACCACAAGCCCCGGAATAAGAGGTGGACATGTGTCATGTTTTCATCGAAAGCGGATGGAAGGTCAAGGAGGACCTATAAAAGTTTTGCGTTTTTTGCAAAAAGTACTAAAATGCAAAACAAGGCCACAAGCTCGCTAGAGTAAATTAATGCCTTAGTATTTTTTCTTTTGAAAGGCAAGGCAGAGCGGCGGATGTCTGGGAGAGTTTGAATATTTTTAACCCTTTTCCTAAAAAGGGTTAAAGTCTTAAAAGAAGGCACGGTCCCGACAAAGAAGAAAATTAAAGGCTTGTGCGGGTCAATACAGAGTCCTGGATGAAAAAACGAGGAAATGTTGCCTTTTTTGGAAAAATGAGTTAAAGTGGTAATTTGAAGCGTGGCTCACAACAAATCGAGAGGAGACATGTGTCAAAAGCAATGGCAGTGGAATGGCGGAGGAAATGCTAAAAATTTTCCTTCGCGAATATGATTAAACTATGAAATGAGAAGTGCCGCCTCTCACCAATCATATGAGGACATGTGTTTGCATGGAAGGGAAGAGCCACTGAGGAAACTTGAAAAAATTATTTTTTCGAAAAAAGGTGGAAATGTGTAGAATCGAGTCACGATTCCGATGTGTCGCACATTGGGACACATGTCAAGCTCATTTTTAAAGGGTGAAGGGGTGGAGGAAAATGTCAAAAATGATCCCAAACCCATTTCCAATCACATTGTGACACGTGGAGGGCTCAGATTAAAGTGATAAAGGAAGACCAATGGTAACTATTCATTTTTCAAATTAGCCGCCATTTAAGCTCTGGAAGCTTGGAGATGTGATTTTTGCATAAATTTTCACCAATTTTTGGTGTATTCATGTCATTTTTACCTTCAAGGATCAATGGAATCAATTTGAAAATTTAATTTGCAGATCTGAGGTACTTTTGAAATGAAATTTTGTTCGAGCTCGAGCAGAAACGTGAAATGCTAGATCCAAAAGTTGTAGAGGAAAATTTGGAAAGTGTAAAGGTCAAATGATGGAAGAGGAAGATGCTGCGGGTGCCAAAGGAAGAATACATGCTATAAATGTGTTTTTATCTATCGGGGTTTTACTTTAACCACTTAGTTCATGAACCATAACTAAGAAGTTCTGCAGCAAGTAAGCAGCTGTTTAAGAAAGGAAAAATGATAGAAGAAGAAAGTCAAGGTATTACAGAGAAGAAGTAAGGAAGATGTGCATCCCATTAGTAGATAGCGAGCTAATTGCATGCACATAGAAGAAACTTAATAGATTTGAACACACAGAATTATAAAGCAAAGGCGGTTCTAGATCCGGATCTAAAATAACACAAAGTTTACTTTAAAGATCTAAGATTTAAAAGCAAGAAACACAGTACGCCGTGACACAAAGTTCTCCGGAAACCTGCTTCTTTGTATTCCTCTGCAACAAGTGGCTCTCAGGGGTTCAGCACAAAGTCTAGAACACAAGATTGCTTCTTACAAATTCTGATCGATCATTAACCGGAGGTTCTTCTCCTACTTATAGAATGTAGGAGGGAAAGTACAAATAGAAGACTCAAACTGAACTAAAGTATGAACAACAAGTAAAGATGACATTTGGCAATCATCCTCAACTAACTTCTTCTTAAGTGACACATGTATCACTTAACTAATAGAAAGGTTCCACATGACTTCAAGTAATGGTTGCAAAACCAATAACTTAGAAGTTTACAATTTCATCCGGGAACATAGAAAGTAGAAGAAGAAAGAATAGAAGAAGTCATGCCAGCTGTAACATCTACATCTTCTTCTTGTTCTGATATCTGATATACTTGTCGAACATATAATTCAGCATCTTTCCATCTGTTTTAGCTATTGCTTCCTTTTACATCTGAATTGCAGACCCTTCATTGACACTTTCTTTGCATGCTTCCACTTCTTCCAAACTTGGCCCAAATCTCATGATATGCACTGCTGCGGTGTCACCACCTACTGATAGAGTTCATCGTGAAAGGCTTGGTAGCTTTATCAATTCTCTTTTGTACCATCAGAAGAGAACTTTCCAGGGAATCATGCACCTCGTTAGAAATAATCCGCACGTATGAAGTAACACCTCCATCCACTCTTTCCTCAGTGAAAGAAATGATCTTGTCATGTGCAAATCGATGTTCTACTCTCGCGCTGCATCCTTTTCAGCAAAACTCTGCGGATCTCCAAATGCGGAAGATCTGCAAACTCTAGTTGCTTCCCCTTCTCGGTGATCCATCAGGCACAATTTGTTCTGCTGACCATACATCTCCCGGCGACTTGTTGATCTCGGCCAAAATACTCGGGTTACTCTCTGCCAGTTGTATTCATTCCTTCTTATGCTTTCTATCGATTGCTTTAGTTGATTTGTTTTGCATCGTTCATAACCTTTAGGCGGTGGCACTTCCCAAGTTGCACGAAGCTTGACGAATAATCGAGATCCTTCCATTCGTCATAGCCTTTACTTGATTGCTTGCATCTTCCATTTCTGCATAAGATGATCACTCACCTGTGTTTGAAATGGGCTGAATGGAAGGTTTAGCAACCTTGGCTATGATCTCACATAATTGAGATATTTGCTTCTGCAACTCTTCTTTCTCCGCCTTTTCACTTTGTCAGCCTAAGGAACAAAGCATCCAGTCAACGTCTGCGTGTCTGCTTGATCCTTCGGTGGTAGCTTGGCCAAGGTGGTATTTTGGTCACGTCACATCTTACTGCCGTGAGCTCCTCTTCTACCTTTCCTTCATGGAATTGATATCTCGGCAAACTTCTCTCCCGAATCCTTGATGATCAACCTAGAAGTTGCTTTAGCAACTTTAGGCCTTACATCTCTTACGCTCGGATCTGAAGTAGCTGCTGAGTCATGTTCCTCTAAGTTCATCTCTACTCTTGCTTCCAGGAACCAAGCTGCAAAGCTAACCATTCCGAGAAATTACTTCTCGGAGAGTGAGAAGTCGCTGAGTGCACTACCATCTCCCGCTCTGCATCCTCTCCATCAGAAAGTGCCACAGTATCATGGCTGCCATCTTCTGAAACATCCAAGGACAAAGCTCTTTCGAACTCCGTCATCTGCTGACTTGAACATCTCTTCTGGAGCGGGTGATGAGCGAAGTGGCTGCGGAGAGAAGACGCGACGTCGCTGGTTTGATGAAGGCATGGAAACATCCTGTTGGCTTTGTGGTGCGATAGTTGGTGATCCTCTGGAGTCTTTGGAGAAGTCGGAGTCAAAGCTATGGTCGTAGAAGTGGTCTTCTCTTTCTCTTGAGATCTTCTGTGTACTTTCAACTTCTCGGACCTTCTGCTGCTTTCTCCTTCATGCTTTCGTTTGAGAGAGAATCTCTGTGCGAAAGTTGCCGTGATTTGATTCATCATACTTCATCAAGCAATATCCCTTAAATAGCGATGACCGATTCGAAGTATTCACCAACACGGCTCGGATCTTTCTTATTGTGTTGCGGCCCGCCATTGCTATCTGCGGTATAGCTTTATCTCCTCCCATTTGATGGTAAGTGTCAGTACCACGTTCCCATCATCTTTAAGATCCGCGAGTATCGCGCTAGTCAAAGTCAAATACTTGCTTTGCGATAGCTTTGCTGAAATCTTTCTTTCTAACCTCGTACTCATACGCACTTCATCCGAGAAATCTTCTAACGAAGGCACATGTGCGTACTCTGGGAGATTGTCTTCTGGCTATTCCAAATGGATCGAAATTAAGCCGTGCGAGGAAGAACTCTTGCTCATACTCGGACAACATTTGTGCTTCCATCCCTCGAGCTCTGTGAATGCTTGATCTGGTAATATCCACGGTGAGTGGGAAGAAGCCCGTAGACTTGTGCAGCTTATTTGAAGGTCGTGTAACTCCACAAGTTGCTGCTTTCGGCTCCATGGCGATCAATCATCACTCGGGTACCTTGGCATCTTTATTGGTTCACTGAAAAAGCTCGTAACCACGAGGTATGTGAAATCTAAAAGCTGGATGAATACAACTTGCCAATCTTGGACACTTTGCTTCCCATGCTTCCTTGCTTACCACTGTGAGTCTTCAGTCTTTGTCTAACTGCGGATGAAATCGTAGAAGAAGTCATCGTTGATCACTTTGAAGTCCTTCTCTTGCACGCAGGTACGATAAGGCATGTGGGTAGCACTCGAAAATGGGATCCTTGGAAAGAATACCACATCTATCCGAGCTTGGAAAAGACACCTGTGAAGGCTGCGGCATACCAAGTATGAAGTCATCTTGAAGTGAAGGTGCGCTTCACGTTCATGATTGCTCACCGATGTTCTGCTTAATAATTTCGACCAATTGATTATAGAATCAACCTTGTTGATTTGATGGTCTGATGAAAGCATACATCCATGTCAGGAAAGTGTAGGCATTAAGCTTCACCATTCACTGCTGCATAGCAATTTGGCGATATCATCCGCCTCTGCACCAAATTGGATCGTGGAAGAGTTCTCGGGAACTTGGAAGGGGATCTAGGCTTCTTCATGAACCGGCTATTCATGATGCTCACACAATCGACTCTATGCTTTTCCCCTACCTCTTGTCGGCATCACGAATGCTAATAGAAGTCACCACCTTTATGCTTTGGAATCTTGAGACAATAATTGAAGAATTCGCATCCAGCGAATTATTGTCTTTCCCATGACATCACGCATGCTTTGATCTGGATGAAGGATGATAAGATCTAGCACACTCCATCACAAACTCGCAATTGGGCTTGTACAGGGAAAGGCTGCAGGCTCGAATAATTCCACTACTTTTGACCATACGCATGGTGAAGTCTTTCCATCTCTGGATCTATCATCAAATCGAAAAGAGGTTACGGGCTAGATCAGTGTCTCCTATGTACTGAAAGTTTGGAAGCAATGCATGAATCCATCGTGCTCTCTTTTTCATCTCCTTTCGCCATGGCTTTATCTATCTTTGTCTGAATAATTCTTTTTCTTCTAACTTGGCGGATTTCTTGAATCTTTGGTGCGGATCTGGACAATTCTTGATTCGGAGGATATTTGCGATGTATTGGACATTGATAAAAACTCCTTTTCTTTTATAAAGCACACATGTAATGAGTTCTGCAATTTATTGAGACAAAAATGGCCACCGGAGCATGAATAGTGAATTTAAATTATAAAAATCTGCACTTTTCAAACTGCTGCCCCAAAAATTGGTGTTTAATTTGCACATAAAGAGAGCATGAATCCTTTGATCAACACAGAGCTCTGTAACACACTGTGAAAACAACTATGCGAGACGAAGATCAACCTTCTCAAAGCATGCGCCAAATCTGGAAGCTTTTAGCCTTTGTTAGCACTTTATCTGAGACAAAATCCTTCCTCTAATGGGGGCGCACTTTTCCTCCTCTTGCTGCAATTCTTTACACCTGTGAATTAAATTAATTCATCCATATGGCTGCCCATGCTTATATAACCTTCACAATTCTATAATTAATAATTGCCCTAACAATTAAAGGCAATTAATTAATTAAAAATCATGCTTTTCTCTTTTAAAAATAGCATGTTTAAGGACAGCCATCGATAAATTAAATTAATCCAATTTAATCCTTCACATGACACACTTCACTCAAGCCCCACGGTGTGCTTTGACCATAGCCACTTTGAAAATAGAAATTAATTTAATGTTTTAATGCTTAAAAACATTAAATAATGCCCAAATAGGCGCACTTTTTGAGAGGAAGGGGCAGCCACTAAATAAATTAAATTTAATTAATTTAATTCCTTTCTTTTATTCCTTCTTTGACTTTTTGACCTCCTCGAAGCTTGGGCGCACTTTTTTTAAAGAAGAAAGATTATTAAAATAATCAATTTAATCTTTTAATCTATCACCAAAGGGCGCACTTTTTGCACATGTAATTCTATTTTTAAGAATTTTTCCATAATGGGATTCTTTACCTGCCCGAGGCGAGACACCAAAATCCGTGATCCACTTAAGTGATTTGACTTTGACAATGGATTCTTTACCTGCAATGGGCACACTAAAATCCCATGATTTCACTTAAGTCACTTTCCTTTTATTATATCATGGGAATTTTTACCTGCAGGCGACAATAAATTCCCACTGCTGCTGACCTCTATTTTCCCACTTTGCGGCTTAAGTGACTTTTATAACACGGGAAAAAGTACCTGCCGAGAGCGGTATACAATTCCCACCACACTGCGGCTTATATTTTCCCATCGCGACTTAAATCCTTTGTTTTCCAAAATGCGCCCATCCCCGCGAGGGCACTTTTACTGTGCTGCGACTTCGCTTTTTCCAGTGATCCGGACCTCAGATGGCGACTTCCTCAGGGCAAAATGTGCGTGTATGTTTTCCAGTTTGCTCAGGCCAAAAATCGGGCTTACCGTGAAGGAGTTGTTCGAGAGAAATTTCTGAGAAAACAGAAGGGACACCACAAAAACACGAAAAATTGCCAAAAGTTACAAATAAAGCCCAAAACTTAAAATAAGTTAAAATCCTTACAGTACATAGGAATAATAACATATTCGCTCATAATGGAGTTAAAGCAGAGCGAAATAGCCTCATACGGGGCTCAAAATAATTAAATACAAATTTCCCTGAGACAAATCCAGGCAATGAGAATAAAACAATTTTGGGCATCTGGTATTTGGCGAAAAAACTAATATGGCTCTTTAGGATTATCTTGGCCTAATCTGAGAACTTTCGAGGCAATAAAAACAACAAATGACCCATTATTTTAAAAGTACGAAATTTTTTCGGATTGGGTAGTCACAGATTTGAGGGTGAAATCTGAGTGACACCAGTTGGCTCCGTCTGTGGACATCTTTTTCTCTTGTCAGAATGAAAAAGGGAAAAGATGAGATCCCAGCATCTCTGGTTTCGTATCTTGTCCTTTGGGCACGGGGTCAGGCAAACAAACACAACACAACACAACACCAAAACAAGACAAAACAAGGAAAAACAAACAAAGTTTTATTTATGTACATACAGGTTTTACCCTGCTTCTCATGTCCGGAACAACTTCAAGTGTTGCCCATTGAAAGGCAACGGTAATTCAACTCCATCCTGATGAGCAAGAATGAAGCTATCTGCTCCGGCGATCTTTTTGATCACAAAAGGCCCTTTCCATAGTGAATCGAACTTTCCATGCATGCCTTTTGTTTCTCTTCTTTTGTCCCATAAGAGGACCCAGTCATTAACTTCAAACTTTCTTTCCCTGGCTCTTTTGTCGAAGATGACTTTCACCTTCCTTTGATGCTCTGTCAACCTATCTGCAACTTGAGTTTGTACTTCCCTCAGTTCAGTCAGGTACATGATTCTTTTATCTATAGCATCCGTGAATGTGGAATCCTCCAGGGCTTTAGAAAGTCGTAGGGCAGGCAATTCCAAGGTGAGAGGCAGCTCTGTGTCTCTACCATATAGCAGCTGAAATGGGGACATGCCTATCGCCCTCTTTGGTGTGATCTATCGGCCCATAATGCATCAAACAACTTTTTATGCCAAGTCCTTTGATTTTCTGATACAAGCTTGCGCATGATAGTTACCAAGTTCTTATTACTAGATTCAGCTTGACCATTCCCTTGTGGATAGTAGTTTGAGGAATGAACAAGTTGAATCCCATAAGTGTAGCAGAATTCCACCAACTCCTCAGAAGAAAGATTCGGAGCGTTGTCTGCTACAATTTCTTTGGACATGAAACTGACAATGATATATTTTCTTTTATAAAATTGCACACCTCGGCGGAAGTGGCATTCTTCACGAGAATAGCTTCTACCCACTTCTTGAAATAATCGGTGTTTGTTAGAATGTAATGATGACCGCCCTTGCTGAAGCGGGTTAAGCATTCGATAAAATCCATACCCCAACATTTGGAAAGGTTCTTGATCACAATGGGTTTTAGAGGTAATGCGAGGCAATTTCACCGCCCAACAAAATGTTGGCATGCTTGACATTTAGCTACCCATTCTACGAGTATCTTGAAAAAGGGTGGGCGGTAATACCTTGCTCTAAGGATCTTGTGTGCGGTGACTCGGGTGAGAAATGACCACATGAAGCCATGTCATGAAATCTGTTGTAGTAGCTGATCCTGTTGAGCTTTGTCCACGCATCTGAGAAATACGCCATCAATTCCTTTCTTGTACAAACCATTATCCCAAAGAACAAAATCTTTGGATTTAAGTTTGATTGTTCGTTTCTCTTTTTTGGAAAGTTGATCTGGGCATTCTCCATATGTCAGAAAGTAAGCAATGTTACTGTACCACTCCTCTACCAGATCTATAAAAAGTACTGCAGGTAAATCTTCATCTATCCCATCCTGATCTGCTTCAGGTACTGATGCTTTCATCTCTGTCATTAGTTCACACAGACCTCTTCCTCGGACCAGCTTTGTTGGTTTAATATCTAGGTCATATTCTTGAACCTTTGTCACCCATGTGCCTCTCAATAATCCTAACTCTTGCTGAGTAAGGATGGATTTAACTGCAGTATCTGGAACCAAAACCACAGTGTGTGAGGAAAGAATATAATACCTGAATGCTTTGCACGCCTTCACCACTGCATATGCGTGCTTTTCCATTGGAGTGTATTTCAACTCATAGGCTTTAAGGGGCGTGCTCATGAAAGCAATAGGAGCTTCTGCATCCTCTTGATTCTTCTGCATTAGAATTGCTGACATGGTGTGTTCGGAAGAATAACAATAAAGAATAAATTCTTTACTGAAGTCAGGTGAAACCAAGACTGGAGCTTTCAACAGGGCCTCTTTGATTTTCTCGAAAGCTTCCTTCCCTTCATTGCTCCATTTAAAATCTTGTGTCTTCTTCATCATATTCGAAATATGACGGGTTAGCTCAGCAAAGTCAGGAATGAATCTTCTGAGAAAATTCACTTTTCCAAAGAAAGAGTGAACTCCTTTTTTGGATGTGGGCAAAGGTAATGTCTGAATGGATTTGACACGCTCTGGATCTATCTTTGTTCCTTCTTTGGAAACAATGTGCCCAAGCAGCTTTCCTTCGGTTACAGACAAAGATGGATTTCTTAGGATTCAAAGAAATACCATGCTTGCGGCATTGTATGAAGACCTCTTCCAAGTTTGAAATATGTGTGCTTCTATCTTTGGAAAAGACTGTCAAATCATCCAGGTACACAACTATGCTTATATCTTTGAGATGAGCAAAGGCTAGATCCATAGCTCTTTGAAATGTAGCACCAGCATTAATCAGGCCAAACGGCATCTTCTGGTATGCGAAGGTTCCCCAAGGTGTGATGAACGCCGTTTTGTATTGATCTTCCTCGGCCACCTTGACTTGATTGTATCCTGAGAAGCCATCAAGCATGGAAAGCATCTCAGATCCAGTGACCACCTGCAGAGTGTGATCCATGATGGGGATAGGGTAGTTATCCTTCAATGAAGCTTGATTAAGGTTGCGGAAATCCACGCACAACCTAATTTCACCACTTTTCTTTCTTACAGGGACTATGTTGGCCAACCACTCCGAATGGTGTATGGGATAGATAATCTTTGCATCTAACAACTTCTAGATTTCTGCAAAGATGGTTCCTGAAATGGTAGGATTGTGCCGCCGCAGCTTCTGCTTGAAAGGCTTTGTTTACGGTTTAAGTGGGATGTAGTGTTGAACTTCCGCAGGCTGATATGTTTTTAGATCCTGATAGGACCAGGCAAAAATATCCATGTATTTCTTAAGAAGCTTAGTGAAAGCTTCCTTTTCAGCTTCTGAACAACACTTACCCAGATTTACTAATTTGGGATCATTGCTGGCTCCCAAATTTAGTAATTGTGTGTCGGAGGAAGAGCCTTCCTCATTTTCTTCATTTTTCTTAAGCATCTGATCATGCTTATCAAACATTTCCTCAAGAGATACCAAGCCTTTGGGAATTTTATTTCCCTTTAGTTGGATAATCTCCTGACCTCCTGAGACGTCAGCATCCATTTCTCCGACAGTGGTCTGCCTAGGAGGTGAATTGCTTCCCTCATAGTAGATTTCTTCAAAGTTGTCTTTCTGTTGGAGAAATGCAGCAATCTGTGTATCATCGTTGAAAACCTGCCATTGCTGGACGTTGTCAGGAACCTTTGGGCGAAAAACCATTTCCACCTTGTAGTCTCCCTGTCTAAAGAATGCAGGGGGCTGATCCGGATTCAACAAGGCTGCAGTCACTGCGAGCGAATCAGCTCTTGAATTTTGTTCTCTCGGAATGTAAGATACCGAGAAAGCTGAAAAATCCAGGATAGCAGAGTAGACCCGATCTCTGTAGTGCCGCAGTTTGTCTTTTTTGACTTGGTAGAGGCCTCTTATCTGCTTCACAATCAGCTCAGCATCTCCTCTTGCGTGTAATAATTTGATTCCCATTGTTCTTGCCTGCTCCATGCCTAACAACAATGCTTCATACTCAGCCGTATTGTTAGTATTTTCGAACATCAATTTGAAGGAGTGCGCATGCACCTTCCCTTCAGGAGAGATAAGAACAACGCCTGCGCCGGATCGAATGAACAACAACTACCATCAAATTCCAGAGTCCAAATCTTGTTATCAATTTGATGTGATTCTCGAATCACCGGTTGAATTTCTTCTTTATCCATTTCTAGATAATAGACTCCGTGATCCGATTCCTGAAACAAGATCTGAGATCTAGGATCCTCAGATTTTGATACTGTGTACTTAGATTTCTTCTCGGGTTCCGAACTCCGATTTACTCCTTTGATTGGTATGTGCGCACAAGACCAATCCATCTTCACTTCTCCACCCGGCTCTTTGCAAAATTTCTACTCAATAGCATGCCATAAGAAGTGGAATGTCTGCTTCTGAGGATAGTCATTTTCAGTCTTTTATCTGGAAAGGAAGCAAGTACTGCCTGCGCATCTTTGATTTTCCCCACAAGAGGGACTTGCCTTTCCATGGAATAACATCTTCCAATGGTTTTTGTCAATGTAAGACCCAAGGCATCAGCAACTTTGGCAGGCATGACGTTGTCGGAAGCTCCAGAATCCAAGATGCAATTGCTTAGCTTATGTCCGTTGATGAGCAAAGACACATAGAATGGCTCAATCCTTTCTGATGTAGCAGGAGAAGGGGTGGAAGGAGAAGAACTTGCAGCAGCATTATTTGAAGGTGGAGTAATCTTTGGACTTGACAAGATACCCCGTGAATTATTGTTTGTTGGGCTGGGACCATTACTTTGCACATATTTGACCAATCTACTCAGCTGATCAGGAAATGCCCTCAAATACTCAGCTTCTGACATTTGGACCTTGTTTCTCTTGATGTGATCAATTATGTCAAAAGCTTGACTTGCTTCAGCAGGATGTGCATTGGTTCTTTGCTGTGAATTGAAAGAATTTGAATATTTATCCTTGGGCGCTAATGAAGAAGGAAGAATGCTACCTCTTTTCAAGATAGTAACATCCGGGCCAGGATCTTCTCTCTCTTTCCGGCCGCTTGTGGATGCTTCGGCATTTTGGCGCGTCTGAGACCTTGTAAACACCGCAAAAGTGTGACCATCAGAATCTTCAAAAGATTCATAATAGCCATCATCAGATTCGTAGTCCAGGTAACCAATATTGGAGTCGCCAGCGGGATCTATAAAGTCTTCATCATCGAATGATTCATCAATGCCGAGATCCTCTTCATTAGTTTCCAAGTTATTCCTTGGGCGACTTATTGCCAAGCGTTGTGGTGCAGCAGCAAGTCTGTTTCGATTTTGATTTTGATTTTGACCATTGAAGGTCAGGTAGGAGCTATTCTTGAGGGTGCATTCCCTGCTTGAGAGATCTGCTTCTTGATCTGCAGCATGTCATTAGCCAATCTCTGCAACAAAGGATCAGAAGTACTAGAAGAAGCACCATCACCTTTGTGAGATGGTTGTTTGAGTTTTCCAGCCATGATCAAGTCGTCCTCGACCTCCACGGCGGCATTTTGTGCTTCCAAAGCAAATTTGAGTCTTGCCCTTCTTAGGCGATATCGAACTTGAGGCAATAGAGCGTTTATAAAAAACGTCTTTTGATTTTCGTCATCGTCACGGCGAGAAGTGGGGATTTTATACAAAATCCTTTGGAACCTTGCTGATAAAGTCCCGCATGTTCTCGTTTGGCTCTTTCTTCAACTACGTCAGTTGGGTGATCATCGTGCTTTAGCGTCCTCTGCGGGCTTGAATCTTTTCAGAAATTGCTCACGCATAGTCGTCCAGTTGGTTATGGTGCCAGGAGCCAGCCGATAGAACCATTCTCCGGCCCAGTCGTGTAGAGTCTCGATGAATAGCTTTGATGAGACATCTTCATGTTCCACTTTGCAAGACACCACAAGATATGAAGAAGGCTGCCAAATGATCATCAGGGTTTTGCTTTCCATCTCCAAAGAATTTTGGAAAATTCTTTCTGGATCCCTTTGGCAGCTCGTGCATAGGTGGAGCCAAGTTGAGAGGTCCAAAAGCCGCTCCCCATGGAACAGGTACAATTTGGTGCGCCATGTTAGCTTGAGCACGTCTCCTCCTTGTGTAGACTTGATAGACTTGATGGATAATTCCAGCCGCTGGATTATGTTGAATACGATCCGGATCTGGATGGGTGTGTACTCTCCTTCCTGGTGAGAGACTAGATCTGCGGCTTCTAACTTGAGGAGGATGATTGAAATTGAATTGCTCCTGCAGTCGGAAGAAATGATCAGTCCTTCCTTGCGCCTTCACGGATCGGGTGAATGGATGTTCAGCCAGGTTGAGATTTGTATGGAAAACACTCTGATCTTCAATAGAAAAGCTTTGATCTGCAAAGATAGTTGTTCCCCATCGAGTCGCCAAAAACTGTTGGCTAGATTTTCTGCATAGCATCAAACCTAGGCAGTCATGAGATAAATCTCCCTCATTTAACCGGTGAGGCTCCCGTGTTAGATTTGTCAATATAAATGTGTTTTTATCTATCAGGGGTTTTACTTTAACCACTTAGTTCATGAACCATAACTAAAGTTCTGCGGCAAGTAAGCGGTTGTTTAAGAAAGGAAAATGATAGAAGAAGTAAGTCAAGGTATTACGGAAAAGAAGTAAGGAAGATGTGCATCCCAATTAGTAGATAGCAGAGCTAATTGCATGCACATTAGAAGAAACTTAATAGATTTGAACACACGAATTATAAAGCAAAGGTAGTTCTAGATCTAGATCTAAAATAACACAAAGTTTACTTTAAAGATCTAAGATTTAAAAGCAAGAAACACAGTTACACCGTGACACAAAGTTCTCAGGAAACTTGCTTCTTTGTATTCCTCAACAAGTGGCTCTCGGGGTTCGACTTGTTGGTCCGAAAATGCAATGTGCGGACAGATCTATGGATAAACGGCCAACGGTGTTGCGGGGCTTAGCCCCTCTTTGAGGCAATGCGAAAGCGGTTTTATTGCTTACTTCTACTAGCGAGGAACCTATGCAAGTCTCACAGATTCGCCTTCTGGGGTTGGGATCTCATCCCGGTGAGAGTGTTACGGGTTGCGAAGAGAAAGGAATAAAGGAGAAGAGAAAGAAGCAGATCCGAAGGAAGAAAAGAAATGAGTTCAGCGGAAGGGTCGAAGATCTATGCTTTTAGTTTGGTAGTAAGCCAGAGCCAAACCTACTTGCATAAATAAACAAAGCAATCTTGATAAACAAATGACGGAAAAGTAGATATGAATCCAATGAGATTAAACACATACGGATCTAACGTAAGAAAGACCTTATGCATAACACAGCTATTGAGCACAAAGTCTGAATAATTGTATTACTGTTCTTTTCTGTTACAAGAAAGCTCAAAGTCTTTCTCTCTTCACTTCTATTTCTATCTGAAAAATGTTCACACCGAATACAACAAGTATTCTTGTATTTATAGAAGATGAGAGAGAGAGAGAAGGCAAAATGGAGCCAACCACTTATCTACAAGATATTTACAAAATATCTAAAGTCATGTTGACTTTTACATTTTTGAGTGGATGACATCATCCCATGATGCAACATGGATGATGTCATCGTTGGCACCAACATACTTGAGATATTGCGAAAAGAAAGTCGGAGAATAGCGAGAGGAAGAAGAAGAAGAGGAAAAAGAAGAAGCTAGTCATCATCATCGTCCTGCGGCCGAAAAGAGTCCGCTTTGCTTACGATCTTGCTCGGGAGATGAGATGTGGAACTAGGCGACATTATTCCAAGAACTTGCTGATCATTGACCCGGCCCGATCTGTGATGGATCCTTGTGCCGATCACCGATTATTGCAAGTTTCCCGCTCTTCTACAAGCTTTGCGGGAAGTTTGGAATAATCTTTCTCCGCCTCAATCGAAACCGATGAAGTCCTATGCGAAGCCAGAGTTATTGATGGATTCGGTATCAAACGTGACTTCATTTTGTTCGCGAGAAGCTAACTCCTTGAAAATCCGGATAGTATCATCAGCCGTTCTTAAGGTGAGGAAGGAGTGAGCAACCTTGGATTCATGGATAAAACAATTTTCTCCATTTGATACATCGCATCGGGGCCTCTTCCTTCACCTTATCTATTTTTTCTAACACAAACTCAAGCTGATCTATCCGATAGTCAGTGGACATAGTCTTGTTGAGGGTCCTTGGGTGACCGAATACTCGAACTTGACCAAATCTTCGACCGTAAGCAGTCGAACATCACATTGGAAGGCCTCGTGTTGGAGTCTAGCGTTTTCTAACTCTTCGATATCGGGACCGCTAATGCTTGAAGCTCCTTATTCGCCTTTTCATGTTCGGGGATAAGTGCGATATATTGGCGATTACCTTTTATTATCTTTGAGAATCGACTTCTCAAGCGAAGCAGCCATGCCGCTCACCGATCTTTGAATATTCATTGATCTTGTCTGGCCGAGCTGACGGCTCGGGAGTCTCGGCGCAGCGGTTGTGGGAGGTGCACTTCCCATCTTCGTAAGGCTGAAGCAGTGTATTTATTGTTCTTTCGGCAGCCTTTTCTCTTCTTTGGCTTCTTGAAGCTTTTCACAAAGTGCATCAATCGCGGAACGAGCTTCCCCCTGGAGACTTTCAGAGGACGTCCCCATCGTGACTTGGGTCACTGTGAAATCTGCTGGAGACAGATCCTCTTTTTCTTTGGTGGGATCGGGGTAAGCTATTTCCAGGACTCTCTCACCTGCAGCGCTCTTTGAGAAGCGTGTAACCGGCTTGTGCTTCTTTGCTCCTTTAGCCGGAATAACCGAAAAGTCCATCGGAGCGATGGGGACTTTCCTCTTTGGCTGGCTCAGCTGCTGAGAGATCCAAGCTGGTCCTATTGAAGAAGGACCAGAGACAGAGGGGGAGACAGCAACAGTAGAAGAGGGGAAGAACGTGGAGACACGCGGCGGTGGCATTGAAAGAATAGCCGCGGAGGTGTCCACGGGAGGAAGGGAAGGGAGCCCGGAAAGGAGAGAAGAAATGGAAGGAGACAAATCAGCAAGAGAGGAGAAGATGGATGAAGAGGCGGGGAAAGGGTAGAAGAAGGGGAGAGGACACACCAAAGGAGTGGTTGCGACACACAGGGAAGGAGAGGAAGAGAAGGAGAAGGGGAAGGAACCTCCGTAGTCGTAGCAACGCCCGACATCCCGAGTGGATGGGCCTTGGGAACGTCCTCCATGAACTCCTCTTCCAAAGTTATGACTTGTTCGGAGCTCAGGAAGAGGACTTTCAGGGCTTCCTCCTGACCGGCGCTTGATTCACCTCACTGCACCCTTGCCTTTTAATTCCCTTCTTTGATCTTGGGCGCATTACCCAAAGGAGAAGTTATAAAATCTCGCCGAGGTAGATCAATCCATTCATACGGCACGAGCTCCGTTCTCCGCATGGTTTCTTTGACCCTCTTCTCGATTATCTCGAGAGCCTTGCTTATCAATAGCGGGAAGGGCGAATTGTCCCCATACGTGTTATTATACACCTTGTCTACTTCATCTTCCGAAGTTTGGAAGCCTTTGGGGACGATGGCTACTCCATATCTTGAATAATTTACGCCAATGCTAAGCGGGGAGTGATCACTGTCTCCACGAGTGCCACCTCATGGATGACGTCAATGTAAATGTCCTCAATTTGAGGGACATGGATAGGATCAAGCTTAGCCCTTGGCAAGCAGCCTCTCGGGTCGAATGTAGGCCTTGCTGGGAAATCATGCTTTAGATTGAGCAATTCTAGCTCGGCAAACATCTCCTTCGCCTTGTGATAGCTGGAACAAGTGTATCGGCCTACTGTGAGGGGGAAAGGAGTTCCACCCTTCTTTCTCTTCTGACACTTCTCATGATATGTGACCAGCTGCCTTGACAATTCCAATAGAACCAGCTTTGGTCCAGCATACCTTGGCAACCTAGTGGGCTCGCCCAAGAAGTTAACCGCCCTCAGATAGGTGAATGTGGGAAATTGGGTGAACAAGGCCCCCCACTTTTCCACAGCAGAAACAGTATTCTTAATTGTGCGGCCATGAGTCAACTTTGGTCGCAGCATGCATATAATATGGTAGAAGAAAGCATCATTGATTTTTGAAAAGTGTTGGATGCTATTCTCCAGCTTTAGCTCACAGGGTAGTATTCATATATCTTGGCACGAGGCCAAGTTCCACTCGGTGCAGCCACTGGATAGTCCCTTTCGTGACGCTGCAAAGCATACACTACGTAGGAGTTCATATGAAACACTCTGTTGTGGCAAATTTGTGCAGAAATGCTTTCAGAAATGGCGCTAACTTATTATTTCCCCCGAGCAGGAAGCGGTCGGGCAAATTTTTGTTCATCGTCTCCAGTACCGCATGACATCCATTTATGGAAGTAGTGGGCGTCTGAAGCTTAGAAGACTCTGCTCCGGAAAGTGATGGTGTCATTTGAGTTCTTCGAGAAGTCGCCTTGGTGGATAGTGCAGGGCCACCGGGTCACTACCTTCTTATTTTGAGGTAGACTTCATTCATTAATTGCATGCATAGGTCCTCATTGCCCTCCCAGTCTGGACACATTCTTCTTGGGTAACGACCACGAAGCTTCGGTGATGAGGGATGCGAGAATCTTTTCAAAATGGCGAGTGGTGAGGTCAATGACCACTTCTCCTTACTATTTTCGACACACACCGGTGTCCTTGTTGTAAGATTGGGCAACCACCATTATGAACTCATTATTAATAGCGTATTGGAATCCCACCGGCGAAATGTAGAGCACTACCCATCAATTTATCCATCCAGGCTTTTGTTACTTTCTACGAGTTCTCACCGAAATTCGTCAATGTCAATGTGGCCCAGTTCAGAATCTCTGACATCCATATTGCATTCCGCCTGAGATTCGGGCATTCTAACCCTTTGGTACTTATACTTCATTTCTTCCTCTGTTAGCTTAGCTTTTCCTCTTGGTTTGGCGGGTCTCTTGCTTGAGGTAGACATGTGTTCTTCAAAGCTTATCTGATGATCTGCACGTAGGAGAAGAGAAACCCAATCCAAGAAGCTTGAATTAGTCATTTGATCTTCCATTGGAATACTAGCAGAAGAAAGAGTTAGAACTTTTAAGGCTCGGGGCGCAGGGCGCATGGAAGATGTGTGTAACAGTCTGCATTTTATAACGAGGCGCACGAAAATCGTGTTACATTGGGGTTCGATCGCTTTGTGGCGCATGGAAAGATTGTGTAACATGGACGAATGATGCGCGAAAAGGAATATAGCGCGGCGCATGGAGGGTTTACACAACATCATGTTCAGACGCATCGGAGGGTGTGCAGCGCCATGTAATCTTTATACTTGCGCGAAAAAGGCTTTTGTTGCATTGCATCAAACCCAGGTGCGCTCTTTGGCGCGTGGAAATGGGATGCAACATGGGTAAAGGTGCGCCAAGGCTTATAGGAGGAAGCACGGATTTACACTTGGAGCATGCAAAGGGGTGCGCTTATGGGCGCATGAATTTCAGCCGTATCGGGATGGCGGGTGCGCCATGGCGCGGATCTTTGAGTATGTTGCAAGTCGGATAGGTGTGCGGGGGGCGCATGTCTTGATTATTCTGGCGCGCGGGTGCGCCTTGTGAAATAAGCTCTCAAACCTCTCTTTTCTTTCTCTTCCACTTCAAAAATTACTTGGACAAGTAAGGTTTTACAAAAAGTTTTTAATAGACCAAGCCAGTTACAAAACGACTCCTTTTCCAGCAGATCCAGAAAGAGGGAGGGAGAGGAAGAGCAACGAAGAAGAAAGATCTGGGACAAAGCACGGGTGGAAAGGCTCAAACACATTCAAACTTTGATGGCGCGTGAAGTTGGCATACACACCAAAACCGGACAAAAACAAGCCCAAAGAACGAGAAAACATAAAAGCAGGGGAAGGGGAAGAACCTCTTACCTTAAAATATAGCGAAAATTCCTTGAGCGGGTCCACAACTCACGACAGCGATAGAGCAGGTAAGTGACAAATCCAGAGAAAAATCACGTCGCGACAAAAGAACAATGAAAATGACATGGCGCGCACAGGTATATATAACAAAATTTGTCATTAATGCGCCAACCACCATTTGAAAAGGCGCGCGAAAACGATCAATCGGCGAGGAGAAAGCATGCGCCCTTTGGCACATGGAAAATGCTTGACAACGGGAGAATGGGTGCGACTTTGGCGCATCAAACGAGTTGTCGACATGAATTTATGTGCGCCATTGGCGCACAAAGCGTGGTGTAACACGGAAAATACATGCGCCTTTGGCGCCGCAAGAAGCGTGCTAACATGGAAAACCATGCGCCAAAGGCTTTTAAGGGCGCATCAAAATTGATGTTGCTGAGGAAAAACCATGCGCCCAGCCAAAAAAGGCTCAAAAAGACTAAGTTCAAAAACTGAATTTCCCGGGAAGGGATTTTACAATATTCTGAATGCGGAGGATCCCTAACGAGGGATCGAAACAAAATTTTCGGTATGGTTATCGGTAAAATTGCCCTTGTCAATTTTACAGGATAACAGCTGGCTCCTCCTGGGGACTATCCTTGAGTAAAATCAGGGGTAGAGAATCCCAGATGACATGTGCCTATCCATTGGGTACGGAGTCAAAAACAAGGGGGACCGGAGGGAGAACAAAGGAAACACACAACAAACGAAAGCAAACACGCGACGAAAGCAAACACACAACCAAAATAAACTGTACAAAGAAGAGAGCAAGCTCTACTTCCTGAAGATCTTGAGATGTTGCCCGCTGTAGGGAAGCGGGAGTTCAGCTCCATCCAGATACGAGAGATAGAAACTATTCTCTCCATTGAGTTGTTTGATTTTGAAGGGCCCTCTCCACAAGGAGTCAAACTTTCCATGCATACCCTTTGGCTCTCTTCGCTTGTCCCAGAGAAGAACAAGATCTCCCACTTCAAAATCCCTCTGCTTGGCCTTCTTGTCGAAAAGCTTCTTCACGTGATTCTGATGTTCAGTGATCCTGTCGACCACCCTTACTCTCTTTTCTTCAAGTTCCATGAGAAGTGCATGATTCTCTTCTCTAGAGAACTTTGAAAAGTTTCATCTTCGATAGCTTGTGCCAAGCGAAGAGCAGGAAGTTCCGCTGAAATGGGAAGCTCGGCATCAGTGCCATATAACACTTGAAAAGGTGACATGCCGAGAGATCTCTTGGGAGTAATTACGCACGCCCACAAAGCGTCGTCTGAAGCCTTGTGCCACATTACAAGGTTTGATTCCACCAACTTCCGTATAATGGTCACTAGGTTCTT